>VWZZ01005201.1:368732-396267 GCA_013399095.1 Psophia crepitans | reverse complement strand
ACGTGGCCAGCGACAGCTACAACAACCTGTTCCGCGACGCCGAGGGGCTGCGGCGGCTGGGGGTCTCCCACTACCGCTTCTCGCTGGCCTGGGCCCGGCTGCTGCCCAACGGTACCGCGCCCCTCAACCCCGCCGGGCTGGCCCACTATCACCGGCTGCTGGGCCGCCTGCAGGAGCTGGGCATCGAGCCCGTTGTCACCCTCTACCACTGGGACCTGCCGCAGGGCCTGCAGGACGCCTTTGGCGGCTGGGCCAGCCCTGTCCTGCCCCAGCTCTTCCGCGACTACGCTGAGCTCTGCTTCAGGCATTTCGGCGGGCAGGTGCGCTACTGGCTGACCATGGACAACCCCTACGTGGTGGCCTGGCACGGCTACGGCACGGGGCGGCTGCCACCCGGTGTGCAGGGCGGCCCGGGTCTCGGCTACCGGGTGGCCCACCACCTGCTCCAGGTAAATGGCGGGTGGTGGGAAGGGGCCCCGGTGGCTCCTCAGCCTCCGGGCTGTGCCAAGGGGAACGGTGCGGAGGCTGCCCACAGCCCGCCCCGTGGGCAGACCTGTTGCCTGGTCAGCCACTGGAGTGGTAACCGAATTGACGGAGCGTGGGCAGCCGATTTATGAGCTTAAGCCGTCGAGGCTCATAGGTGGGTGGCAGGAACTTTGCAGTCGTTTTGAGTTAAGGGAAATACGCTGAGTTAAAGTGTTCCCTGCGTTCTGCAGAAATGTTCAATCCTGCCGGCAGCGCTGGCGAATGCGGGTCTGTGTGGGCGCGTTCGGCTGTGCTGGCCCGGTGCTGGCTTGCTAAGGTCACTGTGGAAATGCTTCATACGGCTGTAAAGGGAGTTAGTGCATTTGATAAAAAACCTTACGCAGTTAATGGAGATGGTAGAGGTAGAGGAAAAGTCATACTGAGAGTATTTCTTGACAGAATATGGGGCTTTTTTTTGAATGTGAACACTTTTTGAGAAAAAAGACCCTCTGCTCCCCAGCTAGGCTAGTGAGTGGCATAAATACTTGGCTATATGTAATTTTTATGCAGTGTATCTATATATGGTGCAATTGTAATGTTTGCTGGAAGCAACACTGAAGATTCTCAGGTAGGTTGAAGCAGAAGGGTGTACAGATCATTTCAGCGACAGGGGAAAAGATTCAACCTGACCGGAATGGTGTGTCCGCTAAGGCATGGTCTGTTGTACCTTAATACACATTCACAAACTCTGCTAATGTCCGCCTGCTCAGCATACACCTGCCGGCAGGAGTTTTATCCTAATGAGTATCATATATGAGATGTGAACACCGAGAAAACACCGGACACGTGCCTTATTCAACTTTTTGCCACTTTCGTGCATTACTTTTGCATTGTTTAGTACTAGAAATAAGTCAGGAGAAAGCAAAGGTGAGGAAAATGCGAATAAAATTTTGGATTAAATTCCTGGTCCCAAAACCTTTGAACTCTACAGTGAGTGCCTTGGGGTGTATTTGACTTGTGTTTCACACTGATCGTACAGGTCACTGAACTATGTGAGTCTGTTCATGACTAAAGTTACTCTTAAACTTCAGCACTTGCAGGATTAGCCCCAAATTTTTCAGGGAGTCTTCACCTATCAATGATTGTTAACGCTTTTCATACTGCCACTGAAGAGTTGGCGGGGAGTTGTTTGCTGTACTTTGCATGCTTGCTCTGAGGGCAGTGGGGCTGTGCACAAGGGGATGAACTGCTGGCTCCGTGCCCGGGGTGCAGAACACAGGGAGCAGAAGCTCCATTTCTCTGTCTTCCTACAGATAACATGCAAAAGAAATCTTTAAAGCTGCAAATTTGAGCACTCCGAGGGTCCTAGGCTCACTGAGGTGCAGTTTTAATGTTGTCTGTCACTTTATTCTAAAGCTTTGATTTGCTGTGCAAAATAGGCAGTTGAGTCAGTTCATATTCTCTGTGGTTCTCCCCTCCAACCTTTGTTGAATTAGTTGCTTCAGACCTGAGTTAATACAGGGCTCTGAGAACATACAAAAAAAGATGAACACATCTTTTGTCCCTGACTTTTGCATAGCACTGTCTGTCTTAACTATTTCTATCCCACATCACCATAGTACCTGAGTCCCTCATAATCTCAAGCATATACTTGTTCTCATAAAAGCCTTGTGGAGAAGGAAGGTGCTTTTCTATTCAACAAATGAGAAACTGAGGCACAGACATGCCTACGCTTTGTAAAAACTGTAATTAAACCAGGAAAATCGATGAGCACTTGGTTTAGTGACAGAACCTCAGGATTAGTTTTGTCCTAGGGACTGTCATTCAGGGTTTTCACAGTTGGTGGACATTTCTTTTTACACAACAGTGCAAGGCAGCGAGGTGTTGTTTTTTTCCATACTTCATGAATGAAACGCAGATGCAGGTGAGACCCAACATGTCCACTGATTGTTAGTGCCCTTTTCCCAGCATGTGATCTTTTTAGAATATTGGTTGTATTGCACTTTCAAATCACCTACAGAGCAAATAAGGGACGTGCAGTTCATGCAGAAGAGCTCCTGTCCCTGACTCCTCCAGGTAGGAGTCTTCAGTAGAGGCAGAGATAGAGCCTAACTCTTCAGGACAGAGAAGTGAACAGCTTTAACACTGAGATCCTCCTTTTCCTTCTTACATCTCTGTAGATTATTGATATTAGACCTTTTGACTTGTGCAAGCAATGAAATAGGAAGCAACAGAATATGGCTTCTTTGACTACACAGCCTGATATCCATAAAGTGTATGTAATCCTGCAATGAAAGATTAAGTTATAGTGCATATGGTAAGGAGTGAATTACATTTCCATGTGCAAATTAAATTCTGCTCTTACATAATTCTTGAGTGATTGACTTGACGAATAGTGTTCTTTAATGTGTGTCTGTGGTTTGCATGTAATTTTGTAGGTGAGTTTGGTCAGTTGTTCTCAGGAGCACACACAGCCTTGATTTGGCTCAGAAGGCTGTATACTAGTACCGCTTCATCATGTAACCTGGAAGATGTATACAACACCAGACAATGCTTCTGGGAGATTCAGTTCTCACAGTCCCACGAGGAAAGATGTGGTTGTATCATCTCCCACAAAAAGCCCCCAACCCTTTCAGCTGCCTAACCTTTTGCTGCTCATGTCTTCCATTACCCAAAAGGTCTGGTCCCAGGTTTCTTCCTAATCCTTTTTCCTTCTCAGTGGCATTCTTGTCTCTTTCTTTTTTTCCCAGGGAAACTGAGCTTGATGAACATGTTTGTTTTTTAAAAGATAAACCGTAGTCGTGAATGTTTGGTTCTCAGCAAATGAGCAGACTAACTCTTACTGTGCATGTTTTCTGACTTTTTTTCTCTATTCACGATATCCAGCGTTAAGCCTCTTCTTTCTGCATTTATTCAAACCAAAGACCCTCATAAGTGGAAACCTTAATAGCTAGTGAAAGCTGATGTCTACTAATTTATTTTTACTGGATGCTAATTACATTAAAAGATTAAATCATTTACTTTAAGTTCTTTAAAATTCAACAGATATGAACGTGGATTTTGAGCTCTGTCTTTCTGAGTGAGTTAGTTATTATCTGAATAAATAATCAAATAAGAGTTTGATTGAATTCAGGTTGTTCCATTCAGGGCTGGTGAAAACAAGGCAGTGAAGTATGGTATGAATAATAATGTTTAAATTGAGCTTGAATGGATTTCATCCAATTGTACTGAATTTTTTAATTACCCTTCATTTGTCTGAACTTCCACAATTGAGTCATAAGAGATGCTAAATGGACAGAGTAACAGACACTTTTTATAGAGAGCAAAGAAAGATAATGTAAAACAAACTTCTAAGAAAACACCTTTTATGAATGCACCCTTGGTTCTTTAATGAGGGATGTTGATCAGTGTTCAGTGAAAACTTCACCCTTTTATAGTATTTCCACTGACACTTGTCACTTTTGACATGTCTAAGCCCTTCAAACGCTGTAAGAAATGAAGGAAGCTGTACCCGTTTATTCACAAAACAAATTGAATGGATCAAGTACAGTTCATAAAAGTTGGTATTCTCCTAAGTCAACAGCCAGAAAATGTAATGCCAGCAATCTGTCATGTATATGATGCCTCTCTTTCTCCAGATAGAATTGAGAGAGGTCATTGTATTATGTTCTGGTTTTTGCAAATGCATTTTTTCATTACTGGTTCACAGTATATTGTCTGAGTTGAACATACTTGGATTTACTCAATATAAACAGCATTTGCAGAAACAGAAGAACACGTTGTTTCCCGAAGAAGTGAGTGGAATTGCTGCCTGGAAACCAGTCACATAGCAACAGACTGATTTCTATTCCAAAACTCTTTCCAAAACAAAAGGTAAGTACTCTTTTGTTGACCTTCAGTGCTAAGCCTAATAAAGTATCGGTAATTGCAGCATAGGAGAATGGTCTTTTCTCTGTGTGTGCTGTTTCTTTCAAAATTTAGACAGCCTTCAAACTTGCACTCAGTACCATTGGAATGGTTTGGGATTTTTCTGAAAGCAGCACAGCTTATCGTAGTTGTGAAGACATACAGATTTTTTTAGAAAAAAAGAAGGGACAATTTTAAGTAATAGTGGTTTTTTCCCTATTCTTGCTTTCTTAAGACTTAATTCAAAGAAGAACAAAGAAGAAATTGGTTCTGTTTCTGGTTTGAGTGTCAGTTGGGTAGCATATGTCTGCAAAGAATTTATTGCAGTAGTGATTATTCTATCACTAATCGTTTGAATCAGGTGTCTCTCAGTTGTCAGAGATGACAAACAAGTGCAGTCCAACCATAGAGCAAATTGAGATTTGATGCGCAGTTTTCCATGCCAGTAGCTACGGGTGGTTATACTGTGTTCACAAATTTTATTAAAAGGTATAGTGTACCTTTCTCAAGCTTTAATCATAAAAAGAAAAAATAAATTGAGTTTCATTTTAAAATGTGATAAACAGAGGAGTTTGGGTTTCAAGAATGCTCGTTTTATTAAAATTAGATCCAAAGATAGAATATGTAGCTTTCCTCTTGCCATTTCTACCTGATTGCATGTACATTTGCAAAAGGAATGTTGTTTTCAATTAGTCCACTGTAGCAAAAAAACAGTGGGTTATCTTTACAGAGTACTTTGATCTTTAATGATAGAAATATCAGGACTACGTGGAGAATGAGGCGTTACCGTGGAAAAGCAGCAGTGGACCTCCCTGAAGTGTAGGAGTTCTATAACTTGAAAAGCTTTTTAGGCATTCTAGGAGATCTTATTAAAACTCAACAGATGGAACCTGGAAGGGCTACACTGGTGACCAAAGTGGGACAGAAGCCAAATTTGTGGGTTATCTGTGTGGAAGAGCATTGTCAAGCCTGTTGGTATGTTAAGTCCCACTTCAGCTCTTGCTTTTCATTATGAGGGTGAGGATTCGTTGAGGGTCGCTGTTCATTATGAGGATTTAGTGCTTAGTAGTTGTGCTTTTTATAGCTGTGAATCTCTGTATTTAATTCTATAGGCATCCCCAAATCTTTATTTTCCAATCTCATCTTCAGTGCCACTTGCCTGTTTTTAATTGTTGCAGTAGCTATTGCTGGAGGTACCTAGGTGATATTTCTGGTTCCTATCCAAGGTAATCCAGTATGTTTCCTTTTTAAATAGCATGCTTTTCATTTAGGATCAAAGTTTTTATCTAACATGTTGGGCAGGGCTCTGCTCAGTGCTAGAAAGATAATAACTCCCGATTAACAACAGTTTGATATAGATAAGGGCATTTAGATAGGCAACAAAAAAAATCACATCTTGTAAAGTCTCACTGTGTACGTGAATACATGAGCTGTCTGCTCCTTGATACTCTTTCATTTTGCATTAATAAAACCTCATAAAGTATGAGATATTCTTGGTTTTCCCCTTCAACTGCTTGCCTCAAGCAGATGAGATCCTGTATTTGTTGCAGTTTTGGGGAATCCGAAGTGACGTGTGGAAGGACTCATGTTACCGTGCATTCCTTTGTATGGCAATCTTTTCCAGTTTCCATTTCATCTTGGTTCTGTGGAAGGCTTCCAGTACTTAAGGTAGTCGATGGGCATAATGCCTACCCGTATTTAAGGGTATTGTTTGGACCTGGAAAGTAAAGCCCAGCTTCAATTTTTGCAGAGTGAAATGTAGATTTTAGTTTAAGTTAGTTCACCATTTTTTTAGTCCCTGTGTTTCCCTTTTGACCAAAAGCAAGGACCTCTTAGAGCTTTTCCCATGATAGGTGAAGTAGAAACCTCTATCAATGCTTATAAATATCTAAAGGGTGGTTGTCAAGAGGATTGGGCCAGACTCTTCAGTGGTAACCAGTGACAGGACAAGGGGCAACAGGCACAAGCTGGAACACAGGAAGTTCCATCTCAATATGATGAAAAACTTTTTTACTCTGAGGGTGATGAAGCACTGGGACAGGCTGCCCAGAGAGGCTGTGGAGTCTCTTTCTCTGGAGATATTCAAAACCCGCCTGGATGCCATCCTGTGCAACCTGCTCTAGGTGATCCTGCTCTAGTAGGGGGCTGGACTAGATGATCTCCAGAGGTCCCTTCCAACCCCTACCATTCTGTGATTTTCTTCCCAGACTGTTCTGGGGAACAAAACATTTTCCCCTGTCTTTCAGTATTTCTTCAACTCGGTGGAAGCAGTGAATACGTATACAGCTGGTAGTACCATTGGCAAGCAGTGACCATTAGATCAGTGAATCGAGAGCAGTGCAGAGTGTGGGCGTTTGGAGACATTGCATTTTGATTATTTTTGATAACTGTGATGCATATTCTTACATTGGGAGGAGCAGGAAAGAAGAGACAGACACGTGCATGCATATGCTCTATAGTTTGCTTACCTCCAGTTTGTAGAGCCTTGTGGTTTTCCGTTAGTAATTGGCAGAGTTTGAGGGCTGTTTGCTAATCCTTGCAACTGAGTGTGTAATTTGTGTGTTTGATTGTTGCTGAGGAACAGTTAAACTGCTGAACTTAATCTAAAGGTGCAAGACTGATCTTAGCAAAGTTTTTAAAAAGCCAAGAAGCCAGCAATCAAAGGAGCCTGCCTACACAGACTTGTAGGTAAAGAAATGTGCACAAGGAGATTTTCTTCTTTCTTTCTATGATGATAAAGAAGGAGAAATGATGAGGAAGTGCTTCTGAACCTGTAGGGGAGGTGATGTCCATATACAGTGATGACAGGTTGTATAAATTATATGATGTGTGTTATGCGTTTTAAGTACTAAATAAAAACTACTCATGCTTGAATATTTACCTGCCAAAGCATGTAGAAGAGAGCCACAGGTAAAACTGTGAATGCTGATTTTAGATTAAATCATAAGAATGGAACAAAAGAATAAGGTTGTAGACAACATCTCAGGATGTTTAGGAAATTGCTGAAATGAAGACTGGACAGATCTCTGAGAAGGTGACCTGTGGAATATGACCATGAGTAAAGCATGAAAGAAGAGACTTCTGACTTCTGGAGGAAGAACTGAAATACTTCAGAGAAATGTGCCAGCGGAAGGAGAAGGTGGGTTTTCAAGAAGGAAGAGGAACTAACTATGCACAAGAGCAAAAAGAGATATTGGCTGTAGGAAGGCACTAGAACCTTTGGTAAAATGGGACAAGTAGGAGACAAATAATACCAAGGAAGGGAAGGAATTAGATTCACACTGGTGCTCTCTGTAAATACTCCTGAACAAAAGTATCAATGACAGAAAGAAAATTCAGAGTTAAAGGGCAATATGCACACACAGAAAAAAAGCAGAGGAGTTCAGTATCCATAAAATTAGATTGACTCTTAGAAGTCATTGATAGGCCTTGGAGGAAAGAGCTTCTGGAATGACCTTTCAGTATTAATGGTAGGAACAAGGATCTTCTCTGGAGCAGTTTGGGAAATGAGTTTTGATGCATTTGACAGTGGAGGTGGGTGACAGTAATTATAAATGTGTGTTCTTTGCTTGAAAATTCATAACAGAATGATATATGGCATGATTTAAACTCTGAGAACGTAGTCCAGTGGAAAAACTGAGACACAATCTGCATTAACAGTAAACAGTTTGTTTAGGATATTGGTGATGGCAACTTCTGGCTTGCTCTGGCAGCTTGAAGTCTGCCCTGAGAGCACAAGACACTCATAAGAAGCCTGGCTTGTTAAGTTTGTGGTGTGTCCCCCTGGAGATTTGGCAGGGAGGGTCCTTTTAGATGCACACTGGAGGAAGAGAAAGCAATTTAAGAAGGCCAGGGAGTTCTATGAGACATCCCGCGATGTGCTCTTGAGCAAGAGAGTGAGATGACAGGGAGCCACACACATTTCCAGTGGATTGTCACTTTGGTGTGCACATGATAATTTTGACACTTGCACTTTAGGTCTCATGATAACAGCCGAGCTTTGACTTCTGTTTTAGTCAGCTTAGCACATCTCTAAAGACAAACGAATGGTTGAAAACTGGCCAGGAGAGATTATACTATGGAAATGCCTTGTTGTTTTGTGAGTCCAAAAGTCAACCCAGGAATCCTTTTGTAGGTTAATCAGTTTAATGCCCTTACTAAAGGCTAGAAAATGTTGGCACCACGAGGATTATATCTTATACGCTATTTGCTTTACAGTTGAGAAGATAGTAGAATCTGTTTGTTTTGATCCTGCTTCTAGAAAAGACATCAAATGGTCAGGTGGAGAGGGGGGACGGACTTGGTCGCACATTCCGGTAAGAGTTCACTGTGATTTTCCGATGCCTTTTCTCAGTCAGCTTTTTTTCTCGTTCTTTTGAATATGTAGTAGCTCCACTGGATCAGTTGTTTTTTTCAGAGCTGAGGGCAAAGTTTACTCAATTTGTTTATTTAACTTTCAGCATTTTTGGAAATAATCTCATTTTTTGCTGCAGGCATGGAACTGTTGAACATAGTTATTGATTAATTATTCTAATTGTGGTTCTTAAATATGTATGAAAATGGTAGAATTATGCAGCATTTATTTTCTTATGAGAAAATAGTTTGGGAATATATTGCATTGTCAGGCTGAGTGATTTTTTTTTGTTTTGTAAGTAATAGCATTTTGCTTCAAAATAATTTCAATAATTCTGCCCTCAGGTTTGAAATGAAAGTTCAACTGGCTCCTGACTGTACAATGATGACATGCTTTTTGTAATACACTTATTTATTTCTTCATTTCTTTTCCTGTCATAGTGTGATGTTAACTTGGGTACAAGCAGTGTTTGCAGAGAGAAAGGCTGCCATCACAGAATGACCATCACCAGTTAGGTATTCCGTCAGGAGGCAAAATCCCGGCCAGAAGGAGATGTAACAAAGCGTGGGGTGATAGAAAATAGAGGTATTAGGAAAACAGACAATGCATGAGGAGTTGGTGAGGTGTGGGGGTGACTGGCCATGAGTGGGAATGCAGGAGTTGGGTTTATGAGACAATATTGCATTTTTGTGTGTATTTTTAGAATTGGAAATTAAACTTGGTGTGAAATAAGACGGCCTGGAGTCCCCCAGAGATAAGTTGTTCTCTGGTTCATTTTTATTTGTAAATGTCATATGATTTTTTTTGAGGAAGCTGACTTGTGGTTTAATGAAATCACAGTGATGGAGCCTGATTCCAAGAGTCTGTCTTGGCTTATGGCGTCCACTTGCCATCCTCGTGTTGCCACCAGCACTGGGAATGGGGGACACAGTGAGCAGCCTGCAACAGAAAGGAGGCATGCTACTTTAAGTCTGGGTTTCTCAAAGGAGCTTAAGGAAAATAAGTGAGAATTGAATTTTCCTTAAGTTTTTTGAGAATCTTGTCACTTTCAAGCAGTTAAGTAAATTAGCAAGTTGAACAGATGCATTCCTCTTAACTTAAGGAAAATGTGCATTCCCATAGTCAAGTGGCACCTCTGTTGTGTGAAGTATAAGGTCTTGGAAATGCACTGGAGTTCCTGAACTCATTTTGTCGTCCTACTTCCCCTCCCAGCCATGAACACACCTCTTGTTTTGAATGAGAAGGAAATATTGGGTGCTATGACACAAGGCAAGGGACCAGAGCTGCGGGAATATGATTCAGCTGCAGTTTTGCATCTTAGTAATATGGTTGGTTGTATAAAAAACCCTTCTTTTTCTTCTTCACAGTCAGCTGTGATTACTACCCCTGTCATACCAGCTAACATTTTCTCAAATTCCCAATACCTCCTCTTTTCACAAAGCAATATAATGTAATTAGAACAAGTCAGAAAGATCTAAAACCTGTGAAACTGGAATTTGCTGATTCATTAAAATTAAAATATTTGAGAGAGACTTCAGTTTCCCAGAAAAAGTTGAGCACTAGGGAAATAAAAGTCAGTCATTTTATTTTTACTTTGCCATAGAAATTCTTGGTTTTCTATTTTGATGTGATATTGAAAAATTTCATTTTGATACAGTGAGTCAGTCAGTTATTTCACATGCCTACCTATTGTATTCTTTCATTGGATGAGTGCCCACTGCTTCAAATTGGGTCAGTTTACCCTTGTGAAATTGCTGTATAACCAACTGACTTCTTGAAGCTGCAGATTGATGCCTTTTGTTCTCTGAGGAAAGAAATAAAACAAAGTTAGAGCTGTCAGGACAGAATTGTTGCACCACAGTGGTTATTCTGTGTCTCATATTTGTAGCTGGGCTGCTTGTGCCACTTTTGTGTGAAACTGCAATTATTCAGTCATTTATCACTCTCCTCTTTCCTATTTCTGGTAAAAAGAAAAGTGGTACTTGAAGGAGGTGGTAACTTAAAAGGAGAGAAAATTCTAATAAAAGCAGCATCAAATCAGCACAGTCATTCTGAGTCTGGATCTTAGCAAACTGCGGCATAGAGCAGCTCAGAGCATTTTTCTGTAGCACAGCTTGGCGTAATGTGATAGAGATGACTTCAGAATTGGTTGGTGTTGAAACGATTATAGAAACAGCATTGTAACACTAAGCCATGAAAGGTGAGAACTTTAACTACACTAGTCAGATCTCAGTTTACCCAAGTTGGACTCTTCTGGAGAGCAATGTTTCTTGTCTGACTGGTAATTTAGAATAGATTTGTAGAAACCAGAGGGGGTAAGTGTAGGTATGGATGAGATAGTTGTGCTGGCCTGTGGGATCTGGTTTTGGGGACTCTGGACTAGTGGTCAGGAAGTTTATATTTGAAGAAACAGTGATTTTTCTTGTTGAGCCTCTTTTTTCTCACCTTTCTGTGCCATGGAAGGTGGCCCAGGATCATTAGGGCATTTCACCTTCACAGCTTCTCTGGGCAACCTGTTCCAGTGCCTCACCACCCTCACAGTAAAGAATTTCTTCCTAATGTCCAATCTATGTCTCCCCTCTTTTAGTTTAAACCCATTACCCCTTGTCCTATCAATACATGCCCTTGTAAACAGTCCTTCTCCATCTTTCCTTTAGACCCCTTTAGGTACTGGAAGGGTGCTGGAAGGTGTCCTGGAGTCTTCTCTTCTCCAGGCTGAACAACCCCAACTCCTGCAGCCTGTCCTCATAGGAGAGGTGCTGCAGCCCTCTGATCAGCTTTGTGACCCTCCTCTGGACTTGCTCCAGCAGCTCCGTGTCTTTCCTGTACTGGGGACCCCAGAGCTGGACGCAGTACTGCAGGTGGGGTCTTAAGAGAGCGGAGTAGATGGGGAGAATCACCTCCCTCAGCCTGCTTCTTTTAATGCAGCCCACGATACGGTTGGCACGCATTGCTGGGTCACGCTGAGCTTCTTGTCAACCAGCACCCCCAAGCCCTTCTCCTCAGGGCTGCTCTCAATCCATTCTCTGCCCAGTCTGTAGTTGTGCTTGGTATTGCCCTGACCCTCTCTCATTCCCCACCTTATGTTTCTGCTAAGATTAATTATTGACCCCAACATGAATAATTCACCAGTGTTTTGGGCAATAGCACTAGCCCAAAGCCTCTGTTTTATGTCTCAAAATCTTTAAAGGCTAGAGTATGCCCAGAAGACAGATAGGCTGTACATGTCATTCTGGAGTGTGTCCAATGAAACCAATGTAGTTCTGCACTGGTAGAATGACACTGCCAGTGTAAATACTGAAAACCAGTGTAGATTATTGGAACTGTAGCATAATGTGGTAGTCTGGATACAGAGAAAGAACTTTTCTAAGCGAGAAATTTGTTTCGCTGACTGTGAAATGGATGGGTTAACAGTCTATGATATCATAGAATCATAGAATGGTTTGGGTTGGAAGGGACCTTAAAGATCACCTAGTTCCAACCCCCTGCCATGGGCAGGGACACCCTCCACTAGACCAGGCTGCCCAAAGCCCCATCCAACCTGGCCTTGAACAGTTCCAAGGAGGGGGCATCTACAACCTCTCTGGACAAGTAATAGATAGGCAAGTAATTTTTTTATGAGCTTGTCTCCTCCAGATCAAGGACAAAGGAGAGCATGCAAGGAAAACCAGTGTGCCTAATCAAGGGTGGGGTGGACACCACCAACACAGAAGTGGTCTGTTTCAGTGTCAGTTGACCACCAGCTCTTGAACTCCGTGGAGCTAATAGGAAATTTGGATGGGCATCAGAGCCTGCAGAGTCCTCACATTCACCTTTGTGTATACCATGAAAGTAATTTATTGGTCTTGCCACTGGGTACAGCTGGGACAGTCTTCAACCTGCAAAGATTATCAATAGCAAATTTATATTTATCCAACAGCTGAAAAAACAATGTTAAACTATTACATGTCCAGCCTGACTTAAAGCTGTCAGCATCAGGGCATTTTGCTAGTTTTAGTGAGGCTGGAGCATGTAAAATTGCTCCTGCACCACAGTTTAGCAGCATCATTGTGCTGTCTTCCAGGCAGTGGTTGCATCAGCTCTGAGTCAGTTTGGCATCTGCTTGGCCTTCCAATAGTTGCCTTTTCAATAACCATTATAAAATGTGGTCTAGTGTAAAGATATTTCTCTTAAAGTGGTTTGACAGCATTCCCAGTGATTCTAGAGGGACGAGCAGCTAGGACTCATTCTCCAGGACTGAGCCAGCTGTCACGGGGCTGACCAGGGCTGTAGCTGTATATACTTTGGCTCTGCACCATGACTAGCGAGTGAAGACATAGACTAAGCTGTCCTTGGCTGACTGCAAGCCTTTGGCTTAGAGCTGCGTAATTTGAAGTGGTGGACCAGGAGCTCAAGAGTTGTACAACAGTGCTGTATCAGGGCTGGTTGGTGATGGCTGGATGAAGATGGAGGAATGCAATGCATCTGTGTTGCTAGGTAGATGCTTCATCACAGTAAAGCCATCTTGCAGGCTGTGCAAGTAAACACAGGGGAGAGCAGTCACACTTGAGCTAATTTTAGACATGTTCAACAGAGATGCTGACATCTGAACTCGCCATCCTAGGGTCCTTTTGCAGCTAATGGAGAGAAGTGAATATGGTGTCTCCCATCTTAAGACAAAAAATAATGAATTGTCCCATTCCTGTCTATGGGGTACAGACAAAACCTGTGGTGACACACTCAAATCCAGACTTTTTGTAGGCAGACTTTTACATTTAGTCAAATGAGCATGAGGAGAGGTGAGGTAGACACCAGAATAAGCTAGTTCAGAAATTGGCTTGAGATCCTTTGTGTTCCTGTGACTTCTCAGGTGGAGGACTCTGACATATGACCTGGATCATAAGCAAATTTTGCCTGAGTCACACCTATTTCAGGCAAGTGATATTTATGGGGAAATACTGTATCTCACACTCTCTCGTTTTTCCTGAGCACTGAGCTGAGTCTTCTGACAGTGAAGCAACTGATGCATATCAACACATCTTTCGCTGCAAGGGCAGTGAGCAGCACCTACCTGGTCCTGTAAAGCTGGAGCAAACAAATGGCCATGGTGTCCCGTATAAGATCTCATGGGCATTGAGTAGCCCCATCCTGTGGCTCTTGACTCCCTTTTGCCCATCAGCTGCCACTGACCCGCCATGACTGTTGAAGTATGACGAAAGTATTTCATGCCTTTTCCAAAAGTGTAGAGAGCAGTCCTTGGAAAAAGTAGTTTAAAAGTTAAAAAAAATAAAATTAAAAATGTAAAAATTAACACAGTCAACTTTTTCCCCCTAGCTGGAACTGATATGCAAGTTGTCACAGTCTCCTTCTGTCTGAAAATGAAAGATGTCTCTTTCCTTTAGGGCTCCCAGTTTTTTTCTCCAAGGAAGTTATTGAACCTCATTTCCATTTAGTAATACAATAGGTATGATAAGCAGAAAATTTAAAATGTGCATTAAGTCTTAAAAATTAAAAAACTCATTATTTTAAAACAAATCACAAGATATCCTTCATCACTTGAGGAGAAGTAGCATAAGGAAAGACATACAGCCATCAGGTAGTGAGGAAGAAGATAGGATTAGAAAAAAAAAGTACTTCCAAAACCAATTAATGCTTTTTGTCTGATCTGTCAAGAAGGGTGATCATGTTGAGCACTGGGATTCATAGACAGGAAAGGTTAATGAGGATGAAGGTTAGATGAATGTAAATAACTACAGGTGCATTGGACACAAACACCATGAATTTATGGTGTCAAAGTCAAGCCAGACCCATCTGATAGTTTTCTCTGATAACTTTAGCTAGAAAAAGAAAATATGATAAACCTAATCAATCTGTATTTTCAGAAGGACACTTGAAGTGGTGGCGTATGGAGAATTACTGTTTAAGTTCAGGAGGAAGGGAATTTTCAGCAGTGCTAGGAAATTGCTAAAGCAAATACCAGTTGCACTGAAAGTAGAAGAATCAGGCTCAAGGGCAGTTCCTAGCTGAACTTTTTAATGTGTTTTAACTCCCGTGCTTTGGCACAGAGTAGGATTGCACTAATTAGAGCATGAGCTAAACTTGAGGAAACATTGCCAGTGCAAAGGATAATCAGGATAATAAACAGATGAACAGAAAAACTCATATTTTTTTTTTCCGTAAGATGAGAACTTACTGATCACAGCATGACCATCAGATGCCAATATAATCCAGCTGTGACAAAGGCACATTTGTTTCTAGTCTGTATCAGGTGATGTTTCCAGCAGAGATGAGGAATTACCTTGCTAGAACATGGCTTATTTACCTGAGCAAGATGCGTGTGAGAGGATATGCTTCCTGTCCATAAACAGATCAGCGGTAAAAACAAGTGAAGGAAAATAACTGTCTAAGCCCAGGGAAAGTTTTGATGCAAGAACCCAAGTGTTTAGACTGAACATGAATAAATTAAACCTGAAAATCAGAGAAAAAAACCCCAAAACCAACCATTTGTGAAGAGTGATTCTGTAGTAGCCTTCCAGAGAGAATAGCATGGACAAAATGCCTAGCTGATGTTAAAGTGAGTCTGGATTGGGTTATAAATAGGATTTGTGCCATATATGCCCGTAGCAGCAGTGTGTTGAAAATGATGCCCTTGAGGCTCTTCTTAATTTTATAATCCATTTTTCCTAATCCCTGGCAAACTGTAGACACAGGATCATTAAGATGGTAATGATTTTTCAGTGTTTTTTGTATTTCTGTGAAAATTCTCTGAAGTCAGAATTCTTCTTACACAGTAATATGACTGATCATGGTCTTCTGGAATATGGTATCATTTAACCAAGCATTTCCAGTGCCTTGCTCAGAATGTTTTATACTTTTATGTGAGATCCTTTGTTGGGTCCACAATGAAAGCATAGCACTTGATTAGTAATCATCATGCAGGAACTTCGGGAGATTCCCATTTAGCAGGACTAACTCCTGGTCTACAGTAAATCACACTTGTGACCGTCACCAGGGATATGAAGGATAAGAAGGTCATTAGGAACAGTCAACGTGGTTTTACCAAGGGAAAGTCATGCTTGACAAACCTGATAGCCTTCTATGAGGATGTAACCAGGTGGATAGATGATGGAAGGGCAGTAGATGTGGTCTATATCGACTTCAGTAAGGCATTTAACCCCATCTCCCATGGCATCCTTGCAGGTAAACTGAGGAAGTGTGGCCTGGATATCGGGTAGTGAGGTGGATTGTGCACTGGTTGGAAGGTAGGAGTCAGAGGATTGTGGTCAATGGGACAGAATCTAGTTGGAGGTCTGTGACCAGTGGAGTCCCTCTGGGGTCAGTACTGGGACCAGTGCTGTTCAATATTTTCATAAACAACCTGGATGAGGGAACAGAGTGTNCTGCTGGAGAGCAGTGTAGGGGAAAGGGACCTGGGGGTCCTGGTGGACGGGGGATGACCATGAGCCAGCAATGTGCCCTGGTGGCCAGGAAGGCCAATGGCATCCTGGGGTGCATTAGAAGGGCTGTGGTCAGTAGGTCGAGGGAGGTGCTCCTCCCCCTCTATTCTGCCTTGGTGAGGCCGCATCTGGAGTGTTGTGTCCAGTTCTGGGCCCCTCAGCTCAAGAAGGACAGGGAACTGCTAGAGAGAGTCCAGCGCAGAGCCACAAAGATGATCAAGGGAGTGGAGCATCTCCCTTCTGAGGAAAGGCTGAGGGAGCTGGGTCTCTTTAGCTTGGAGAAGAGGAGACTGAGGGGTGACCTCATCAATGTTTATAAATACGTAAAGGGTGAGTGTCGGGAAGACGGAGCCAGGCTCTTCTCAATGTCGTGCATTGACAGGACAATCGGCAGCAGGTGCAAGCTGGAGCATAGGAGGTTCCATGTTAATATAAGAAAAAACTTTTTCACCGTGAGGGTGACAGAGCACTGGAACAGGCTGCCCAGAGAGGTTGTGGAGTCTCCTTCTCTGGAGACATTCAAGACTTGACTGGACCCTTTCCTGAGTGATGTGCTCTAGGTGGTCCTGCCCTGGCAGGGGGGTTGGACTAGATGATCTTTCAAGGTCCCTTCCAGCCTCTAATATTCTGTGATTCTGTGACTGTGCTGTCATTCCCTGCAGCACAATCATCCCTGAAAGGAGGGATTATGGGTGTAGCACTCTCAGAGTAGCAATAAACTTCTCTTACTTTTTTTTATATATATGTATAAAGTATATTTAATTAAACTGGGCTAAACTATATACCTGAAATTGGAAAGGACCAATTAAAGACTTAAAGGGTCTGGTTCATCTCACTTTACTTTAGATGTTTGCATTGTACACACTCACATCTGAACTAGTTAGATTACGCTCCCCGTGTGCTCAGTGGAGAGACTTTTAAGGCATGATAATTCAGACCAATTTTAGCCATCTGTATTAGGGTAAGACAAATTGCAATCTAGAATTTCCAGTTTCTCTCCATGGAGTGTAAAAGGAAGCTGGAGCAAACAGTTCAGTTCTTTTTACACAGCAAGTCACGAACCTTGGGAATTTATTGCCATAGCAGGTTCTGGAAGCAGCTTGTACCAGCAGACTCAAAATGGGTGTAGGCAAGTACATGAACTGTGGCTTCATAAGCAGATACTGAACAAAGTAGGCAGGAATGTACCCCCTAACATCCTCAGCAGAACAGTGTGGATGCCTGGGAACTAGGAGGCTAGATCTCAGAAAGTGACTGGACTCACTTGCTCTCTTAAAATAGCACTGTGTCCAGCTGTTGCTATCAGAAATGGTACTGGGCTGGATGGGCTGTTTATCTGACCGAGCAGAGCATCTCTTTTGTCCTTATCTTCTGTCCCTATACTACCCAATGTGCCCAGCGGCTCATCTGGTAACAAACATCTAAGGCATCTGATGCCCTTGACTATAAATCATATCCTAATACTCTTGAGTTACTTCATTTCAAAATATGTACATAAAATCCCTACTGTTTCTTCATTATTTCTTTCCAACATCTCTGCTTCCTTGCATCTCACTAGCATGAGGAAGGTGCGTTTTATTGCTATGGATGGAGCCTTCCTTTTTTTTCCCAAGGGCTCATTTCTACAGAGATTTTTTTTTCCCAGAAAGACAGTAAGTACTTGCGTATGTGTCTCATGCAGAGTATCTGAGCTCGCTCTTCTGTAAGAGCATTCATGTATAAAAGAGCTTCCAGTGGAAATCAGAGTTCAGTTAATATGATGCAATCTATTCTACTTCCTTCCCTCCTGCCTTCCTGCCTTTCTTCTGCCTTCCCTGCCTTCCTCCCTTCACCCCAGCCAAATGCCCGGCTCTTCAAGCCCTTCAGATCCTGATTCAGACCAACAATTTGCTTTTCATTGATGTTTGGGCAACTAGTTAATTATTGAACTGACAACTGCTGTGCTTCCTGGAGCATCATTGATTGAACTGTGATTCCATGTAAGCTGTGCAATCTGAAAATTTCTTAATATCTAAAGCATCATCCCGATTTAATGTATCCTGTCTTAAATCCATTTTTTGAATATCCTTTGTACTGTATACTCATTGAAGGCTGTATTGGCGTAGCTGTGGCTGATGAAAACCTTTTCCTCTAGAACAAGATGTCTGGACAGCTCTCACTACCTTGTGCACTGTGAAAGATCTTTCAAAATGAAAAATTATTTTCCTGTTTGATTTTGATAAAAAATACAAAACTTTTCATGCTTTTGTAGCATTAGGCTGTTTAAGCATCCAAGTACAATAGCGTTACAGAACAAAACAGGAGTGTGTGTGCGATGTGAATCTCCTAATAGCCTCCATTTGCTGTCCTATGATTTGTAGCCAGAAGTGGTTTTGGAGTACCCAGCTGAATTGGTTTTGGGTGAAGGTAACCTGGAAACTGCTCTGCAGGAGCACACCTAGTGTTCTCCAGTGAATAATCGGCTTCTGATCCCTGGGTTATTGTAGATACTGAGTCCTCAGCTCTGCTGTTGGCTAAAGTAGATGTAAGTACTATGACTGGAAATTAACCAGCTACAGAATATAATTGTGTTAGGCACAGGGGTACATTTAATCTCCTTTTCCATCCAACAAGCCCAGAATATATGTAAGCCATCTGGCTGCTTACATGAGTTTGTGCTGGTCTAAAAATCAAAGCCAATATTTTAAAAAAACCCAACACAACAGTCATTGAATTTATTGCTCTTCCTGTACTCTGATATTTAAGCCTGAGATGTTTCTGATCAGACTGTTGTCTAGGAGTGGGGCTGTAACAAATACTGAGCTACTAGTTTACAAAACCTCTGTGGCTTTGAGAGAATTTTGATGGGTATCTTCATGGAAATCTGTTGAAAGTTTTTGCTATATCTGTATAGCACTTGTTTTGGTTAATTACTTAGAAATGAGGCATCTCTCCAAACTCTTTACTTTGAACTTCCCTACTTTAACATGGACAATATGTAAATGGTAGGCATCTGTCTCACTGTTAGATATTGGCTTAATTACCGAAATTGTACATGACCTCCTGACAACTGTTAACATACCTACGCTCATGTGAGCCATAGCAGCATGACTTTCTGGCATACAGATAGCTGGGCATAGGCGGATGAAATGATGCTGTTGCAGGAAATATGTGGACTAGCATTTCTGGTGTTCTAGTACATTTTGATTAGAATTTTGGGATTTCTCCCAGAATAAGTTTTCCTTAGATTATTGAAAATAGTATTGTACTTTGATATTGGATTTTTACGTATTACAGTGTACTGGCAGAATTTCCAATGACATGGTTATACAGAAACAAATGCCAATCCCGGAAAAAATGCTTTAAAAGTATATCTGAAGCTGTGAGTTTACTGTTTGAAGGTTTTGATTTTTCCTTATTCCGTATCTACATTTAAAATGTCCTGGAGGGGAGGGGGGGAAGTTTTCAGCCTTACCTGGAAGGTCGATACAGGCATTTGATTTTTTATATTTGTAGTGCAATGATGATGCTTATTCATGTATACTAATATCCTGATATCACTGCCTTTATATTTTGTTCTAGAGCAATTTGAAGTTTAGTATTACGCTTTCAAATAGTACGCAAAACATAATTTCTTCAGTTTCCCCTTGTGCAATTCCTTCAACTCAGACAATATTTTTTTAAAGACTTCATTCTGTAGCACTGTTCGCCAAAGGGAAAATAAGCGTTTTAGGCTTCTTATGCAGTGAAAGCCCAATATCAAAATTGTGCTCTCCAGAATACAGAGAGAACTGCAGACAGCTGGTTAAGGAAACATGAAGCATGCTAAGCTGTTCTTTTTTTAAAAAATCACATCCTGGGCCTACAGAAGTGCTCATTACACTGCCAGAGTAAAGTCTAAGCCTAAATGTGCGCAGTTCAGACTTCGTCCAATTGATAACAGCATTTAAGAATACCTCAGTCTGTTAATATGATGGTAATTCTGGTCAGAAAGTATCTAGTACTGTGGTGAGAGCACAGAAGATGAAATAAGAATTAAGCTGAAGGAGGGCAGATTTTGATTAGGTATTTGGAAGAAATTCTTCCCTGTGAGAGTGGTGAGACACTGAAACAAGTTGCCCAGAGAAGCTGTGGAGGCCCCATCCCTGGCCGTGTTCAAGGCCAGGTTTGATGGGTCTTTGGGCAACCTGGTCTAGTGGAGGGTGTCCCTGTCCATGGCAGGGGGGTTGGAACTAGATGATTCTAACCCAAACTGTTCTGTGAGTCTATGATTACTGAAAGAATTTGCAAATGTATGTGTTTAACCAACACATGCCCTTTTTTGAATGGCTTACTAAACAATTACCCTGACTGTACTCCTTTTGCTTTTTTTTATTATTATTATTATTATTCTTTTTATTTCTTTCAGGATTGGATAAAAGCTGTTTTAGGTCAACTTTTACTGTGATTTCTGTTCTTGATCGCTGAACCTGAGATTGCAGTACCCTGATGTAGTAAACCCCCCCGATTCTATTTTACGTCATATAAAAATACAAGATACTCTTTAAAAAAGGAACTGTAACTGGTATTTTTATATCAACTTTATTAACATTTACCTTCTTAGCAACTATACTAAAACATTTATTCAATATTACGTCAGCCAAAGTAGTTGGATTTCTTGGGTACAGTTGAAACCCAGCTTAATTTCTACAGATAACCAATAATATCAAGACTGTGTTTATAAAGCAAGAATTACATATTTAATTTTAAATGCTTTTTGTTTGTTGCAGTTTTCTGTTCTATAAGACTCTAACTTTTAGCTCAACTGATACTTTTTATTATGTTTTCAGAATACAGGAATAAAACAGGAAAAAATATTTGTACGCTTTTGAGTTAACACTCATTTCTGTAGTAGAGAAATTTTATATCTGCCATTAAACATGCATTTAGAAACAGACATAAAGGGACTTATTCATACCTCAGAAGTGTATTTTCATGGTTTCAGAATGCTTTGGATGAGATTCTAAATGTATTTCCCAAATCAAAGGAGATATAAATTGAATTCAGTTTAATCTCTGACTGCAGTATAGCCAAAAGCTCGTAGAAGAATCTGAATACACATAAATCATGCTTGCCCCTGAAGAAATGGAAAGATTCAAAATTTTTTTCCAGCATAAAATTGGATGTCACATTTTGTCGCTCCATCTCTTGACTGAAGTCATCACTCTATTGTTTGAGTCTTTAAAAATGTGATACCCCAAAAGTTTCTCTTGTCCCAGTGAATCTCATTTCCCCCTATCTTTCCCTGCACTGGAATTTCTGTCTCCTTCTCTAGTTCTGATTTGAACAGCTGCACTTCTTCTTCTTGGTGGCTGCTGAGGAGTGTGATTCCTCAAGATGAAGGTGTCTGACCAAAGTTTGCCATCTCCAGTGACTGTATCCCTACTGATGAGGTGTGCCTTCGCTGACAAACCAAGTTTAATTCCTCTTACAGTTTCCCAGATCTTCCTTTTGTAGCCAAACATTGCAGAAGCAGTGTTCATCAGGGAGAATAATGGCTAATAATAGCCAGTGTATTAACTAAAAGGTTTCAGTTAGCCTTATGGTTCCCTGTACTGTTGTGAAGATGGGCAGAGAACTGAGGCATCAAGACCACTAGGTTATGAGTCACTCAGTTCTACTTGCCTTGTTCATCTCCACAGTCCTATGATTTGCCATGTCAGTCTTCTCAGGGGTTGTTGCTGGTATAAGACTTTCAGAAAGAAAAAGTCTAGTTTAGGTCCTCTTGGTTTCCCTGGATCTTTCCAGGATTTTGATACAATCTTACATCCTCTTCCACAGTGTATGTCCTTCTCAGTCATAATTTCTTACAGCTGCAAGGCTACCTCTTTCGAAGCCACTAGTGCTAAAGAAGATATGCACATAGACAAACATGTACCATTTGAGAAGCACTAAGTATCCTGCCTAGCCTCCAGCTGCCAGTCCAGAAGACACAGGTTCCCCAGAGGTCTTGTGCTGCATCTACCCATGCAGATATCTTGATAGTCCAGAACATCCCAAACGGTACTGGATGCCTCTGTTTAAACAACTGAATCTTAGGTCACAAGTTGGACATTAACACCTTTGACATTTAATGCTAGGTGTCAGGCTCTGGAGCTGCTTTCTGCTTTATAAGAGTGGGATTCAGTTGCTGGAACATAGATATCTGCTGCCATTCATGTTGTGGAATGCCCATGACATTTGCGCTGGCTCCACAAGGTTCACTGACGACCCGTGCTCTTCTGTAGTAGCAGATCTAGGTTAGGCAGAATCTGTCTCAGACCTAAGCTGGCATTAGTGTTGGGATTCAATTGCCTAGAAGTAGAACCATACCATCACAGAGCTGTCTGTAAGCAAAAGACGGGGGAGGGGTGGGCAGGCAATAGTTTCCTCCTCCCCTGATCACTGAGCAGTTTTGCAGCTAAAACAGACTCATGATCACCCAAAGAAGATCCCAATAAGTCATGACTGCTGAGTCAAAATAAAGTTCGTACGCATCCTGTAGCTTGGTACTAACTATAGCAATACTGTATTTATGGGGCTATAATCCCCTTTTTCAGTAGCCTGCTCACTGTGAGCTATCACTTCTGGATCTAACAATGATGTTGTGAATCCTCCTATGGTTTCTATGGATCAGGACCAAGCAGTACTTCTTCTTGGAGCTATTAGCTCTTTCTTGCCTGGTATGGCCTTGCAATAACATGTATCGTAACAGGGTAGTCAACAGTTCTTTCTTCTAGGGTATAGCTATTCCTCAACTTGCTCAACACTTAATAGTCTTCTATTTTGTAGAAATTATGAAGTATAAGCAGGATTGCAGCTATGGGGTGTAGAGCCAAGTTCAAAATTCCTGCAGCTGAAGGGGACTACATAAGAGGAATTCCCATGGAGAATGACACCCTTCCTTCTCTATTGCAGTTTGTGATTAATTTGTTTGCCATTGCAGCGCACTGTAATCATTGCTTTTGTGACTTGTTTTACAACCAGCTAGACTTCAGATGTTACAGTTGAATGCTTTATTATCTGGAAAAGCTACTCCACAAGTTACTGGAGTAACGTGATTTTTGCAAGTTGAGTATTACTTGAAAGGGTGTATAATTGAAATCACACCCTTCAGTCAGTTCTATTACATGTGCACAAACCAGAGCATTTCAGGCAGGTTATATACAATGAGATAGTTTGTAGTGATTGCTTTATATTGGGTATGCATGCAAACACAGCTGGATCTCACATGAACAGTTGCAGACTGATTAGGGAAAGAAGGAAGAAGTCCATATTCGCATCTGGTCAAATTGTACTCTAAACTGTTGTCTGAAGATTGAAAACCGGTACCTTCACAAATGTATTGCTTATCCTGGTCAGCTGCTTTTTGCATCCATCTAGAGGCCTGGCTGGAACTTTCCATCATATGCCATATCCCATTGTCATTGATGCACGGCTCTAATCTCAGAATGATTAATTTAATAGCCAAGGTTATAGCAGACTCAACTCAGGTTATCATGTTGTGAGTGACCGAGCTATATTTAGGCTTGAACAACTCAAATGTTTGGTGTAAAAAAGAATCTTTGTAGAGATCACCTCAAGTAAGTCCCCTTCATTCTGGGTTGCATTTACCAATATTATAGCACAGAGCTCTGATCCAATAATTTTGTTTTGACCTTGCTCAATGATGCTGAGTTTTGCCATATGTGCACACATGCCAGAGTCTTGTTATGTGCCATTGTCTGTCTGACAACCTGAAGTTTTTGCAGTCATTAAACAATGTTGCTTACTTAGTATCATTATTTTTGTTTGATCTTCATTCATTTGGGGCTGTTGTGGTGTCTGATGTCTGACAGCTTGTAATATATTGGTTGTATATACATTAAATGAATTTACAATTCCTGTGCCAACTATGTAGGATCAAACACTGCCATATTACTCATTGGTACTACTGGTGGAGATTTCTTCAAATTCCTTCTGTGCTGTTCCTGCCCCGTGGCTCTTGTTTCTCACAGAGGAACTCACAATCTACCAACTTAGGAAAGCTATCCACTAACATGTTCATCCAGAAAAGCCTTCTGAAGCCATTTGATGGGTAGCACCCAGTCAGACCACCACTGTTGTGGTGTTCTCATACCTCTGATTGTCATTGCCGTATAGTGATGTACCTGGGCACTGCAACAGTTACTGTTCTGTTGTGGGATTGATAAAGGACCTGTCAATTTATATTTGCAACCATGGAACTGTTATCTTTGGGTGTTGAAAAGGGAGAGGGTCTAGTTTATGTAGTAGAAGCATTTACTATAGTAAGTCTGCACCAATTGCTTAATGTCTTCTCCCAGAGGAGGCTACCTTCTGTTGCTCTAGCCTCTTCAAAGTGGCATTTTTTGGTGACCAAATTGGATGAGATTCCCATGGTATGCTCTGGGGACCACCTATTGTAGTTCATTCTTCTGCTGAGCCCACAGTACTCTATTGATTGTCTTAAATACGCTGAGCTTGGTAATTACGCCTTTCACCCACTCTGTAATTTCTGGGTCACCATGTTAAGTGTCCCAGGAGCACCACATGCTCCTTTTTGTACAGTGAACTGACTGATACTCCTTGCTTTTGTGGTCATGTGGCCTCAACTGCTTCTGGAGGGGTAGCAAAGTGCAAATAAAGTGGCCATGCTGGAACAGTGTCCCCAGCGTGGCTGTCTGTGCCAGCCTCCTTTGAATGTTTAAGAGCTCAGGTTTTGTCCTGATCTCTACTCCCATTGCTGCACCTTCTTTAACAACTTGGTTAAAGGCTTAATCGTGTCTCCAAACAGGGATATATCATCCTGGAGAAAAATAAACAAACTCAGAAGAGATCTGAACTCATGCAGACTTGTAGAGCAAGGAGCTTCCTATTAATTTTGCTTGCTGTTGATAAGGTGATTAGTATCACCTTATCACCTAAATATTTTACTCTTTCCTGTACCACTTGACCTGTACATCAATTCACTTAGAATTATGCTCCCAAAGTTAAAGCTTACACTTGTTTAATTAACTCTTTCAGCTCTGAGTCTGACTGTGGGTTAATACATCATCGGTTCATGAAATTACATGGATCAGCCTCTGATAATTTTTCCCATGTTTGAATGGTATGAATATTGCAGAAAGCTGAAGCGCAGTGAAATCCTTGGGTGGTGGGTGCACGTAAAACAGTACGGCTGCGCTGTAAATGTAGGGGTAGAATACTTCCCAGTCTTGCTCTGATAACAGGATCACAAGCTCCAGCATTTTTGCTACAACAGGTGTGGTTTATGGTATAACAGCATTCATTGCTCAAAAATCAGCTGTTAGCCAGTAAATCCTGCTGTCTGCTTTTATGATAGGCCAGATTGGAGCATCAGAAATGTCTGAAGTTGTGCAATTATTTGTTGCTGCAATAAGGTTTTCTCTGTGTTTTGGGGATATTTTCATTGCTTTTGTGGCTGATGGTCAGGACTCATAAACACTTTGGCATGAATATTCCTGCAGTCTAATTTCTTTTGGGACCATTGTTGGGGAAAAGCCTCTGCCTATTCATCTCTAGGTGGCTTAAGAACTGGCGTTTTTAGGGCAGCACATTAATGTACCTCAGGAATAATTGCTGTCTGCCTTTCTCAGCAAACATTGGTTTGCAAAATCCAGTATCAGTTGATGTAATAATAGCATGGCAAAGATTTCTTGCTGTCTTTCTTCTAGGAGACTCTCAGCATTAAGTTGCTCATGAAATGTTCCAGTACATGTCCAGGAGCAGATATATACTTCAGATGGCTCAGTTTATTTCGAATCTACTGGTGTGCCCAGGTGTGCTGATTTTGGCTGGGGTAGAGTTTATTTTCTTCATAGTATGTAGTACAGGGCTATGTTTTGGATTTGTGCTGAAAACAGTGCTGATAACACAGGGATATTTTCATTACTGCTGAGCAGTGCTTACACAGAGCCAAGGCCTTTTTTCTGCTCCTCACACCACCCCAACCAGCAAGCAGGCTGGGGATGCACAAGGAGTTGGGAGGGGACACAGCCTGGACAGCAGACCCCAACTGACCAAAGGGATATTCCATACTATATGGCATCATGCTCAGCATGTAAAGTGGGGGGGAAAGTTGGCCGGGGAGCTCCTGCTCAGGGAATGGCTGGGCATCAGTTGGTTGATGGTGAGCGATTGTTCCACATTTGCATCACTGGTCTTTCTTGGGTTTTATTTTTCTCTCTTTTTGTTATTTTCTATTATTATTAGTATCATCATCACCATCATCATCATTAAATTGCTCTTATCTCAATGCATGGGTTTTCTCACTTTTACCGTTCTAATTCTCTTTCCCCCATCTTGCTGGCAGGGGCAGTGAGCCAGTGGGTGTGTAGTTTAGTTGCCAGCTGAATTTAAACCATGACACCTGGGTAAGATTCTGTGTTAATCATTAAGACGAGCACAGGGTTTCTAGTCTGAATGCTTTAATGCAGGGATAGGGGTGTTGAATAACCTGGGTTCTTCACTCTGTCATTTCCACCCAAAATTATAGATTGTCTCTGACATCTTTCCAAGCTGGGTTGTTGGTTTAGCTAGTTAGTCTGTCTGGCACAAATGGGCTTTAGTGGTGGTACTTGAGTTTACCTCTGTCTCTTGTTAAGAAATTTTTTCTTCCTAACACGTTATTTTAATTATATGGAATCAGGCTTTTTGTTTGTTTAGCTACTGCCAGCTGCTCTGACACTTTCCAAAGCAATTCTCTTCATGTGCTTCCACAATTTTTCCCTGATGCTAGATGACTGTCCTGTCTGTACCCACTAAACCATCATTCTTTCTCCCTGTGAAACAGTTGGGATAGGAAACATAGTTCAGCAGTGTGTAGAACAAGCATTTCCAAGTGGTATGTTGAGGTGGTGAATATGCAGATGGGTATTTTGCTTCCCTCTCTGCCCAGAGAGGTTGTGGAATTTCCTTCTTTGGAGATAATCAAGACCTGTCTGGATGCCTACCTGTGCAGCCTAGTGCAGGGCACCTGCTTTGGCAGGGGGGTTGGATTTGGTCTCTAGAGGTCCCTTCCAACCCCTACCAATCTGTGATTCTGTGATCTAACAGAAGACCAGGTGATGCATCAAACAAAAAAATGTTTGGCATTAGTCACTTCTTCCAGAATTTTTCACCTTAAAGGTGTTGGAAATGTTTGACTTTTATATATTCATTTAGTTCTTTTGATTCTGTATATAACAAAAATAGGTTTTTTAAACTGTTGTCATTAAGAGTGTATATGTTACTGTGATTGTCCTTCTCACTGTATGACTTTTGAGAGCAACAGGTTTATCTTCTCTTTCAGCTTCTTTCTTAGCACAGGAGAGAGCTTTGAGTTCAAGGGCTTTTGAAGCTCTGTTCTGTAGTTTGG
>VWZZ01005201.1:182125-368677 GCA_013399095.1 Psophia crepitans | reverse complement strand
GCATGTGGTGAGCAATTGCATTTGTGCGTCACTCTTTTTAATATTTTTTTATTCCTTCCTCCTCCTTCTTCTCCTCCTTTTCCTCCTCTTTCTTGTCCTTCTTCCTTTGTTATCCTATTAAACTGCCTTTATCTTGACTCGCAAGATTTTTATTTTTTTTCTCCGTTCCCCTCCCCATCCCACTGTGGACAGAGGGGTGAGTGAGTGGGACCCAGGGTTTGGAGCCGTAATGGATGCCTTCTCCTCACCAGTACTATTACAAATACTGTCTTTTCCAGTTTTTAGCATCCGTTGAATCTCAGTGCTCTGACTGGGCATTTTTTAATCCGTTTTATATATTCTACGTACATATGTGATATGTCAGGTTTGTATCAGTTTATGGGAGTTTTATATGCTTAACTATTTTTCTCACTACTACCACCATGTTACTTCTCTTCAACCAGAGTGTGACTGAAAATCCATTAATATTACTTTTCCCTAAGGCTAATAAGGTATTCATTTGCCGCAACCTTTACCACTGTTCCTAGTAACGGTTCCTCCAAAGTCATGATGCTTTTTTCGTCTTCTTTGTTCAGCACATTTGTCAGGTGATCGTCAACTCTTACAAAGTGTTCTTCTTGTCTTGGTGTGTGCTTTTTACTACAGCCTGTGCAGTTCTGTGCACTTGCTTTCATGGTTTACAACTAACTTTATGTCTTTTTCCCTTGTACCTTTTTTGTGGGTATTTTCTACACTTGAGTATGTCAGCATGATTGGAGTCTGACCTGTCCTACAAGAAGTTCATGCTCTGGTAGAGGGCTTTGCAGGTCAGTCTCAGTTCTGGAGCTTTTGTGTGTTTATGTAACTCCAGCACGCCCAAAACAATTTTGATAGCGATGATTATATCTTGGTCTTCCCCCAAATACTGCCTGAGCATTGTGTCCCAGTTTCCAATCAGTCAAGTCTTTTATCAGGAACTATTTTAGCTCCCTTCAGTACTGCAAGATTGTTGCTCAGCTTTAAATCACTCAAACTGCTTTGTACTTTTATCTTCTTTTTGTACTCTGTTTAAGAATCTCTCATATCTTTAATATTCGCATGGGTCACAACATTCCTTGAACTATTTTTGTGCAGTTCTGTAATTAATCTTTTCTGTCAGAGGTAATGGAAAATGATTAAACACATCAAGTGTCTCAGAAGCACTTGTTGTCAGAAATAAAGCTATTTTTATCTCATCTCCCATTGCTTCTCAAAGTCAAATGCCGCTTAATTCTTTTCCAGATGACCTTTATATTTTCAGAGACTGTTACATCTCAGGAGACTTCAAACAGCTTTCCCAGCCTACTCGTCTCTTGGTGCTGTAGTTTATTTGGACAGGATATCGACTCCAGTGGTTGTGCCAGCCTGCCTGTGTGGTGAGCAGAGGGGAACAGGCACTTCTCATCTCGCTCTCGTCTGGGCATTAAAAATGGCTTGGGTCAATTGTGGCCTAGAAGCTTTCCCCTTTGCCGTGCATGTAATTTGCTCATATGCTGGTGATGACAAAAATTAGGTGGGATGAGTTCCCCCCCGAAGGTGTACGCCTGTGTTTGCACAGCCTCTGACGGTGGCGGCGGGATTTGCACAGACCAGCTGCCCTCTGGCTGCCGCACCACAGGGTGCCTGCCAAGGCAGGGTGAGTCTGAGACAAGCTTAAATCAGGGCTTCTGCCATGACATCTAGGCTTTCTGTACTTCAAAGGAGAGGTTTCCTACAGCAGTCACCTGACCTGGTGAGATCAGTCGGGGGTTTGGTTTCCTTCTGTCACATAGCGGCCACTTTGTGTTTCTCCTCTGCATATCTATCTATGATAATGTTCACATGCTTATACATACAGTATGTGAAAGTACAAGCCTTACCAGGCTTTCAACTGCCATAAAACTCAAAATCAAAGTGTAAAAAGAACTCTTATCTGCTTCCTTATCTTTTTTTCTTTTTTTTTTCCTCCCAACTTCTGCTAATATTTTTTGGAGTACCTGCAGTGGTTCTTGATGCCTGTGGCTTAGCTTCATGCTTTCAGGTTACCTTCTTTTTATTTTCATGCTAGCAAAGCTCCCCTGTTTTGCCTGTGATGAAGAGAAATCTTTTTTTTAGCCAGTTGCTCTGCCTTCAGACAAGTACTTAATGCCATCTTTGAAGTTTTTTTCTGTAGAGGTGAGTATCATACCAAGCAGAGGAAATTTTTTGTTCCGGAGGTCATACACTGCTCTGCAACTTAAGGTACATGATTTAGTTTTTCTTCTGTGCATGTCATAATATCTCTATTCCCAATTCTTAAAAGTAGGAATGGTATTGTTTCCTTCTGTATCTATGGCAGGCATAAATTTATTCATGTTCATGAGACATCAGATTGTTACAGGAGCCAGGACAGTGCAAAAAACAGTGACTAAATTCTGAGAAAGGAATCAGAACAAAACAGTGTAGTTCAGGTGTGTGATCAATACTTAAGGCTATAATTGTAGTGAATTTTACATTAAGTGGTTATAGACTGAAAAATGTTCACTTGGCTTTCTGTGTACCGTTTACAAGCCTAATTCTTGTCCCAAGTTATTGAAATTGGTCAAATTTATTGAATTGGTTATCTGCGGTAGTGTTGGCTAACAGACTAAGAAGAAAACTGGAAAAATACATATTTGGGAAGGAATTACAGAGGAAAATGGAAGTTATTACATGATTAATATATTTATCTATAGCAGAGTCCAGTACTTTATATATTAAGATATTATCTTAGCAGTTAAGATATTATCTTACCAGTTTTGAAATATGGAAAGAACCTTAACCAATTTCTGCGTAGCTGTATCTGTTACTCAGTGTTAAGAATAAAATTTGCTTGTGAAAGAGAACGTTTGCCCAAAGACTGTTGGTGAAACCTACTTGACTCTGGATCTTAGGGTGAAATATTACATGAAATGTGACATCCTTTGAAAGGTGACATCCTTTGTTGTAGCTTTTGATTAAAATACTTGCTTTTGATGATACGGGGGGACAAAACACATTCTGTTTTTCCCCTTTCTTGGTACAAGGCACATTCTGACTACTAGACTTTCCCATGTCATTCCAATAATTATATCCATTTCAGAAGAGCTTTTGATGTAGGACTGAATAATGACATTTTTGTCGAAGATACATCAGCCTAGTATCTACTAATCAAAAAACCTTTGCACATCTTTTCCAATTAACTCTTCTTTGTATTGATAAATGAATTTTAGTAACACTTTCCTATTCAGTTTCATTAACATGCAAATCGAGAGTTAATACAGGATAGTTCGTTGGAGCATGAAGAGCAGGTTATTTGTGCCGTTTATTTGTGAAATAAATGGTATTATTATTGGTTCAGAAGACACACAACTTAAAATTGAGACAACTTTTTCTAGAGGAATGAACACAAATTACGAATCATGATGTTCCCAATTATAGTTCTTGATTTGCTCTTGCAAATTTTATGCATCATGATAGATCTAAGTACTAACAACTTGCAGAACGATACGTATCAGTGCCAGACTCAGGAAGGTCTTAATGAGCTTGGCCAGGAATTTAGAGGAGTAATCAGACAAACAAATGTCTGTATATTACTAAACTGACCTCACCTAATGCTTCCTGGACTATGTAGATCTGTCCTGCAGTAGAGTAGGACATGACTCTTAGATTGTGAAGCCTGTTTGCCTGTGTTGAATTATTTCTGCTGTCACTGCAGGAATTTGGATTTTGCAGGACTAGCCCATGCTCTGACATTGCAGGGGGCTTTTCTGCCTTGGAAATATGTTTGACACTTCATCAAGGCTGGATTCTGGCATTATTGACTGACTTATGCAGGGATCTCCTCAAGGCTGATCTAACACGATCAATACCAGAGTTGCACAAGTTGAGTATAGGTAGAGTGTGGTCCAGATAGGTGTACTGGGTGGGAAAGTCAGAGGAAGGAGAATCTATCAACTTGAAAATGGGACTGTGTCAAAGCCTTAAACATGAGTAAAGTACAGACATACAAATGGGCTTAGCTAAGGACAAGCTACATCTTGTGTTTCTCTTTCACAGTGATAGAAAACTTCATTATTTTCTTAGTGATACAAGAATTTTAAGGATAAAGGCAAATGTTATTTAAAAGCTTTCCTGACAGTCTGTTCCTGAAGAATAGTGTATTTGGTCTGGCAGAGATGGAGTTAAATTTCCCCACCGCAGCCCTCACAGGGCTGTGCTGTGTTAGAAGGGTGAGCTGAGCAGAGGTCCCACAGCATGGAGGCTGTTTCTCCAACATCCCACCTCACGAATAGGCTGGGGGTGGGCAAGATCTTGGGAGGAGAGACAGCCAGGGCATCTGACCCAAACTGACCAAAGGGATGTTCCATACCGTGTGACCGCTGCTCAGCAATAAAGGGTGAGAGAAAGGAGAAGGAAGGGTGAGGGCATTCTTTATTTACAACCTTTGTCTTCTGGAGCAGCCACTACCTGTACGGAAGCCCTGCTTCCTGGGAAGTGACCAGACATTGGCTGCTGATGGGAAGTAGAGAATAAGTCTTTTGTTTTCCTTTGCTTTATTAAACTGCTTTTATCTTGACCCAAAAGTTTTTTTTTCATCTTATTTTTCTCCTCTCCCCATCCTCCTGAGGAGGGGAGCAATATAAAGGCTTGGTGGGCACCTGGCATCCAGCCGAGATCAACCCACCACAAATAGACAGTAGTTAGTGTAGTGAGCCACCATCCTAACGTGCAGCTTTTTCAATACCAGTTTAGCTCAGCTTAACTTAGTCTCAGCAGATTCAGGAATATAGGGTAGTATCCCTCCAAAAAAGTGTCAGTCAAGTATTTTGTATCTAACAAAATGTGCTACTCTCTGAAGACAAGAAATAATGACAAGACTACCCAAATTATGCGGCGTCGAAACCAGCATGCAGGTTTTAGCAGTTAACTCTCCTTGTAACACATGGGTGGCTAAACAACTCTTCCTAGAGCCAGTTTGTAATCAGCTGGTTTTTAGTAAGGTTTTCCAGTCAAGCCGAGTGATCTGTCAGCCCCGCACATCTGTCCAAGCTAACAAGGAGCAAAGTAAGACCCCTTAGTACCTTGCAACACCAGGGACATGGAATCACCATGCTGTGTGTCAGTAAAAGCCATGATCTTAATCCTAGTCAGCTGTGAACTAAAAATAAGTACAAATAGGCATGCGACTGAGATCAGGAAGTAAGATTTCGGATAAATATAAAGGCACTGATGGTGGCTTGGTTCCTACTTGTTTTCTCTGTACATGATCTGGGAGGCTAAACCCCAACTATAGTTAATAGACATCAAGGAGGTTTCAGTTGTGCCAACAAGCATGGGTAGTGTTGCTTGAGTTACCCTAGGATATTCTGCCCGACCTCCAGTTGCTGCTCCAGAAAACCAAGGTCTCTCACTGGGTCCTTAATCCTGTCTGCCAGGCTCATTCAGGTAAGACATCTCAAAAAGGTCTGGGCACCTGCATTAAATCCCACCATTAATCCATACAGTTACTGGGACCTGGGTTGTAGTCCTGCTGAGTGCAGCCTGAGATGTCCATTTGCCAAGTGGGAGCTTGGCCATCTAGCTCACATGTGGACATTGAAATACAAGGTGTCTTCAGCTCAAAATGAGTCCCACCCTAGGAATGGGATTCATTTGCCTAAAGATAGGTATAGGTGCAAATCATCATTTGACGCATCCTATAGTATCCCACCTGTCTCTGTCTTATGGTTTATGGGAGACTCCTAGCTTTCTGAAACTGCAGCTAGAGTCTGGAGTACTCTGAATTCTCTAAAACTGCATTAGACACCTAATGTTACGCAAATTAATTCTGTCCCGGATTTCCATAGAGACACTCTGCTCTGTCACTAACTTCTTCCAGCTTTATTTCTGTGCATTTTTGAACTACTTCATTAATCTATGTCCACAGAGCCTGGGGACTTTGATGCACTATTTTCTATGTTTAGCTGGTTGTTTGTTTGGTTTTTTTTTTATGGAAATAGTATAATTCCACTTCATGCACACTCCAGGGGGCAGACATTTAAGTGGGCTTCTTCTTGCCTTCTTTCATCTATCTATAGAACATGTCATGTCTAAACTGAATAACAAGTTTTTGGCTGTCACCAGTAGAGAGAGATGGGCTCCCAAAGAGTGACTCACCTTTCATATCTTAGACACCAGTCTTCTGATTTTCTGTAGAGGCAGACTAGATGACCTGCTTAGGAAGCACAGTTGAATAAGATAATCCCACGTTGTTACACTTCATATTTTTTCATTGCAACGAGGGAGAAAACAGCACCTCCCTATCTGTGGAGACGGATGACCTGTGGGATTCCCTTCCTCTTTGCTTCGTGGTAGAAGCAGGGATACTAAGATGCTGGAAGATTTCTTTCCCCTCATAGGAGTAGAGAGGACGAAGAGTTGCGGGGCAGGTCCTCCACAGTCCTGGAGGTGCTCTGTGGGTGGGCAGCATGCTTGAAAGTGCACATGACAGAAATGAAGTTGCGTGTTTGTGCATGGTGGTATCTCAACATTTGAGACAGGAAATCTGAAGATGAGTGAGGTCCAACAGAAGAAGAATATACGGCACCTTTATGAGGGAAAATTTGAGTGTGCAAATTCGAGTTGCACATTTGTTCCCACTGGTATTTTTAAAATGATGTTTGAAGTGTTGGGTGTGTAGTGTTTTGGTCATAGGGCATAATGTGTTTTTGTTCTTTCATCACTGTAATGGAGCTTCAGCGTGAAGTAAAATTAAGTCTGCACTTAGGTCAGCTCTCATTTTTGACATGAGGCTTTGAAGTGGTTACTATTACTTAGTTTCTCAGTAGCAGTGAAATCCATCGTATTAATATAGACAGATGATAGGACTGCATCACATTTATTTGAGCTATTGATGTATAATAAATGAGATCATACATGTTGAAGTTCGCAACTGAGAGCTTGATTCAGATACATGTACATATATGTGTAACTGTGATTCAGAGTTTCCAAGACTGTTCTCTTTGGGTTTTGGTGACCACTTTAAAAGGGCATGGGTTCAGTCTCCTCTACAGCCAGTGTCTGATTTGCACAGATGTTTTATATACCCCATGATGACTCAAAAGCAGCAGGTTTCTGTATATGGGCAGCTGAAATGAGCCTTGATTATTGATCTTACCTTTAGTTGCCCTTCACTTCCAATTGTTTTTCTCCCAGCAGTGAGAATTAAAATTCTGCAAGAACAGTAGAATGATAGAATTCATTATTTTTCCTGGGTAATTAACAGTGTCTGTGTCAAAAATGATTAATAATCTTAATTGTTTAATGTTCCTAGCAATGCTGGCAACTGGAAATCATTGCAGTTCAAAGCTTGAATGGTAAGAGTGTATGAAAAGGAAACTGTGAACAGCAACTATCAATACATTTGTGATAAAATTTACCAGCATACCAACTTCGTGGAGTGGAATTATAAGGCTTTCTATATGGCTTGTATTCCAGAGAGGGCTAAAAATGCCTGTGACGTTTTGATTGATAATCTGTCATATATATTCATCACACCCGTGAATTTGTATGGCAAGAATGGAGGTTCATGTCATCACAGCACGTATGAACAGACATTAATGGATAAGTCTCAAAATGCAAATGTAAATTGGGAATAGTTATCAAGTAGGCTTTATTCTAATGAACAAATCTCATATTTTTTACATTTCTATGCGTGACCTTGAAAAAAGCATTACAATTTCTGCTAATGTGGAGATGGCAGAAAGATAGGATGTTGATTCATAGAGCAGTCAAAATTCTTTGATAAGGTAGGTGCAAAGAAAAAATATGTTTTAGATGGTGAAGGGCTCTGGAATTATATTAGTTTAGATGAGCTCACAGGGTAATGCTATGGCCACATAAGCAGAAATTGTATATTAAATTGTTTCTGGTTTTACTGCTGGCAAGACTACCACTGGCATATGATGTCCAATTCTGCTTCTGCAGTTTAAGACAGATGATGACAAATTGGAAGAGCATCAGAGGAGAGCAGTGAGAATGGTTAGAGAGCTGGAAGCTATGCCTGAAGTTAATGCGAGGCTCCAGGAACTTAATCTATTTAGCGTTCAAAGGGAACATCAAGAGACTGTTTCAACTGACTGTAAGATCATGGGGAAAAAATTTAGTAGAAAAGATGTCCTCGTTGTAACAGATAAAATTATACCAAGACAAGTGGTTGAAATTTTATGCTAGAGTTAAATAGCAAATTTTAATAAAAGACATTAAACTGAGTTATTGGAATATTTTTTCAGGAGCTGTGGTAAATTGTTTTTCACCAGACTTTTTAAAATCCAGATTAGTAATTTTTTCTATACTGTGTGTTCTGCTTCAAAGAGGAAGAAGTTCCAGGGTGTTTCTTTGTCTTGTATTGTTTGAGAGATCTGGACAGTTCTTAAAAATAGACATTCCTTGGTTATGCATCTGTGAATCTGCAGATAAAGTGATATTTCTATAATGAAGACACACTTTGAAAGATGTTTAGTTAAATGCATTTTCATTTTTGTAAATATTGGAAATATGTCTGAACTCAATAATAAAAGTTAATAAAGGTGTCTAGTTAACTAGCAAGAGTGTGTTCAGTGCCTGGAATAGTATCTCATGGAAAACTGAGATGTCGTTTTCCCCAAGCAACTAGCAATTTCTAGTTGATATATGGTATTAATATGGTACTAAAGAAAAGTTAATTTAGGAGCTGTAAACTGGTGACGAATGAATAAGGCTGAGCCTTCAAATGCCATGTTTATGTGGTTACTACATGACACTGGACCTCAGTCCTTGAGACAAATTGTGTTACTTCAAATGGAATTTCAGGTGCATTAATTACAGTCTTTCTTTTCAACAGGCCCATGCTAAAGTCTGGCATCTCTACAATGACCATTTTCGTCCAACTCAAAGAGGAAAAGTGTCCATTGCTCTTAGCTCCCACTGGATAAAACCTCAACATATGTCTGAAAAAAACATAAAAGAATGTCAAAAATCCCTTGATTTTGTGCTCGGCTGGTTTGCTAAGCCCATATTTATTGATGGTGACTATCCAGAGAGCATGAAGAGTAACCTCTCATCTCTATTGCCCGAATTCAGTGAAGTTGAGAAGAAGTATATAAAGGGAACCGCAGACTTTTTTGCTCTTTCTTTTGGAGCTACTCTGAGTTTCCAGCTCTTGGACTCCCACATGAAATTTCAGCAGTTGGAATCGATAAGCCTGAGACAGCTCCTTTACTGGATAAGCAGTGAATATAACAAGCCCCAAATATTCATTGTGGAGAACAGCTGGTTTGTTTCTGGTAGCACCAAGAGAGATGATGCCAAATACATTTACTATCTCAAAAAGTTCATTATGGAAACTTTAAAAGGTAGGACTAAGGTTGTATTAGTATGGGCTTGACAAAATCATAATGCAAAATCACCTATAGAGACATGTTAAAGAACCAGTCTGAAAACTAATTTGTCTTTAACATTCATCTTGGCACTTGTGAAATAACGCTCCAGATTCCTTCCCTGGGTTTGTTCTTTTCAGCTCTTGAAGATCCTTATTATCTGCAGATAGCATTTGGTGAGCTTGATATTGCTGTCTTCGAAGTCAGTAAGAAAATTACTACTGTCTTTGGTGGAAGGAAGTGCAAAACATGTGTGAACCGTGTTCTCAATAGACTTAGGGAAATTTACTCTGTTATTTATTAGTAGTTGTTTTCCATATCTTAGATGTGTGAATGCATATGTACAAGAATATCTGTGTGGGAAGGTAATACTCTGTGGTAAGACTTCCTCTGAATAAAGCGTAAGGCTGAAAGAATACATTCTTAAATGAAAAACTGGAACCTTTTCATTCTGCACCTCAGTGTTGCCCTTGCACAAATTTTTCATTGATACAGCTCTGGACATCAGTCACCATAATGTAAATTTACATCAGGTTAAGAACTGAATGTTTGAGGTTATGTAATCTAAACTGCTTAAATTGTTAACCTATTGTTTTTTCCAAACAGCAAGAGAAATAGACTACCTTGAATGAGAGTTTATTTTCTATTTTTCCATTTCCTTGTGGCGAAACAGATTTTTGCAATCCCAGTAGTCACCAATAAGTTGTTGGGGTCCCCATTTCCACTTTCATTGTCTTTTAATTTCTTAATTTATAATTTAGTAATTGATTTACTTGTTCACAGTTTACTGTTCTGGTTTTAAAACCGGTATTATTGTATCTGTTAGTTCAGATGAGGTAGCCATTCTGTTGCATTGCCGTTTTCATACAAGGGATGAGCAAAAATGGCTTTCACTTTATTCTCAGCACTTTTGAAGACGCAGAGGAGTCTCATGTTTGTTTTGTCTGCTATTCCAGAAACCTGGTTATTACAAATAAATTAAAAGGTGAATAAATACATAAGCCAGTGCATCCAAAATGGGAGGAGTGAAACGTAAACCAGTTACTAAATATTGCAAGTACAGTATTTCTAGTTTGCATGAAGTCAGATGACGAGCTATAGGGGGTCATATTCGTGCTGCCCATATTTCTGCTTAGTTTGTAATGTGCTGGACATACATAGAGGAATCTGTCTTTTGATCACAACTGGCTGGAAACAATCTCAATTTACAGATTTTTTTTCCTTTTAATGTGCCGCTCAGTAAAAAATAGTAAGAGCAACAACAGTAGTCTTGTCATAGTAAGACTATGAACACTTGGCTAAACTTTTTATGGAAGAATGAAAAAAAAAAAAAAAAGCAGAGACAGACTGGAGCTGCAGAAGGGACTTTGGCATCGTTACAATGAAAATTATTGCACCCAACTCTTTGGCCCGTTAGAATGTGCAAAATTCAGTGTAAATACCAAAGTTCTCTGTGCAACACCTAGGAGAATTTAGATGAGAAAGATCCACAAAAGGCATCGTATTGGCTGTGAGCAATCTTGTTGGACAACATTAAATACCAAAGATGAAGGCACATGTTGTCTCTCTCAGAGACTTTGGACACATCTATCCAGTGCAGTAAAGCTTTGTGATGTGGAAATTTGTGAGCTAGCTACCACCAGGTTCACTCCAGCCGTCACAGGGCAGTAAAATGGCATCGGAGGTACACCACTTTTTTTTTTCTCTTCTAGGAAAGAGATTCTATATGTGGGATCACAGCCTTAAATCTTTTTTATCATTTAGGGTTGCATAGAATAAATAGAGCTGTAATATAAAGTAGTTAAATATTAGAGTTGCTAATTGCTTGGAGATGTCCTCTCAAATGAGTGGATATCTAACCACTTACTCTAGAGCCATGTTCCGTTCCCTGCTCTGTCTTTGATGCAACAAATTGATTATTCCTTGTGAAGTGGAGCATGTTGACCAGGAGGGCATGCAAGCTCCTCTGTGCCATGTTGACTAGTCGAGGGGTTAGATCATTGTCTGGGGAGTTAGCAGGTCTGATTTCAGAGTCTTAAGGAGAACGGAGTGGCCAGACCCCTGACAGGTCAGGACCAAGCTATTCTTACGTACGTCCAGAGGAAGAGCATAGATCCTTGGGCACCTTCCACATGAAAGCGGGGGCTGTGGGCTTCATGCTCGTCACCTTCATGCACTAAGGTTGGACAACAGATAAGCAGAGGGTTTTAAGGATCTGTGTCTAATGCTTATGGGTTGCCACATTTACTTGGACTATTTTTACACTAATGAGCTAAACAGAGCGTGAACTGGAGTGCTGTTTAATTTTTAACCCAGTTCTGGCAGACTTCTGGCCTGCACAGTAGCACATGTCTAGGCATGCTGTGGGGGATTGCTCAGGTCAGGAGTTACTTCCAGTAGGTAATATGGACAAGGCCACTCAGTTTCAGAAGCAAGGCCAGTTTAGATTTCAGTCAGCCTGGCTTGCACACCAACAGACATAAGAAAGAGGCAGACAAAGGAAAAAGAAAAAAAAACACAATAATTTTCAACGTGTTTTTTCAGTAACATGCAATTTGTATGGGATATTATATTTGAGACTTCCAAACTTTTTGGAACTTCCAAAAATTTGTCAAGTTGCTTCTTTCATAGGTGACACTTACAAGTCAGTGCATTTTTAAAGAAGGATTTGAGGAGAATTTTTGTGAGGTGCTGAGGAAGTGTGGGAGTGCTGTGTAATTACTTACAGAAGGGATGAGATGGTGTTCAAAGAGAAATTCTCATTGAGACCACTTCACAAACTGGACCTGTGTTAGCTTTTACGCTGCTGGTACAGCAGATGTCATCATGGATGCATGCAGAGGTTAGAAAAATACTGGCATTTGCCAAACACAAAAGAATGATGCCTTTAGGAGGAGAAATATTCCATTTCCTTAGACATTTTCTCATGACCTCTGATAGAGACTGGGCCAAATTTGTTGCTTATTTAACCGCAGTTCATTTATTTGATTCAAACAGGGTTGTAATCAAGAATCCATGTGGTCCTTTATAAATGATTGTAATGAGGTACATTAATAAAACCAGGAAATGAGGATCTTGATATTCTGGTTGCCTGAAATGACGCTTTCAGTGTGACTAGGCTAAAAAATAGTATGTTCAGTCAGTACTCAGTTTGGGTTGACAGAAGAGGGTGAGTAATAAAGATAAACTCTGCTGTCTATGGAGCCAAACTCAAGTTCAAAAGAACATTTAAGAATGTGCTTAAATGCATTGCTGAATTAGGGTGGGTCTAATTATGTAATTAAAATAAGCACACTCCTTTGTGCTTTCCTGAAGCTGGGCCTTGCCCAGGAACATTTTGCTGAATCTCAGTGTTTAATACAACTAAAAGTGAGTATTATTTGGAATCTCAAAATAAAACTGTAGTGCTGGCAATACTAACAGATGCCAGTAGACCCTGATTTTAACCTACAAATTGTGTGATGATTATTAAAGTTCAAAGAGTTGACCTAGAACATAAACATCTTTTTAGAAACCCTTAAATAGTTAAGCTGGAAAATGCTGTGCCATAAAAGACGTAAAGAGAGTTACCAAAGAAAGAGGGTGTTCCTGCACTTATCACTTCTACTTAAAATCCACGGTCATAAAAATTCATCAGCACGCCAAAAGTGTTGTCAGGATTTCCTTAATATGTATTTATAATGGAGGGGAAGGATCAAAAAGAGTACAACTCTTGTTTGCCTACAGGGTAGTGCTGCATTAATGGCGCTTAAGCTACCCCAGACCGAGCTGCAGCGGGCGCTTCGCGGAGTGCAGTGCAGTTACTGCAAGCACTCAGTTGCTGCAAGCAGTTCAACTGTAGCGTGCTGTGCTCTGAGGCTGAGGTTTGGCACACCTCATCGGCAGCACTGCTCACACCACTGCTACGCTGCTCCTCTTTCTAAACCTGGCTTGTTTAAAGCCACGCCAGGTACTTCTGCTGCCTTGCACGGTGCACCCATGCCCTGGCAGCTCCCTGGGTGCAGTTGAAATATCTTCCCTGAATGGGCTTTGAGACAGGCCCTGAGATACTTATCTGACCTACTGCATTGTTCTTACACATGAATACCACAAATATTGCTGATACGGTGAAATCTACAGAGGAAAAATGAGCGCTGTGATAAGGTTGGCTTTGTTCTTTCCTCAGCCATCCGGTATGACGGAGTTAATGTGTTTGGCTACACAGTCTGGTCCCTCCTGGATGGCTTTGAATGGCACAGGGGATACAGCATTCGACGGGGATTGTTTTATGTTGATTTTCAAAGCCACGACAAGAAGTTGATGCCCAAATCGTCTGTCTTGTTCTATCAAAAGCTGATAGAAAAAAATGGCTTCCCACCTTTGCCTGAAAACCAGCCCATAGAAGGGATTTTCCCCTGTGGCTTCGCTTGGGGAATTGTCGACAACTACATTCAGGTGAGTCTGATGGTAAAGCTGACAGGCTGTCCTGCCAGTGCACGAGTTCGTATTGATAAATTTGCTGGATAGAGTGTCTTTGCCAATACATATTACCACAGTGCTGCAAGGAGATGGGTACAAGGCTTTTGTGCCAAACACTGTGTCTTTCAGTTTTCATTAGACTTTCTGCCTGTGACCAGGGAGATCCAGTCAGATTGAGGTACAATAAATAACATTTTGGAAAAACATACAGAAATTGAAAGGGGTCTGACACCCATCTTCCCTGGATGTGTTATGTGATCAGTTTCTGGGAGCCAGTCCTTTTTGAATGGAAGTTGATTAGATCTGCTAGAGTGTAGTTCCAAACATCCTAATCTATGAAATATTACTGCTTTTTCGTGTCCGTAATTTTAATGGTAATATATTTGTATGCTGTGATAGTATATGTTTTAGAAAACTTCCTGAAAGCTCTTAAAACTCCAGTGGTATGTTTCTACATCTTTTATACATATGTCCTAGTACTGTTGTTAGAGGCCTTTCGTGTGAAAAAAAGTAAACAATATTAGATGTAGATGAAATTTCTGTATTCCTTGTTTGTGTAGTACTGTGTCTGACAGAGGCTTTCAGTGCTCCTGAACAGAACCTAGCTAGAGGATGGATCCAATTCACAGCTCTCACTTTTTTATTTCAACTAAATCTGGTACTTCAGGAGAATCTTTCAGATTTTAGGACTTCATAGCATGAGTAAAAATTGTAACTTACTTGCAGTCTCTTTAACAGTTTGGCTTTAATTCTTAGATGCTGTTTCGGCTTGCAGGGCTTCTCTAACCACAGTAAAGAGATGTAGTTAAATTCAACTCTGAGGCTAGATCCAAGAACAGAATTTTTAATTTAGATTTTCCACAAAGACGTAATCTTTCTTAAGGCTAGTGTGTAGGGGGCTTGGTTGTTTTTTTTTCTCACTCCAAAAGTAAGATCTGACTTTGTTCTCTTAAAAATACTGTGACCTCCTTATCTGGTACACTGATTTCCAAGAAAATTCAAGTCATTATCCTCCCAGCTCCCAGATAGATTAGGGATTGGAAATGGAATTGCTGCCTTTGGAATCGATAATAGCTATAAAGTTGTGGAGTCAGTCAGAGTAAGACAGTTAAAAAAAATCCCTCCCATCCCCAAAACCTTCGAAGCTGAATATTTTCATTTCAAAAGGCCGTTCAAGCATTTTGTGCTGTAAGGCTCAGGTACTATGATTTGTAGATGCATCACAGTGGAAAAACTCTTTTGACAGCATTCCCACAGTATTAGTGGAAATACATGCTTTAGTAATCTACAAGGGACAATTCTCCAGAAAAGCAATTTCCCTCAGACATGCTGGTTTTTATTACTTTCTTCTATAAGCACAGTACTGACCTCTCCGGAGAAAATAGCAACTGATTTTCAGCAGTTTCTTTATACAGTCCGCAGAGCTTCAGCTACAAGTTGAACACTGGTTGTAGGCTGACACCTGCTTTTCAAACAGAGGGCAGGACAAGGAAATCTGAACTCGGGGGAAACCATGCACCAAAGGGGGAAAAAAAAGGGAGTGGGGAAAGAACAAATAAACATATGTGGGACCAATATCTTGTATGTTGGATCTTTCCTGTAAGAGTTGTGCTAGAGTATGAATTAGGAGATTTTACAGTATGCATAATTTTAAGTAATTCCTGTTTCCATTTTCTGGTCTTTATTGTGTTTGTGATACTCATTAAAAAGTGAAAGTATAATTCTGTGGGAGCCTGAGAAGCATATCCTCTACTGTGTCCAGTACGTCATACAGGCAATTCTGACATCTGAAACCTTAAAGACTTATGGGAAGTGCATTTGTTGTTGGAGTGACGTATAGTGGGTTTACTAGGAGGCCCCCAAAAAATTGATTCAGACATCAACAGCCTGCTGAAATATCTTGGAAATGAGTTCAGTATGAGTTAAATAAAAAAGGACATCTTTAGCAAGAAGGAAAAATTTTGCTTGTCAACTGAATTCATGCTAAAAATCAAGCGCAGAGCATTATTCATCTTTCATCATAGTCAGGAAAAGAACTGAACACAGAAATGATGTTGCATTCAATATTTCTTTTACCGCGTTCAGGGAGTGGTCTTGAAACAGAAGCTACTGGATAATTTACAACAGACAGTCTCTCTGTAGGCCCTTCCGTGTAGCTTCTTAATCTTGACACAAAAACATTTTAAAATTTACTGTAGCCTTTGCTGAAGTTCTGCTTGTCTGGAGATCTATTACAGGCTTAGTGCCTTGTCCCTAAGCAATCCCTTATTTCCCATACTGACTGGCACAATCTGGAGAAGATATAAACATGGTGACCATTAGCATAAACTTATTTGGAAAGTAGGATGGAAATGATACAGAGATTTGGTACTTTTCTGGTGTCACATGTGAACAGAAGATTAATTCGTTTATATGAGCCAGAGATGTTACCCTATCAGAGATGGGAAAGAGGTGCTAAATGCAGTGTTTTGACTTAGAATATTCTCTCACTGTGTTGTGCCTGATGGTTATGATGTTCCCACATACCTAGAACAAACAGCTTGAATCTGGTATGTTTCTTATTCTACCTAGGTAGACACAACACCTGCCCAGTTTCTTGACTCTAACGTTTATGTGTGGGATGTTCACCAAACAAAGAAGCTTATTAAAGTGGATGGAGTTTTCACCTTGAAACGCAAGCGTCACTGTGTTGACTTTGCTGCTATCAGGCTCCAGATCTCTCTTCTGCAAGAAATGCATGTCACACATTTCCATTTTTCACTGAAATGGTCTTTAATCCTTCCTTTAGGTAACCTTTCTCTAATCAACCACACACTAGTACATTATTATCAGTGTTTTGCTAGTGAACTTCTCAGAGTTAACATAACTCCCGTTGTTGCTTTATGGCAACCTATGGCCGAGAATCAAGAGCTTCCAGTTTCTCTTGCCAAATACGGAGCCTGGGAAAACCCAGAAACTGTTCAGGCTTTTGTTGAGTATGCCAAATTCTGCTTTACAAGCCTTGGGGACCGTGTCAAATTTTGGATCACAATGAATGAACCGTCAGTGAAAAACCTGACATACACTGCAGGGCACAACCTGTTGAAAGCCCATGCAAAAGCATGGCATCTTTATGACAAAGAATTCCGGAGATCTCAGAAGGGTAAGATATCTATAGCTCTGCAAGCCGACTGGGTAGAACCAGCTTGTCCCTTTTCCAGGAATGACCAACAAGTTGCTGACAGAATTTTAGAGTTCGACATTGGCTGGCTTGCAGAGCCCATCTTTGGAAATGGTGACTACCCACAGGTGATGAGAGCATGGCTTCACCGAAGAAATAGCATTGACCTGTATAATTTCCACTTGCCTTATTTCTCAGAAGATGAAAAGAAGTTAATCCAGGGCTCATTTGATTTTTTTGCCTTGAGTCACTACACTACTACCCTCGTGGGCTGGGAGAAAGAAGATGCCCTAAAATATGACCACTATCTTGAAGTTCAGATGATCAATGACATCACATGGCTGCACTCCCCCAAGAGAGCTGCAGTAGTGCCTTGGGGACTGCGTAAATTGCTCAAGTGGGTTAAATCAAAGTATGGCGATGTCCCAATTTATGTTATGGCTAATGGAATTGATGATGACCAGAATATGGTGCATGATAAGCTCAGAGTCTATTACATCCAGAATTACATCAATGAAGCTTTAAAAGGTAAGAAACCGTAGATCGTTTATATGTCACACATCCCAGTATTAGTATACACTGTGTGACAGAGTATGTTTAACTTAAAAAAAAGAGATCCTATGTAGAATATTCCATGAATGAGATGTTATTACAGCAGAGCAGATAGTTTTTCCTTTGATTTATGATTGGTATTACTGAACGTTAGGAAGACTGACCTTGCACATATTCTGCATAAGACAGCAGAAGAATTTTTTTGTGGATTCAAGAAATTTAAGTAGATATGTGAATAGCTCCACATGTATTTAGTCAGATTTTCTTATTGCACATCTACTGTTGTTTCTCTTTGTTGCTTCTCTCCACTGATGTGCCGCAGGGCTGGGTCTGAGTTCTGTTCCTCAGCTGTCTCTGTATCTTATCCAACAGTGATCTTATCCAACAGTGATTTTCATAATAATTCAGCTATCTACCTCATTATGCCATTTCCTGGACTCTCTCCTGCTATTCAGAACCCAAACCAGTTTTTTTCTCTGTCTCAGAGATTCATAAATTAAAAGGCAAAAAGGAGGCATTTTGAGTCATCCTGTCATACAACACACACTGTTTTTTGAGAAAAACACAGAACCCCAGTGAGATAATTTTTACTGATGAAGAATCTTCTACATGTCACTGTAAGCTGTTGCAGTGGTCAATTATTTACTGGGTTTTTTTATAAGTGTGTGTATATATATATATAAATTTTACTTCTAGTATTAATTTCTTTAGCTTCAGCTTTAAGCCATTTTATTGTGCATTTTCATGTATTTTACCAATGCAGATATTCACAGACAGAAACAAGCTCTCTCTTATTTATCTCTGTGGTAAGTAGCACAGACAAAGCTCTTTGTGTCCCTTACTATAAAACACGCTTTAGAACCTTTCAGTTATTAATCTTTTCCCCTTTGTCAGCATTCTTCTTGAGAGGGGTAAACCCAGACCTGGACACACTGTTCCTACCACAGCCACACCTACATCTCAGGCAGGTATAGCATAACCTTTTACTCCTCTTTCCTACATCTAAGCAGCCCTTTTGGCCGTGGCAGCAGGTTGGTTACACACACTCTGTGGTTATCTACTGAAATTTCAAACTCTGTGAACAGATTCCTGCCCCCCCGGGCAGAGCTCCCTCTGGCCAAAGTATGGGCTGCTGTTCTTTGACATCCTCACATTTGGTCAATGTTGAAATGCCAGTTGCTTGCTTGTGCAAAGCTTGCTGTCCTGAATCTTTGTGTTATTTACATGCTTTGAGAAGTAGTTTTATTTTCAGGTCACTGATATACTTAAGATCATTAAATATATTAGTGCTAAAAGCCAATCTCTGTGACCGCAGTAGAAACACACTTACTTGACACACACTTACCAGCGATTCCATTTCTAGACTTACCAGTTCTGTTTGAGACCAGCTGAAGTCTGTTAATTATGCGCTCCCCTTGACCTCGTAACATTCTGTTTCTTGATCCAAATGCCATATAATACAGTCGGTTGCCTTGTGAAGTTCTAAGTATATTACATCAAACATCATTACTTTTATTGATCTGCTGATCTCATTAAAAAAGATGTCAAGTTAGTTTGACAAGATTTATTTTTCATAAAGCTAAGCTGATTGGCATTAATCATATATATGTCCTGTAATTCTTATTTATCAAACCTTATATAATCTATTCCACTCTTTTGCTAGGTAGTGAAGGATGGCTGGCAGTTCCATAATTTGCTAGGTCATCCTGTCCACTCTGTTAAGTATGGGCTTTAACTTCCTCCTCTGTAATTTCCACCTCTTTCAGGATTTACTGAGCATCAATATTAAGTGCCCAAGAGTTCCTTTTCCAGCATTTTGAAGCACTGGCTGCATGTTTTCTGCATCTGTAGTTAAAAATCATATCTTGGCCATATTTGGGCTTATGGATTCAGTCTGATTATTGTTTCTCTCCTTCCTGCCACTTTAGACTGCACAAGTTTGTGGCAATTCTATTTTCAAAGCATGTATTGATACAGGATTTTCTCCCAGTTCCTGTTCGCCAGAGCATCTGTACATCCCCCCAGTTTTTACGGAACTTTGTAATTTGTACTGATCTGGTACCAGTATCCCCCGATCACTTCTTTCACCCCTCTTCAGTCCAGCCTGGAAATAGCTACTATGTTTTTCAACTTAACCATCACATGTAAAGCATACTTTCCTATCTTTCCACTTTCTTTGTCATGGATGAGTATGTCCCTGCTAACAAGCCCTTGTACTTGCCCTAAAGCTCACTGTCCTACTTTTGACACCATACACTCCTCCATAGTCTTTGGTCTGTCAGTAATACCAGCTTTTTCATGCTCTTCTCTCCTCTGAAATTGTGCCTTTCTCCATCTTGTCCTTACACAGGGAGCAAGTTCTTAACTGTGGCATCATGACTGACTCGGGTTTCTCCAAAACGTGCATTTTTTCTGCAAGACCCTGTGTGCTAAACTGAGATGCATTACACATCTTGTGTCCTTACCTCAGTGTCCCACTGGAGAGGAATGAGAGAGGATTTGATACGTGTGTGTTCTTGCCTTAAAGTTCCTATTCTGCCTTCTTTCTAGCTGGTTTCAAGGACTGTGTGTGGCAGCATTTGTGCATGTAATGTTGCTCACCTGCTTTGTTCCAGGGGAGCTAACAGGTTTGTGCAGATAAATGATTCCAGAATACAGTACAGGACCCTTTGGACTAAGGCTATAGTTTTAAGTGCTTCGTACAGTGTTTAAGTACGTAGAATCATAGAATCATTAAGGTTGGAAGAGACCTCAAGGATCATTCAGTCCAACCGTCCCCCCACCACCTATTACCCACTAAACCATGTCCCTAAGTACCACATCCAACCTTTCTTTAAACACCCACAGGGACGGTGACTCCACCACCTCCCTGGGCAACCCGTTCCAATGCCCGACCACCCTTTCCGAGAAGAAATTTCTCCTCATCTCCAACCTGAACCTCCCCTGGCACAACTTCCAGCCGTTCCCCCTAGTCCTGTCACTAGTTATGTTTGCCAGTTGAAAACAAAAGAGCAGCAGTAAGTATTTATGTAACACCACTACATCCACGTGCAGTTTTATGAACACAAATTAATTACCCTGGGTAGCAGTTCTGTAAAGGGCAGGTAAATATTATTTCATTTTACCCATGAAAAGTAGGTTAGAGGTGCTAAATGTCTTGCATGAGGCTACAGAATTATTTCCAGGGGCATATGAAAATTTAGCAATTGTTAGCTTTCAGTCCTCTGTTTATCTGCTAGAAGGTGTTGCTTTAATTTGTTAAAACCAATGATTTTTGAGAGGTAAATATTACAGTTTGCATTTACTACAGTGGATTGATCGGTTTTGTCAAATGGGAGTGACGGCTCAAAGTTAATGCTCCAGCTGCCGGACCTCTTCCAGTAGCCAAGTTAGCAGTATGGATTGTGGACGTGTTCTCAGTAAAGACTAATGAGAAACTCGGGTCAGTAACAAGAGAGGACTATAATCTGCATAACCTTTCCACTTGCACTGGTGATATCCCAGTATGTGACCATAGCATGGGCGCATCTTTTCCTGACATCACCATGCCTTTGCCTGGTGAGAAGTGCAGCCTGATGTCCTCCGTTCCTTGACCATCCCCATCAGGAGATGCTCTGCAAGGGAGAAAGGGCAATCAGAGAAACAGGCTGAAGAAATCCAGGTGCAGGAAACCCAAACCCGGTATTCTTTCATGCATAAAGGAGAGCGCTATCTTGCCATGATAGGCTGCATGCTGATCATTAAACACAGTCAGGCACTCACAGCTGTGTTTACCAAGCACAAGGAAATAAATTGCAGGATACTCGCAGATCACGCTGTCTGGAAATGGCTGACAGATTCTTACTTTTTATGACAAACATTTCACAGATGTACCTTACCTTATTTTTGGGAGGAGAAGTGCAGATGTGGGTTTAACATTCTCCTGCCCCTGCTTTATGTACTGCTGTATGGTACTGCCCTTGAATGCCGAAGTGACATTTATTCATTTCTTCAACTTTTTTGTTTTCTTTCACAGCTTACACCTTGGATAACGTTAACCTGCAAGGATATTTTGTCTATTCTTTTAATGACAAGACCGCTCCTAAATATGGTCTCTACAGTTACATTGCAAATCAATATGAACCAAAGCCTTCTATGAAACATTACAGAGAAATAATCGACAATAATGGTTTTCCTGGTCCTGAAACTCCTGAGCTGATCTGCCCCGAAGAGATTGCCTCGTGTTCTGAATGCCACTTCTTCCGAACCAGAAAATCATTATTAGCCTTTATCTCTTTCGTATTTGTTGCTTTTATTGTTACTATATTCTTCATTACTTACTACTCCAAGAGGGTAGAAAGAAGGTATAAATAGAGCTGCCTCTTTGAATACATCACTCACTGCCCTTTCTCTCGCATCCTGGTGGGAAATCTGAAGTAAGAGTGCACAATGTTGTTTTTCAGCACTAGGAAGGCATTTACACTGCCTGATACTGCAGGACATTGACACCGAGAAGAGATTGCTAGCATATGGCTTCCAGAAATCTTCTTCTCTGGTTTTGTACATTTGGTTTATGACCAGTCCTTAATTCCTGTGGTTGGAGTTACCTGACAGCTTTCCCTGGGACCTTTTGTTGAACAGATGCTTTCCTCTCCTCTATTTTCCCTCACTGAGTTGGACAGGTATAAGCATGTTTGGAAGACATGGCGCAATGGAAGAGCCCGAATGTCAAATTCTCCAAGAGAGTATTGGGAAGAAACAAGATGATTTACTTTTCCAAATGAGGACTTAATGCTGATATTGTGAGATCAGAGCCAACGCCTGACTGGAGCCGGGAACGTCACTGAGCAGACGGAGGAGAATTGCACAAGGCAGCGCTGGGGAAAAGGACACCCCCTTTCCTAAAGCAGATGCAGGGGCAGAACAAGGGGACATGAGTCTGTGCTGCTGGGAGCTCTCGGTAAATCAAATAACTACTACTCAGGTTGCTGATGGCTGCATCTGACTTCAGGATGTCATTGGGGAACATCAGCTAAAGGAACTGTGTCTTTCTCAGTGGGGAAAGCAGTAGGGGTACGTCCAGGGGTGGCAGGGGTCATGCCATTTGATGGGAAGAGCTGGGAAGGGTGAAGGGGCTTCTTGATTTCTCAGTAAAAAGGCAGAGAGCAGGAACTGGGATGTCGTTGCTGTCTCAGTTATCAGAAAACTGTGTGCCTGACCCTGTGCCCTCTACCCACGGACATGGCAGGGCTGGGGCACCCCGTGGCACGCTGTGCTGCTGCCTGGCTACTTACCTGATGGAAACTGGTGGGTAATTTAGTAAGATTGTCTCTGCATGCCATTTGTGTTGAGTGTGAGTACTTTAAATCCCACCATTTTGGTGTAATAATCCAGCATTTTATCGCTGCTTTTGCCAAGGTCTGAGATCTTGGAGCTGTTGCTCCAAGCCTCTTCCAGGCTGGCTGGCTGGTCCACTTTCAGCAGCTGGCTCTGGCCCTGGCAGCATTTCATCCCAAGGTATTATGGAACGTCTGTGGGCCTCTCATTTTTCTCTCAGCAAGATAAATTGGCAAAATATTAACAACATTGTTTATTAGCAGGAATAGAGAGCGGAAAAAAACCTGTACGTTATTTTGCCTGCCTTGTGAATCACTGCATTAGGAGTGTCCTCGGTACAAAGCAGTGAGGTCATTTTTCTCTACTCTCTAGGCCTGCATTGCCTTCAGCTGTAATTGTATTTTTATTGCTGTGTGAATAATGTCAGTCACTGGAAATAATATTTTAAAGGAAATGTGCTCTGTGTTAATTAAGAATTATTTATCTACTAAAGCTGATTATGCTGTATTAAATGTGATGTTTATCTACTAGATGACTAGTAGATGACTAAATGACCTCCCAGGGTTCCTTTCAACCTGAATACTCTATGATTCTGTGATTCTGTACTGTAAATTAAAACTCATGTATGAAATATGATTTTCATTTGTAACTTAAGATTATGTTTTTTTCTTAAATAATCTATAGAAATAGAAAAGAATTAGTATCTTATCATGATGATTAATATATGTGTCCTCTTGTTCCAGTCTTAAAATGGTCTGTCTTTGCACTAATGTATATTTTAGTATTGAAATTGAGGTGAAATATTCAGGATAAGTGATGAAGTGTTAAAATATATATATATATAAACATTATTTATAACCTGATAGAACTTGCTGAGGAAGAGCAAATTTTAAACTGCTGTATATTTATGTGTTGGTGCCTGACGCAGCATGGATTACAAAGAAACAGCTCTCCGTAAGCGTATGAAATGCCGAGTGGCTTTCTCCGTGACACGGCAATCAGTGGATCACCTTGCAATACGTTACTTTGGTAGTCAGATGCTTCACAGTACATAACAAAAAGTGACATTCATTAATAAAAACTGTATCCAGGTCATGCCTACCTTGTATGTTGTGTATGTACGTTATAATTGTTTTGCTGCTGGTAAAACCAAAAGGAGCCTGGGGCTGATCTTTCTGTGAGGCCGAGCGGACGTGCCTCCCCTGGGTTCGAGGGGGTTCAGGGGGCCTGGGCAGGGCAGGTCCCGAGGAGCACGGGTGCCGTGCTGGTGGGCACCAGCCCCTCCTGAGTCCTGACTCCTCACTCGCCATTAAGCATCCAGCGAGTTGCTGCCGTGCGCTATTTAATGGCCCGGCCAAAAGGCAGTGTGTGAAACAGCAGTCCGAGCGTGGAGGAGAGTGAGACTGCAGGCTCTTCCCACGGAGGCTGGGTGATATGTAACCACCGACAGGCAGATGGCACCAGCTGGATATCTAATTTGTAGGTAAATTGGGATTTGTTGCTATGAAGCTGTGTGATCGCATCCACTCATGGTGCTGTGGCCCATAGGAACCACGCAGCCTTTGGCGCCCTTCCCTTCAGATGAGGTTTTAAATATCACTGCAGAGCAGTGGCCGGCGCGAGCCGGGCACAGCGGTTGCCAAAGCCTTCTCCTGAGCTGTCTGCCTGCCGTGCTGCCTGCGCACAGCGACGCGTAGCTCTCGGCAAATGAAGCGCTTAATGATGGGCCACGGAAAATACAGGCTGGACTGGTGGAGATAATGGTATGGTTTTGCCTCGGGAATCTGCTTCACTTTATGTAATCAAGGGCCAGCATGAGCTTCTCGTCAGTCTTCTTCGGAAAAAAAAAAATCACCCTCCACTAACAACAAAACAGCCCTTGAACAGGCAAAGATTAGGTACCTGTCCAAGGAGGATTGCGGTTTGCTCATGCGAGCTGACGTGGTAATCACCTCCTGCGATCAGGCTGCGGCCGTGGGGCACTTCCTCCGTTCGATACCCGTGTGCGAGCGGTGATCTGGCGCTTCCCCGTCACCATCTGTGCATCCGGAGCAGAAACGCCAGCAGCAGCAGGGGCTTCGAGCGGAGGGGACTCCGTACTCGGGCTGCAAAGACAGCTCGGGGGGGATGGGACGTTATTTTCTGAAGAACAACTGGGCTCTGCGTGTGATGGATGTTAACATGCAGTGTCTTATGTAGACTAGTTTCCTGATTTAAGTGTGTTTCTAGAATGAAACGTTGCCAGTTTGCTTGATGCACTGTGTTGTAAAATAAAAAATTGTATTTTTATTCAAAATATTTTTGTGACGTGAGTGCAAACTCCGGTTTCGTGTCTTGAAAAGGTTGTGCAGCACGGCTGTGGGAAGGACGTCTTCGCTGAATGAAAGAATGAATGTCACCTTGTGTTTATAACAGTCTCAGAAGTGAAATAAAGATACTGTATGTAACAAATTGTAGCATAATCCTGCTGTTTAATCTGTCCAGTTTCTCTGTTTGCAGCATGAAGTACAGAGTGCCTTCGGAGAGGCTGTTAGATAACCCTGCGAGGAGTTTGTGCTGCTGTTCGGCTTTCCAACGCCACGTAAGTAACTGTAACTTTTGCTGGAGATTGCTGGGGCCCGCGTCTGAACAGAGGGTTTTCCAACAGACCTGGGGCTTTGGAGAGTGTTTCGTTCTTTGGTTTTTTTGGTAGGGTTTTTTTTTTTTTGGTTGGTTTGTTGGGAGATTTTGGGGTTTTGTTTTTAGAGTGATTGTTGCTATTTTAAAAACCCGTGGAAGTAACCATACCCATTTAAGAGTGGTTTGTTGCAGCAACTTAATTCGATAGTAACAGTGCCATCAGTTTGACGGCTCTTCGATTCCAGTAGACTTACTCACAGGCTTGAAGGATTTTGTCAGCATAGTTGTGGCACTAAGCAGTCAGTGTGTGGCATCCTTATTAAACGTCCCAAGGAAAGTAAATGTCAAGGTTAAAGGAAGAACAAAGGGAAAAGGCTAATGAATGGGACGGTGGCCATACAAGTGTCACCATGTTTGAACACACAGCTTGCCCTTCTCTTTTCTCCTCGCATTGTATTCATTTGCTTTTGAGTCATTTAGCGAGCTTGTTCTGTTCGTTCTGCCTGCAAAAATGCCTTAGGTGAGAAATGCCCTTACTCAGGGTGAAGAAGTCAGATTGAGGTGCTAGATTTCACCTTCAGCTGAGAAAGTTCAGTCTTGTTCCTCCTTCGCTCGTGCAAAGCCAAGAAGAGGAGGCGAGGAGAAGAAAGGGGAAAGCAAGCTCTTTGGTGTGCCACTCATGGGTTGCCAAACCGCTCTTCGCCAGCCGTCACAAGGCTACGGCTGGTGCTGGCCGGGTAAGCCCACCCTTTTTAAGAGATTGGAAAAAGAAGGAATAACGAGGTGAGATGAAAGTGACGGGGTCCAACATATCAGAGGCTTTTATTTTGTTTCATGAGTTGCACAGAAACGCCGTGCTCTGTCAAACCATTCTGAGAAAATTAAGACCATTAAGAAACAAGAAAGTTAAAATAACAGCAGGCTGCAGCCAAGGCACGTGTGGGTGCTGACGTTTTGCTGGCTATTAATTTGTAAGTCTTTGTGTGTGTGTGTGAAGGAGTGGCTAAATGGCCAGCGAGGCAGAGAGAAACCGGGGAAGATACTAACGGAGCTGGGCAGAAAAGCCACAGGCACAGCCAGATGCACGAGTTCCTCGCCTTGGGAGCTGAGGGAACAGTGCCCTGGCACGGGGATGGGCCGTGGGACTACTGAATATTCTTTGTCAAAAAATAAAACTGAAAAAAAGAATACTCTGAAAACTCCCTACCTCCCATATTTGTCCTTTAATGATATGCCTCCTACATCATGAATTTTACTGTCAAAAGCCTTTTCTTTGCTGCAGGAGTTACTCACAACAGAACACGGCGAAGTGGTGTTATCCAGCTGCAGCTCCCCTGAGCCCATCGAAAGGTGTTTCTGGCCCCAGTCCCAGGAGGCCCATGGGGATCTGAGGTGCAGGAGAGGTGGTCACGGTCCCCAGCCCTGAGCAAAGCAGTGCGAATGACGGTGATGTTTTCTAAATGCTGCAAATTCACATCGCTTTGGATTAGTTTCTACTTTAGTTCTATTACTGGAAAGAGTTTCTTCCTTACTAAGAGAGTAACACACAAGACTTTGGGTTATTTTTTGACAGGAAGGGATGAGTTTTAACTCTTTCCCACCCCACCCCCCCAACCTGGGATGTATAATACACTTCTGGTTTTTTTATAGCATCAGTCCTTGCGGGGAAGGAAAAGACCTGGCAGTGCCTTCTCAGTCTCACCTCTTTGGCTTCCAGGAGCCAGAGGAGCCTCGAAGCCAGAGCTCTGCGCCAGAGCTGTGCTCTCCTGGGGTGCGCATCCCACCCGGAGCGGTGCCAACCCCCAGGAGCCTCGAGAGTGGGACGTGTGGCAGGGCCCAGAGGAAGAGGAGTGCCGACAGCGTGTCCCGTCGGGATGCTGGCTCAAACAGCGGCTTGGCTCTCGGCAGCGAGCTGGCTGTTGCGCTGCCGCCTTCTGCACACAGGGCTCTGTGACAGGCTTTCGGCCGCGCTGTAAACCAGCGGGGCTGCACAAACACAACACCTGACCCAAAAAAATCTGTTTCTCCTCCCGCCGGAGGGAACTGCGAATTGGCCGAGTGTGTAGTTCAAGAGGTGTAACGGTATAAACTACCTGCACTGTAAAGTTTTATGAGGTGACAAAGTTTTGTAGTCTGGCAATAGCGCGGTGGAGCTGGAGGCCATCGGATGCCCTGCCAGGAAAGGGAGGGGAGCAAGCGGGAGAGGAGGGCTTCCCGGCAGGCTGCAGCCCGGAGGGTGCCCCGAGGGGTGTGAGGCTGCCGCCCCTCCAGCCTGGGGTCCAGGGGCTTAGCACTGTGTGAAGAACGGAGCGGGGCCAGCTCCAGCTCTCTCACCACCTCCTCTGCCCTCTTCGGGCACGTGTTTGTTTACATTTGGCCTATGAAATGGGGAGCTAAATACCAAGGTATGACATAGGTATGCTGGGGTGTATAGTTTATTTAGAAGACAAAATAGTGTTTACAGGCCTCACGGATTTTTTTGTTGGTAGTTATTACTTTGCAGCAACCTTTCTGCCTCCCTCTCTCCGCTAGGATCAAATGGGTCTTATTTCGAAAAGCTGAGAAAATAAATGCTCATAAAGCAAGCTACCAGTGGTGCGGTCATCTCTCTCGGCGCTAGCTGAGCCTTTAAGTCCAGTTCTGATGGAAGTCTGTGAATTTTATACACATTTATAACTCTGCCACACTGCTGCGGGATCCGTGAGCGGATATTGCCTTGCCTTGCACCTTGCAGCAGGAGGCGGTGGGGTCCTGTACTCGGCAGCACGTGGTTGCCCCTGCTTGGCACTCACAGCACATTCCTCCGGCTGGCGATATGTTTATTATTGGCCTGGAAGAAAAATAATGCAACCAAGCTTTTATTATTTTCTCCTTTTATCTGTTTGGTCGTATTAATGTGGGATAATCATTATTTAAATGCACAGGAGACGTAGTCAAGGACACATTCATTTGTAAAGTCCTCCGATGCTCTTGTACTTCAGTCATTCATCTTCTGTCTTTAATTACAGCAAGTGATCTCAGAGGCACTTAAAAGATTAAATTACTCAATTTTTTGAAAAACCCAAATGCAATAACTGTATCTCTTTTCTGGTAAATACCAGTGATTGCTGAGAAAGGTTGCCCAAGGCCAGGAATACTGGGAGGCCAAGGAGGCCATATTGTAACGTTTTGGCTTGGCCCAGTGGTAGCTATTTAATTTTGCATTATTTGCAATCATTATTTTTATTTCCATTGATAATAAACACAAGCTTTTCCCTCGCGGTCCTGGTGGTTTCAGCAGCGAGATGAATGTCACTGCTCCGTTACATCTTGGCATCTTTTTGTGTGCGGAGAGAACTGCACGAGACCACTGGGTGATAACCCCAGCTTAAAAAGGTGTGAGGCCATGGTTGGGCACCGGCATGGCCAGGCAGTAAATCCCATTCAAGGCGATGCTTGTGGACGGGATTTGGTCTGGTGTTTGGGAAGGGGCTGCAAACAAAACGCATGTGGTGGTTGACTCCGTGTTGGGGTGGATTCACTGCTGGTGGGGCCGGGGGTGTGCCGGGGCCGTGCTGGTGGGCAGTCAGGCTTGAGCTGTGCAGCCTCGTGCCAAGTGGAAAAGGTGGACTGCCAAAAGCCGGTTCTGAAACGGTCCCACGGCCCCAGCAAGAAGCAGTCAGCGAGCCCTGCGTGTGGGCACGGCTGCCAGTGCTGCGACAATGCATCTGCAGCAGCAGAGCTCGTCCTTGCTCCCCAGCAGCCCTGCTGCTTACCGGGGATCCCTGAGGACAGCCACTGAAGAGTGGGGAACTTTACCGAAATCAGTTTTTACCTCTTTTGCAAAGCAATGGATATGTGATGAGCCTGATGCTGTGAACCCAGGGAAGGGGCTGGCATGAGCCCCCCCCTCTGGGAAAGGGACATGACTCTTCACGAAAAGAGAAATCCAGGCCAAAGAGTTAAAATCCTGCACTTTATAGGCCCGGTTCTGAGTTCCCATCCCCTTGGGAGCAGGCTGACAGTGGGGAAACACCAGGGTAGATGTGAACCTAGGGTGGTCTGCACTGAACAGCCGTGGTGGGCTCCTCACTTGTGCTGGTTAGTGACAGCCAGCAGTGTGGCACACGGACAAGCGTTTGGCGCTGACGAACTCCCTGCTTCCAGCTACCCCCATGGCAAGTCTCTAAACGGAGAGTCGCAGAGGGAAAAAAAAGGGCTCGCTATTTGTGGTCGAGCCAGAGCAGCTGTGGTGCCTCTAGTCCTGCTGCTGCGAAGACCAAGGCCGGGTGGAGCTGGCGAGGCGCAGCGGGGTGGCTGAGCGGGCTGGCAGACTGGGGCTGGGGTCAGGCTGCATGCAGGCACCCAGCTAGCGTCTGTCCCGCACACGTGGCCAGGCACTGCTGGCCGGCAGACGCTGCTGAGAGGGTTAGTGTCGTCTGCTCCCCACCTGTGGTTCCCATGTTTATTCAATTAAAAAAAGAAAAAAAAGAAGTAATTCGAAACACATCCTCCCAAGGAAAAGGAGTTGTTGCAGCAAGGAGCAGGCCAGGCGTGGTCTGGGGAGGGACAGATGGCCCTGTGGCTAATTTCCTCCCATAAATCGCAAGCTGTTGCAAATCCTCATCCTAGCAAGTGCTGGCTCTGTGCTTCAGCCATGTGTCCATCTCGGAGCTGCTACGAGCAGGTGAAAGAGAAAGAGCCGAGTCTGCAGTTCTAGGCCGAGTTTCCCTAGTGCCTTTTGCAGAACTATTTTGATTAAGAAATAAGCCATAATCCTCTAGCTGGCTGCCAGCAGCTCCATGCAGCTGCTCTGGCCAAGCAGGGCAGTCTCCTGCTGGAGCAGAAGCTCTCGCTGCTGAACTAGGTATTTCTCTTAAAGCGCAGTGGCAGCCGGGACCCCATTCTGCCTCCTTGCAAACCGCTGCCAACGAACCCCGCGCTGCAGTTAAGCCTCTGTTCAAGGTAAAGAGCAGTTCACCGCCTTCAAACCATGGCTGCCTTCAGCCTTGCTGGACACACTGCCCCTGGGAGAGGATCCAAAGCCCCACCTTGTCATTGCGGTGGGACTGAGGAACACCTATGTGGCGGTACAGGCTCTCAGTTATTCTCCTGCTCTTGCCTTCCTGCCTCCTTGGAGGAGAGAAGCAGAATGATCTCTCCTCACCCCGGAGTTTTGTCCCTAGCGCGGAGCAGGGGACATGGGCAGACTCGAGCCCTGGGAGGCTGGCAACGCCTGACTACCCCCTGTTGCAGCTGGGGCTGGGACCTTTGACCACTTGGCCACGATCACCCTGAACCCCGCGACCTCCTGTGCCCTGGGTGAGTGGGCATGGGCTGGAGCCCAGCCTGCAGACAGGCCCGCAGACAGGCGCGCAGGGAAGAGGGCATGCTGGGCTCGGGAGCTGGGCTGAGACACAGTGGAAATAGCTACCTGCGGGAGGTCAGTAGTAAGACAGTGGGGTAGAGATCCGAGTTTCAGAGTCAAAGGGCTGAAAGGAGGTAACTGTCGAGGTTACTTTTTCTGCAAGGGATGCTAACCCTCATCAGAGGCACAGAGGCTCTGGTGTCTGGGTGCTGCTGTGGGAGGGTATCTGGGAGTGTCTGAGACCTCCCCAACATTAGCCTGTGAAAGATGGGCAAATAGTTACCTGCAGTGTTGTAATGTTTTCCTGTCCTTTACTCATTAACCCAGACCCACCGCTCAGCTCTGTGTTTGCCCTTCAGTTCCATGTCCCCGTGTGTTTTCTCAGCTGAGTTTCTTGCATGCTAAAGTGGGACAGTCTACCATCACACAGTGCTAGGTGGGACTGGCTCTGCATCCATTGCTGCCTTGGGGGAAAATGATAGCTTTCTGCCTAGTACAGCCGAGTGACCCGTGATACTGAGGGTCACAGTTTAAATTGTACGTTTTAGGGAAGTCCAAACCCCCACCTTGTTATGAACCTGGGGGTTGATGCCCCATGTTCCCGGTCCCATCAGATCATGATGTGCAACTGAAGCTGTAACAACATGGTCTGCCTGGCCTAGCACACATCCAGATGAAGCCCTTGTGCAGGTGCGACTGACACACATCTGGCAAGGAGAGCATGAGATAGCCATACTACATCCCCAAGGGACATGGGGAGTGGGTCATGCCATTTAAGTGCTGCTTTCTGCCCAGTAAGGTTTCTCTTCAGTCCCCAGCTCTTTCATGTCACTGTTGAGCTGGAGCAGCTGTACTGGTTTTCATCCTCTCCTATTTGATTTGCAGGCTCCAGCAGTCTTCTGGATACTTCTTCCAATTTTCATCTCAGTCATTTCAGTATGTTCAGCCTGTGCTCTCGTCTAAAATTTACCTGCCATTTCAAAGCACAACATCTCTTAGGCATGCCAAGGTCCCTCAAGGCTGACACCAGTTCTGCAGAGCAAGCGCATTGAAGAGGGATGCCTTGCTCCTGACTCCTGCAAAGTGTTGTACAGCGGGTGGATGCCCAAGAATACAGCATTATGAAGACTGCACATATCCGGCGCTGAAACACCAATGCTGTTAGCGTTAAGACAGTCTCTTTGCCCTGATGTTGCTGCAGGTGGGTGGGAGGCAGAGATGGGAGTGGGAGCGCATCACATACTATATTTTTTTTGCAAGAACGGATGGACTTACACAGCTGACCATCTCTGCCATGGCAGAGAATTGGAGAAAAATGCTTCCTTTCCGTGCAAAGTTTAATACTGAGCTTTCCCTGAATGAGTGGATATTAAGCTTATCCCCTCCTAGATGGTCTCTCATAGCTGACTCCCTGTTCAGCATCCTGTTTTCTGAGACTCTGCTTCTCTTGATAATTCAAGAGAGAGCTGGAGAGATACAGGCCTAGCCACAAAGACATTTATTCCACCTGCGGACATGTGTAAGACAAACCACAGGAATCACTATCCTGCTGGTGCATCTTTTTCTCTTTTGCAGTGGCTTGATGGATTTGAGATGTCTGAAGTCTGGTAATGTCAACCCAACATTCAGCATCCCAGCTCCACAGTCACTCTTATGCACCTTGGCTTAGATTACTGACAAGAACATAGATGGAGAAACGTGGTTGAATTCAGTGGGAGTCAGGGGCCTAAACACCATTGAGGACCTGAGTTTACCCTTCTCAAGCCAGCCGTCCTAGCTTAATGGCTTCTTTGGAAAACATCATCTTTGCCATGAAACTCAAGTATACTTAAGGATGCTACAGGATAAGTGTAATGGACAACAATGTCATTTTGAGCCTAAAATCATTATGGAAGTCCCATATCAGAACAGTTTAGTGCACAGCAGATTGCAATAAAGAAAACAAGGGCTTAAATGTACTATGTTTCTTGTGCCAATGGATGAAATGAGTGCACAAAGGAAACGTGATTCTTTAGTGTATGCAAATTTATTCAACTCTGCAATTATTTATTTACAACTAATGACTGATACCAACAGATGAGGTAAAAATATGAGGTATTGATACGAGTATAACATTTAAAAATGCAATTATCATAATGTATTCTCAATGGCAATGTAACAATACAAAATACTGTAGTAGCTGAATGGTAGACACGGCATAATGTGCATTTAAAAGAAATCTTATTTCATTGACACATGGCTTAGAGATGCCAGAAGCGCATGACAGAGCTTCTGCAAGGGTAGGAGGACAACCCTACCTTGCTAACGGCAGCAGGTGACAGGGGCCCTTCCAGCTGTCAGACAGGATAAAACCACTGTCCAGGTTTTCCCTTCATTTCCTTAAGAAATTATTTACTGTCAGACAATTGCCATTACCATAGCCAGAAACTCTGCGCCCATTAATACTGAGGCACTATTGTATTCATTTATGCAAACTAATGTAGCAGAAGTGCTCTAACTGCTCGTGTTTTGGAAAACAGCCGGCACGAAACCTGCTGCCATGGCTATAGGCATTTGGGGAGGAGGTGCCGCTCTCCGGGATGGCAGTCCTGCTTGAACCAGGGGACTGGCCTTGCCGCGCCAGCTCGCAGGCCACCGCCTGCTCCCGGGAAGGCTGGACCTGGGCAGTGGTGGTGCCCTGCAGCTGGCTGGTGACTGCCAGACCTCAGCACGGCCATGGAAGGGTGTGAGTGCTCCCCTGTCTTTAAGACTTAAAAAGATGCAATAGTTGCACACCTCAACTCCTGTTTGCCATAAACTCGAGGCAGGAGCTCATGGGCAGCCAGCCTCCCCAGTCCTATGAGCTGCACAATAAAACAGCTGTGAGACAGCTCCTGGGGGGAAGATGACAGTCACTTTTTTGGGGTTCTGCGGCTCCACAGGGACACTGTGCTGGGTCACCCTGCCCCTGTCCACCTTGAGCTCCCAACGGCTTGCTCCCTCAGATTGCAGGGCTGTCCCCTGCCAGCACAGCCCTTACTCATGTACACAATGGCATGTGGGACCATGCTCTAGCAGCAATCGAGGACCACACAACGGTCCACCCCACGGCCCCCATACCTGGGGCAGATTCAAAGTGCTGGCTTTGAAGAGAGTTCCCTGCTTACTGAACCAGGGCACAAAACTCTATAGCTTCATGTAGGAAATGTATCCCACTTAATTGACCTCATACTAAATCTTCCTGGATTTTGTTGGCAGGACTGAGCTAAAACACTGGCTATGAATGACTCAGATGGTTTATGCAGCAATAAATAAAGTCAAAGTGAACAAATGCAATTAATGAATAACAGTATTAACAGGCTTGTACATTCTTATTGAATCATAGATGTCATATAATTTTTGGTCTTAGGTTAGTTAAAAAACAAAATGTAACCCTGCCTCAAAGGTAATGTCGACAAATTATTACTATTATTTTAAAGCATTCTTCCATTAGCAAAATAATAGGTCCCTGAAAATGAAATGATATAAAAGGCTTAAATGGCTCCTACTCCTCATAGTCAGGGGCTAATCCTGCTCCCACCAACGCCTACAGAGGCAGGATCACGCAGATCAGTGCAATATAATATGAAAATGCTTGCTGTTACTATAAAAGCAATCTTTCCAAGCATAGTCTGCATTTAGTCTTTTAAATCTTCAACATGTGTTTAACAAATATTTAGTTATGTGTATAGTAAGAACATGAAAAGGCATGGTGTTCATCCGCATGTCTTTGTGTCCACTGGATGTGGAAAACTTGCTTTGGAGGATCTTAACAGTTAGCCATTTCTATGGGAGAAGGAAAGAACAACACAGAAACACTCAGAGCCTAGACAAAATGCTAAAAAAAAAACAACCCCAAAACCAGATTTTACAGCTTAATAACTTACCGGTCTGATTTCAGACACCCCAGTACACACAGCGTTATCTTGTACTCTCCAAGAATGAGCAGTTACTATGAACGCTGCACATACTGAGGCTCTCTAGCGGCAGATATACCATTAATTAAGGCAATAGATAAGTTCTGAACACCTTGTATACAGACTTTCTGCAGCTGAATAGAAATGGCCTTCAAAATGTCTGTTACATTTCCACGTGGGGTTTTTTTGGTGAAACCGATCCACTCATTATTTATAAACGTACAGTAGCCTCCTTCCTACTTAGTCCTTTTAATTCTTCCTACATCTATTTCTAGGTACCTTCTCACAGCATACACAAACGCGAAACGTATTGGAGAACGGGTGCTTCTGCTGGCACACGGGTTGTGCCCGGTAGCCCTGTGATAATAGCGAACACAGCTTATGTAGCAGTGACACACGAAGAAACAAGTGACAGATTCAGTTAAGTTCCGACTGATGCAAGTGATCTGCACTGATCTATATACAAAATAATTAATTTATACATATACATATATATAGATATAATATAGATAAATATATACATACTGTACATAAGTTATTTACAATTAAAATATGCTTCTTAGAAGCCTTTAAATACCACAGTTCTGTAACACACAAGTAATGGCAATAGTCTGATTTTAAAGTNGGGTGGGGGGAGGGAGGGAGGTGAAATCTCCTGAAAAAAAGAACTTTCCTATAAAACTCCTGTTTCACCTTTGCACGGACCAAGTCCGGTCAGATTTCTGCAGTTTATATAAGATATTTGCTTTCAGTGTTCCTGTTCCCTGCCAGACCCCGATTCATGCTCACACACTCCCAGGAACACTTCCTCAGATTTTCGTTTCTGGTCCCTCGGCAATGAGAGGCTGAAATGAGTTTCTGATCCTGGCAACTTCTGCTGCACACAGATGTCCAAAGCCTTTGTTGTACCACTCTGGGGAATGTCCTCTGAAGAAACGGAGAGAGAATTATTGAGAAACTCAAATACTCAAGAAATATGCGCCGCAGGACTGGGCTTGCCATGCCTCCTATTCCCCACTGCCCACAGTGGTGGTGGGGACTTCAGATACTTGTCATTGTAAGCGTACTCTGAAGTTCTCCCTTGCAGTAGTCAAATACTGGATTTTATTTCTGATCACATCACATCACAACAGCGGTAGACGCTGTGCAAAGAAATGAGCTTGGTGGCTAGAAAAGACTGCAGGAAGGCTCCAAAGCAGCAAAACTTCATTGACCATGTCCTCTGTTCCCAATACCTCCCCTCCTCGAGTTGCATGTTTTTGCCTTGTTGAACAGACCTGCTTTTTGCAGGTGGGATACTTACTTTAGGTCAGTTCTGCAGATATGGGTCAGTCTGGCTTTTCCTGAGCCACATGGCTCTATCAAGTATTGAGAGTCCATCACAACAGCTCGCACAGCTCCCATAAGAGGAGCCTCTTCGTGCTCCACAGAGATGGCAACCAGAATGCACATGCCCTTTGGCAAATCCGTTCTCCATGTCCTGCAGCAACACATTCCAGATCAATTCACTTCAGTAACAAAACTTTTGGGAACACGAGTAAGAACATGAATTAAAGTTTCAGTTTGTCTGCTGATCCTTGTCGTTGCCTACAATGCCACGAGACTGTCCTAGGAGTCCCTGGAGGAGTTTTGTGTTTCAAGTTTGGACGCAATATTGCTCAGAACAGGCTACAGAAACTTATCAAGCTCAGATTTTAGAGCTAGATTCCCTCCTGTAGATGTATTAATTATAATGGTGGGTACCATAATTTTTCAGGAGAACTGCTTGGAGGTTTGGGGATATGTTGGTACAGGAGGAGGCAAATCAACCCCCCAGATTTGCACCTTCAGAAACAACTCAAGGAAAGATCTTGCAGTTGATGCTATGGACAGTATTTCCCTGAAGGACAATATCCATGTGATTCTGCTGTCATCCCCCCACCCCAGCTGGGAGTCTGAGCATGATGTGGAATGGTCATGCATCTACACTGCTGCAGGGTCCAGGCGGAGAAGTTTGCTTCTCCACAAGACCATTTTGTAACCATCATGTGTTAACAGGCATGATTCAGCCTTTTGTAGATAGAAGTTTTGGAAAGGACATGAAGTGAGCACAAGCCGTCCAACAACTGCTGAAATGTTGCACTGCACGTACGTGGACTTACAGAACAACAAATACAGTTTACCACAGCAGAAATCCTTGCTAGTACCCACACTGATTTGTGAAACTCCAAGAACATGTTTCAAGGGCATCCGAATTAAAAACAAAATGTCCTTTCATGACAAGCATTTATTTAACCGATGACATTAACGTACAATACTCCTGGTGACTGTAAGTATAAATGCAGCATGTTTTACCAGAGTGTTCTGCTGCAAACATCCACTGATGCACAGCAGCTGAGGAAAGTCCCCTCAGTTGGCTGGTGCCAATTACGTGATGGTCGTTTGCCACCACACACTCCAAGCAGCAATGGCAAACTACAGCCTTACAGGGTTTATTTGTTGCAGTAGCCAAAGGCTGAAACTTCATATTTACTCCCTTCGAAATGACAGTGAAGTTGAGGTTCCCTTTCGTTAGGTAGGCTTTGGTTTGCTATTAAGCAGGCATCTGAACCAATATCCTTGCCAGCTATCCTAGAAGGACTGGTCAACCAGGCACCCATGAAGGTATTGCTAACCATTTCTTTCCTTCTTCCTCACTGTCACTCTAAAAAGATAGATCTCTTGGAAAGGTCCTCCTCCTTTTCAATGCCCCATAGCAAGAGCCAACAAGCTCTTTGCAGCCTCTGCTAACATAACCATGTGCTCATCTGCCTCTTTCCCCAACAGGATCTATGTGCCCTTACAGGAGGAAAGGGCCATTTTCTGGACCATACGACCACATTCTGTCTCACTGCTGTTACACCACTACTGAGCAAATTGTTCTTGGGAAAAAGTAACGTAACAGTGCCATTTCATGGCCATGTCACCATACATGTCGGTTAGCAATTGGTAGGTAGCTGGTTTCCTACTACCCATGTGTTTCTTCTCACAAGCAGTCAGGTTTGGGGCTGGCCTGTTAAGATATATTTTTATTTTGAGTTCTGTCAGTAATTTCATTTTTTCACTCTCTCACAAGTTTCGAGCCTCTCTTACATGCTGCAGAAGTTTTCCACCAGGTTCAGGAGACCTAGACTTTAATACTTAATTGGGTTTTCTTGTTCTGTAAGCATTCCCTGTATATTCTGGTGTCTCACATCTTTCTCCTCTGTCTTGAATATCACAGGATAGGTCCATACTCTTTCCTATGCTGCGGGAAGAACTGAGAAATTTCGACTGTGCTATGTAATGTGTATCATCCTGTCATGGACTGTCTGAGACAGGGATTATGCTACCTGGGGAAGTATCGTGTTTTAGCAGGTAAGCTGCTTTCAAGGACTGTTGAAGTTTGGCCTTCAGCAGGTAATTTTAACATTCTGCCTTTTCCTTTTATACAAAATTAAGCTGTTATTCAAGACAATGCAGGGAGATACTGGCTTCTGAAGGTTTTACATGTGCCTGTGCATTAATAAAAATGCTGAGCTCCCTTGGCAGATGAAACACATGGGGAGTAGGAAATCACACCTCAGATCTGTGAAATGCTGAACCCTCTACTGTGAATGCCGGCCCAGTGCTTCGATGTGACTGTAACTACACGGCACTTACTTGGGTCATTCCTGAAGTGGAAAACTATTTATCCCAGAGACTGCAGAAGACTTATGATTCCGAGTCCCAGTTATAAGGATTTAGGCCACTTTCTGTACTTCTCTATGTATCTTACAGTAGTAAAACTGGACACACCACCTAACTCACAGAGGTGCTGTGATACTTTACAAGCATTAAATACTTGAGAAATCTTTAATGAAGAGCGATGCCTGTGCACGGCAGCTGAGAGCTGCATCAGATCCCAGGCATATGAAACACTGCCCCTATCCTCTTACCATTTGAGTCTTCTCAAGGGAGTGTAATCCCCTTGTTATGACTGTCAAATTGAGAAAAAAAAAAAAAGAACAACTAAGTTTATCCTTTCACAGCCAAAAGTTTGATTGGGAAGAGGAAAATTGCTGTCCGTTAAAATATATTTATTCATGTCCCCAGGGGTGAATTATAATTTCACCGTTCACTTCCCACCAGTCATAAGGTATCGTGTTGACTGAGATATCGCTGGCTAACCTTGCTCTAGACTTAATGATATACATCAAAAGAGATAAACAACAGAATCTGACAGATCTGCCTGATGGCTGTTTTCAGCCCTTAAAACCCCACCAGGATTCAGTTTTATGATATGTATTTCAGTCCTTGGGGTCATTCTGCCTGGGTTAGTGAAAAGAATGAGACCTCCATGGCAAGATTTTTCTTTAACTGATGTGACTGCACAGCAGGTCTTTAAAGAACATAAACCACCATGAAACCTAATAGTGAACTAAGTGGCAAATAAGAGGACAGAATTATGGACATCAAAACCTCTTTGCTGCTCCCAAGCCATCTTCTTGGTGCTATGCGGACGGCCAAATTTGTCACTGGTTTAAGTCAATAATAGGAAAAATAATTGTAAAATAATTAATTATAAATAAAAATAAATTAATTATGATTCATTTAGCCCAGTATACTCTGGGAAGTCAAAGGAAACAGTATAATGGGAGGACTGGTGTTTCCACATTGTAAAGAAATTGCAGAAAATATTTTTTAAATCTTCCCCTGAGAGTTCCAGTAATTCTTCCCTTATACTGACAATATCTGCATGTTATCATTCTCTAAGAGAATACTTGGGTTCATAAAAGGGAGGTACTATCATAATTATTTTTGATAGGGCTCATCTTTTTCCTTCAATCTTTGTTCTGTCTAATACAATTCTGACTCACTGGACTATTTTCTTTGTCAAAACTGCTTAGTATTTCACTAGCACATCATTTCAATCCAAGCAAGCAGAGACCAAGAACACAAAATCATCCTGAAATAAATAACTGTAGGACTGACCCTGTAAGTGAAATGTGTCAGCAGCTCCACAATAGCTCCTAGCAAGCAAAGGGACAAGATTTCAAAGGCAAAAGGTACAAAGGATAAATTTTTTTGTGTGTCTGTTCTGTACAGGCAGATAGACAATGGCAGAACTGGGACTGAGTTTAGAATATTGATACACAGCTATACATTTATTTGAGAGATGTCATCCCTTGGAAGACACTCAGAATACATATCTACTGCCTCTTTCTGTTCATTTCCACACTAGAATTTTTATGGGTTAGCATTTCTTGGTCTACAAAGGCTCCAACTGCAAATCTAAAATAACAACTTATATAGACACTGTATAACAACCTTAGCTTAAAAGCATCACTATCTTCTCTACTAAACATTTGGCTCTTAAACATCAAACATTCCCCAGAGAACAGCAAAAGCAGTGTAAAAAACAACTGAGTTCTATTTGCACTGTTTTGACAACAAACAAAGCTAAGAGAGAACAGCAGCTATTATCAGACATCTGTTCTAAGGAATAAATGATATTTATGGCCTCAGGAGTATGTGCTGCTCAAATTACATCTGAGAAAAGGTCAGCATACTCTACGTGTACAATTTTAATTCAGTTTGAGAAATCAACACTGCTGCCCAGGAGCAGATTTCTTGAAGCACAATTATACAGATGCCAAGGCTGAGATAAGACCAGATCTTCCTTGTATGCACTGCAGGAAGGAAAGGTACTGGAGAACTGCCCTTAGCTCACCTTAGAACGACAAAGTCTCGGACAGGATGAGGAGCCATGCTGTTCAAAACATACTGGTAAACTTCTGTCTGCTTATCCAAGCTCTCAACCACCTTCCACTGCAAGAAGTCCTCATCCCAAAGGTGACGTTCTCTCAGCACTCGGTTCAGGACAACTGATGGGGGGGCTTCAACTTCCACCGAGGCTTTCCAAAGCCGTAGAGGGTTTCCATCCCCAACCTGGAGTAAAGCAACACAGAACGTAAACCCCCATGATTTATATGCCTATGTTCCGTAGAGGATAACTGAGGACAAAATCTTGATATGGGTGTCTCACTAGCTTAAGGACGTGCATATTTCCCTGCCAATCATTACTATTATTGCTATAGCTGCTGCTCTACTATATGTCTAAACATAGGCATACTAGTTCTGGATGGAAGACTGAATTGATACATTACTTCTGCTCTCACATCAGTGTATATCTGGACCATTTCCCATAGAGCCCATGAAGTTGCTGTATTATTTCTGGTGTGACACATACTGTTTCAACCCCAAGCATCCTAAGCGTAAGGAAGAATATGTGTGTATAGGAGTAGAATCATAGAATCATTATTAAGGTTGGAAGAGACCTCAAGGATCATCCAGTCCAACTGTCCCCCCCCACCTATTAACCACTAAACCATGTCCTTCAGTACTGCATCTAACCTTTCCTTAAATACCCGCAGGGACGGTGACTCCACCACCTCCCTGGGCAACCCGTTCCAATGCCCGACCACCCTTTCCGAGAAGAAATTTCTCCTCATCTCCAACCTGAACCTCCCCTGGCGCCACTTGCAGCCGTTCCCCCTTGTCCTGTCACTAGTTATCTGCGAGAAGAGGCCGACCCCCAGCTCACCACAACTCCCTTTCAGGTAATAAAACCAGAGGAAAGGAGAGATCAAAACTCTGGGCAATCTGATGCACTAGCTGAGACTGAGCATCAGCTGTGCTGGTTAGAAGGAAGAGCAGAACACGTGTTGATTCACTTATGCATCAGATACACAGATGTTTGCTCCTCAAAATAGCACAAGGGGAGTACTGGAGAAATGCCTTTCAAAGAATCATAGAATCATTAAGGTTGGAAGAGACCTCAGGGATCATCTAGTCCAACCATCCCCCCACCACCTATTACCCACTAAACCATGTCCTTAAGTACCACATCCAGCCTTTCTATAGACACCCGCAGGGACAGTGACTCCACCTGGGCAACCTGTTCCAATGCCCGACCACCCTTTCTGAGAAGAAATTTCTCCTAAACTCCAACCTAAACCTCCCCTGGCGCAACTTGCAGCCATTTCCCCTTGTCCTGTCACTAGTTACCTGCGAGAAGAGGCCGACCCCCAACGTGCCACAACTTCCTTTCAGGTAGCTGTAGAGGGCAATAAGGAGGAACGCACAAACTGCTTGCTAAGTCTTCCTAGCTCATGGTACCTGGTACTTGTTATGCCTCCACAGCATGCAATAAGAGGAGTTGAAAGTGCTGGGCTACGCACTAAGGTGAACATCCTAAATTCCACACGTACAGCTTTTCTGCATGGTTTTAGGGCTGTCGTATTTCAGGCAGCAAACAAATTAACTGTAAGGACTGGATCTTGCAAGCCCTGCTTTTCTAACACTTCCCTACTCTGGCATCCTCACATACCAATGCTAGTGCTCCAGAAACCGCCAGCACCTCCCATATCCCAGATCCAGGACTGTGTTCCCAGAAACCCAACTCCCACTTTAAATTCTTTTATGTTGTCATAATTCCTTCTCCTCAAAGCTTTCAGTTCCCCAGTCCTCCTGCCCTAGAGCCTCAGGGGCTCCCAATCCCCTCTGCAGTCTCACAGACCCTTGACCCCAGACCTGTGCATGCCCCATTTCACTCTCTCCCCTCTCCCACCTGAGCCCTGTTACTCACTCTCCAACCTCCTGCAGTCCCTCCCTGGAGATGTCACTCACAGAGCTACCTACAAACGAGTAACTGATTTCTTTGCCCTAACTGGGGGGCGGGTGGAGGTTGCAACTGCCCAAATAGGGGTAACACTGCCTCTGGCTCCTAAGCCACCCTGTCCCCTCTCTGTTCAGATCCCATGCTTCTCCCAGGGCCCTTTCCCTACCTAAGTACTGTCACTCACCCCTAATCCATCTCACTAGCTGTTCCTGGTTTGCAGACTTCTGTTTTGCCATTGTATTTCCAGCAGCCCTGAACTCCACTGTCTGCAGGGACTCTGCAGCACCCTCCTCTTGGCTGCAGCAGTCTGGCTTTCCCTGCAGAGGTGACAGAGCCTGGAACAACTCTGGAAATTTTGATAAATTTTGCAGACGTCAAAAATCCACTGGAAACAAGGACGAGGACCAGGGACAAAACTGGCAATCTGGGTGGCCTGGCTAAGTAAAGCAGCAAGCAGCCTGAAGATGGTTTTAATACCTGTGTTCTAGCTGTGTCCTCCAAACTCCTGGCAAATAATAGGATATGGTCAGAAACTTTGCCTGTCCCCCAGTCAAAGAGTTCGTATGTTGTTTAAAGTCTCAGCTCGCTCTCTGGTTGTGTTGTTTGCTGTATCGCTTTTTGGAGACCTTAGCTTGCTTTGTGTGCCTTTTCCTGGGATCTTGTACTTGAAACACTATTATATATATTACATTTTTAACTGCTTTTAGTAGTTTTCTTTAAAAAATCATGTGCCTCACCAGACCACAGGGTATGTATTTAGCCATGCAACAAGTCAGGGTGTCTCATAGCTAAGCTGTATTTTACTGCTTCTTCCATGTCTCCCCAAATTACCTTTTTGTAGGCGAGTTCCGTGTTCTCTATACTGGAACACGTCACCCATCCTTTGAATTTCTCTTTTGCTTCTTTCTGGAGATTTTGCATGAGACCTTCCAGGTACATCTGATAGTTCCCTCCTTCCTCATCCACCTGTTTCCCCAGCTCCTCCAGGGTGGGAGAATGTACTTCTGCGTCGACATAGGAGTTTCGGGACTGGGTAACCATCTCATGTGGGACCTGTGCCACAGAAGGGAGGGAAAACACACAGGGAAAACCTCCTGGTGAGAACATTTCCTTATGGAAATGTGCTTTCGGGCTGATGGACCACTCAGCATCCAATCGCAATGAGCCTGTGATCTGTAAAATGGATACCTATTTCTGTCTTTGCTTATGACACAAGATGAGAAATCAAAGTAGTATAATGAACCAGTCAATGGCTCAGAATAGCACCACTCATGCAGAACCGCATTAGACTGAACAACTGTATGTCAACACATCTCTGTTACTCCTCTAGCCCCCCCGAAATGTTGCCTTGTGCTTCTGGGGAAGGGAGATATGAGCACTCTCTCTCTTCCACCTGCAGCGGAAGGTGCATGGAGACCGCATCTCCCTATGTAATTTTAACTTTATTGCACGAAACAGAAATAAAGTATATCGGTTTTCCTTTTTGAGATGGCTAAGTTTTAATTGAGGTGCTAAAAGCATTATAATAAAAACAAACATTAAAATAGCAGATTTTGATTTTAATTAGACTAAAATTTCCTAACCCAGTAGTCTGGGTTGAAAACTGCTATGGAATAATTACCCTGCATTTTTAATAGTTGTGCCTTTGACTGCTAGAAGGGAACAGTCATAAAGAAATGAGATAAATAAACTTTAGATGGAGCAAGTTTACAAATAAGTGAGGCACCATCAATCTCTGAGCTAATACAAGACAGAAAATGTAAGCATAAACATAAATACTTCAAAGGATGCTGCATTATGTGGCCATGAATAATGCCGTTTGAGTCTGTCACTCACCTCAAAAAGTTTGTTGCATTCCATTATCATGTGAGCAAGTCCCTGAGTAGCTGCCAGGTTTTCACTGAGGTCCTTCTGATCTGGCTTCCCTGTTGCATATTTTTTCTGTATTACTCTGTAATTGAATTCAGTGTCTCAGGTAAAAAGAGCTGAATCTTTTTAATATGAAAGCAAACAGCAGCAGGATGTTCAGAATACCAGAGAGAAAAGCCTATCTTTAGTTTTTATTTATCACAAAGACTGCTCAGACTGTTGGGCCTTTTCTAAGGGAAAAACATTTACCTAAAATACCGTTGAGCCAGAAGTAAAAGCAGGAAAGTTTATGCATGTCCTGCGTTAGGTGTTGTACGTTTTGGAATGCACTTCTAACAGACATGATGTACAGTGTTTTATGTTGTTACTGCTTAAAGTGTTTGCTGGATATACACATAAATGATTGTGAATCTCAGCGTATTCTGAACCAGATGGGGAAAAAAAGTCAAGTTGGGATCGCTAATGTTTAGCAGGGTCTATGCCCTGTTTAGTCTGTGCTCACTATGTTACACGCCACCTTAATGCGGCCTGAAATAAACTCGGTTTCCCAAGTGGCCAAATGTAGTCAGAAAACACAGAGCGAAAAACCTCTCACTGAAATTCTACGTACTATAATCCTTTAAAACATGGCCAGTCTCTGACCTCAAGCAGAGCAAAATCAGGCCCTTTCTCTTCACAGAAGCCGACGTTACTTATGCAAAACTCACTAGTACCCCACTGAAATTTCGCACGGAAAGCAGGCACTGCATATTCACAACAGACAGCTAGAAACGCCTGCTGGGCTTGCGAAAACGCCTTCTGTGCATGTGCAAGTGCTCTCCTGGCTCTGCAGCATGGGCTTTCCCCTCTCACCGAAGCCATGCTCTGTGTAACATATGCTGGAAAGCTGATGCTTTGGAAACTTGTATCCTGCGTGCCTTCAGAAACACTGAAAGCATCATTTCAGGATGGGGCTATTTGTAGTGTTGGCTAGAAACTTACCTTGGTGAGCTTTCTTTCTTCACTATATTGAGATGGAAGAGGGAAGGGGCCAGACAAACAGCTATGTTCATCGGAGTCATCTGATTCTCCTCCACGGAGGTGACGTCGCTCAGGAAGCACAGCAGAGTCTGCAAAACCTCCCGGTTCTCATCGGACATCAGCATGATGGCTGCCTGCACCGCCTGCAGCCGCTGCTCCTTGGGGACGTCTGAGGAAAAGCAAGTGACCATGTGGAAGGGTCAACTGTAAGATCAGGTAAGGAGCCATGAACAAGGCAAAGTTAGCACAAGCATTCACACTCTGGGAATGGTGTTCTGAAAAGGCGGATGACAGGGGACGAAGGGGCAAAGACCAGCTGGTTGTTGGAGGGCCGTGGTATTTGCTCCTCCATCAAGCACAGCTAGCCTTGCCAGTCTATCACATTTTCCTGCTTGTTTGCAAGTGTCTTCCCCAAGAAGAGACCGAACTTCATTTAAAGTTTATGAAGGGAAGAGTACTTGGTACTCATATCTTTAAATGGTATTCCTCAGGTTTCTTTTGTCCCTGGGAAGACAGTTCCAAAGTCTTAGGGAAGCTTTGGGAAAATACACTTGTGTCCTAAATCAAAAAAGAGTTTAATGAAAGCAGTAATGGATACACTTAAATAGCACCTCAGACAGATTAATTTCTAAAACTACCATAAGTTTTCTCAGTTTGAACTTGGAGCCCTCCTCTGGGTATTACATACGCTCTATGTAATCGAACGGAAGAGAACAGAAGTAGATTTACAGCGCAGGGAACAGCCAGCTTTCAAGCTCTGCCTGCTAGCCTTGTACAAGCACCTCACTTTAAAAGCTTTCAGACATGAATGGCAAACTGAACACAGCCCAATGCTTCCAGTTTTCTAGAAGCAGGAAGGCCAGGTCTTTCTGAGAAGTCAGAGGAACCTTTGCCAAATCCATGCAACATGTCTTCTCTCCCCACACAGCCTCCTGGTACTCCCTCAACTGTACCATTGCACTGGTGGGGCTACTGCATAGAGAAGACACCTGGCCAGCCCTTCAAGTTATAGGTAAACATTAGGTGACTGAGAGTTTTAGGGAAACTGAAAAAGTTTAATCAATGCTATGCCATATAGATTACTACACTAATCATCTCATCCCCAACCGTCTACGTTACAGCAAACCAAGGCATTTTGGGTATATGAAAAAGGTCCTGGACACATGAAAAAGATCTTTGGTGAGTCCCAGAAAATCAGAAATCCCTTGCCAATACACTGAGAGAGAAAAAATCCTTCCTAAGTTCACATTAGTAATTTGTTAAACAGGATGAAGGGGAAGAAAAACTCCCAGCTACAGATTTATTTAATTGCAGACATTATGAAATACAATTGGTATCCCAGCAATTTGCAACATTTTTCTTTCTGTGTGTTTTGTCAGTATCCTCTAAAACAGAAAAAAAGTATTTGTTGGTGGTTATATGGAAAAAAACCCCACTGCTACTCATTCTTAATCCAAATGTTGGTCTCCAGTGCCTACAGAATCCACCTTTTCTTGTTTCCACCTTGGTTTAAACAGACCCGTCCTCAAGTCTTTTTGAAATCCTTTAAAGTATTGGTGCACTTCAAGAAAATCTTTCCTAGCACTTCTTTCCCCTTCTGGTCAGTGTAAAGAAGAGTTCTTCAGACTTCTCACTGCAGTCCCATGTAGGGTTACAGAGTCAGCCTCTGCTCCTTTTTACAGCATTTTTTGTTGGCTGGTAGCAATGTTTCACCATTCAGCCTTGTGGCTGTTGTGAATCCTAATGCCAGGCTCCCGAATTGGAGGTGAGCATTCATTCTGGCTACAGACCTAATAATGCTGATGACACTAAGATCTGTGATATCTCTGTTCCTTTGACAAGGTGGTAGTTTACTTGTAGTCTCTCCTGTGCCAAGGTAGGACATTCCCAATTCTCATCAAGCAATAGTTTAAAGGCTGTTTGTTTCCAAGGACATGTAGAAGGTGTCCTAGTGGATAATCTCCTTGTCCACTTCACTATAACAATTGTGACTGCCATTTCATTAGCACCAAGAATTGCTGTTCCTTTTCTGAACAAGCTCACTGATGTGTGCTTAGATGGACAACACCTGCAACTTGTAAGCAGGAAAGAAGGGGGGGAAATAATGGGCCAGGGCTAGGCACCAACTGTTCCACTTCCCTTGTGGAAGACAAGATGTCCCAAGACATCATGTATGACCAAACCCACTAAATTTATTTGCGATGCTGTCTCTCACGTGCAGGATCACAGCATTTCTCTATCAGCTACAGACACTATGATGTTAAATACATTAGTGACTATGTGCCACAGACAGATTTTTACAGTAAGGGGAGGCACAGAAGTAACTTAGATTACTGGGATTACACAGTGTTTAAAAAATGGCTTTCTATTGTTTTGGCAGCTGAAACATCTGGAAGTGAAAAGACTAGACGCACTTCTCTAGTGCTTCCAATTATTTGGCTTAGGCCGGCTGGGTACGCTCTTCTGTATCTGCCAGAGCACCGTCTGGCTGGCCTTCAGAATGGACATTGTCAGGAAAAATCTCTAATTCCTCTGGCTTTTCAGTGTTTTCCTCATTGTTTGTTTCTCCTTATTTCAGTCTGGAGAAGAGATACACAGTCATTTCCTGATTTACGGGGATTTTCATCACTCTGATGCATTTCAGTCTCAGATTTTGCTGAAAACTGCTTATGATGAAATGGAAAGAAGAAATCTGCCATTTTTTTCTTTCTCTGTGAGATCTTTACATAGAAGCTGAGAACATATATGAAAGCACCTTGTTGCTTGCACATACATTTTATTGACTATAATGAAAAGGCAAATAATCAAATGTCACAGCACGGAAGGGCACTGCACAGGCTCCTGTTCTCATGGTCAAGTACCACTTCTCCACGCCCAGAAGACTCACTGGTATTGAAATGTCTGCATGAAATGGGCCCACAGTTTAAAGAAATTTCACATTTATGTCCATGGCAGCCTGTTCTTGTGGCTTCTTTCTGATGGTAAGGCTGATATTTTCAAAGCTTCTAAAGACTTGAACAGTGTCTTCCACTAAAATTGCTAGGATTTTGACAGGGAAACCTTCAGGCAGTTCTAAAAATCTCTCAGTGAAAGATTCTGAAGGCAGAGATGTTCTTTAATACTTGGAGGTGAGCAAAAAGAATCGCACCAAGTATTAACATAGAATTTTTATTTATGATGTATTATTATGCAATATATAATACTGTAAAATTGTTTATAATAATAAAAATATTGGAACTTACATTGGTAGATGTGTAGAAAAGTCTCTCCTAGCTTACTTGTGAGGAGAGGTTCTGGCAAGTCCCTGAAAAATTGCTTTACCATGTCTGCCACATCATATGCCGACTGGTCTTCATAGCTGACATTTTCCGGGGAGCTTTCATTCATCTGCCGTAGGGCCTGGATTCGGGATTTCACTCCAGATTTTCGAAACAAACCCACCTAAAAAGAGACCGTGTGGAATTGAGTTAAAAAAAAAAGTTACTGAAAGAAAAAAAAAAAAGAAAAAAAATATATATAATCTCTTACAGGGGCTTTGATCAGAACCAAAGCTTGGATTGCTTATTTTACTCTAGGCAAGAACAAGATAAACATGCAAATTATAGAACGGTTTGGGTTGGAAGGGACATAAAGATCATCTAGTTCCAATCCCCCTGCCATGGGCAGAGACAGCCTCCACTAGACCAGGTTGCCCAAAGCCCCACCCAAACGCAATAGTCATGACTTGCCCACAGTTTCGCAGGCAAGCACATGCTCTCATGATGGGATTGTAAGAGTTAATAACGCTGCTGCTCTGTGTCCAGCTCTATGGGGTAGTTCAGAGGGCATGTGGTTTCCCTGCTGCCTGAAGAGTTTAAGCAAGACAGTCAACTGATATAAATCAGCATGGCTTGCTTGGCTTGGGTGACTGTCTGTTGATTTACTCCAGCTGAGAATCTGGTTCCTCATGTTTATTTGGGTATATATTTTGAAGACTAACAAGAAAATATTAAGCTCAGCTAAGTAATAAATGTGACAAAAGATTAGTACATCCTGATAGAGTTATAAAACCAAGACCACGTCTATTTTTGTCCCTTCTTGCTTTCTGCTTCCAACAGCTCTCCCAAAACCCACTGTAAACCCCAGCTGGAAAGCGGGGGCCACAGAGGGATTACTTGTGCGATGTCATATTTTTATCCTGTTTGCTTTCTATTCTAAAGGAAGCAGTAATTCTTCAAATGATGCCTTCACGGCAGTGCTGCCCTTTTACATCCTTCAGTGCCAGTGGAATTCCCCCCGGGGTGAATTCCTGAGCCTCAACCACATTATTCATTCCCAAGTGAGTTTGCAGTGTTTCATTTGGGAAGTGTTAGCACTGTTTTCCTTCAGTTTTGCAGGGGAAAGGGTGAAATACTGAGAAAGACCTCTGAAAAAGGTGCATTTCAGGTTTGGAGTTACAGATTTCTGTTCCTCTGTGCCTGCTGTCTTGCTGGTGGTCAGTTCAGCTTTCTGCATGGCATAGTCCACCAACAAACATGTGTAAAGGCAAGGAAACAATGCCTTTTGGCAGCCTTCTTACTTCTGCCAGCACAGAGTTCATGTAGGCCCCTCCTCTCCCTAGAACACCTCCCATGCTCAACTGTACGATCTTTAGGACTTTTGTTAACTCACATATTAATGACACTGATTACATAGATCACACACTCCACAGCTCTGTGAGGGGATGTATTTATTTATATGGAGATAAACTGCTACACCAGGATGGCTGTGAGTGGCTCTTCTGCTAAGTCTTTTTACTGATAAATTTAGGCTCGCTTTTGAGCTAAATTTATGTGTAGGAAGCAGAGAACTGGGGTGTGCCCTGTGTACCTCCTGGTGCACTGTATTTCTGTGCACAGGTGAAGCTCTGCACTTTGTTCCGACTACAGAATACAAGAAAGAGCATCCAGCTCTTCTCATTTGGCTTTCCCTTTCTTCTTTCCCTTTTCTTCTTAGAGATGTGTGCTGAGGATACAGAAGGACACATGGTAATTCTATCCAAAATATACATTTTTGGTATGTGATAGATAAATGTGAAAGCAGAGGCTCGGTTCTCTGCTTTTGATGGAAAGCATCCTTGCTGGTATAAAGAACCTCTAAAAACTTCCAGCTAAGTCTAATTCGAGAGGTCAGACATCACATGTCACCTGTGCAATCTCCTGCTGCATGTCATTCTGCTACTCTGAATCTCTGTTGTTGTTTAATGATATTTATCCAAACTCCTATTTCCCTTTTTCTTGGAAAAGGTCATAATTAATTGAAAGAGGACTGTTCTTCACTTGATAGAAAAACATGTTTTAGGCTCATTTCTGCAATATTACAGATGTATTCTGCAAATAAAATGAGACTATAAATCTAGTGATTTATTCAGAAGTTAGTCTGGCCTAGTCTCTTTATTATCCTCATGCTGTGGATCATCTTCCCTGCAAGTAGCCATATGACGCATGACAGAAATAAAGATGCAATTGACAAAGTCAAAGCAGTTTCTTTTCCACAAATTGAAACTGAATAATATATCCTACAAATAATGGTGAGGTTTCTCATACCATCTGAGACATTTTGGTGCCAGGAGCCAGACCTTACAATGATTTAGAGCAACCTCAACTTTACCAAGCATGTGCAGCAGAAGCTTTGATGCCTGTTCAGGACTCTAGACTGCCTTCTGCAGTGCATGGAAGAGACACATAAGCAAGATGCTGGGGGAGGCTGGAGGCTGCTCAGACCTCTGGCTGGGCATTAAGACACTTTGAATTAAATGGGAACAAAGGGAGTGACTGCAAAGCAGAGGAGCTGAATTGCCTGGAGGGTTTTGGCCTAGAAAGGGTTTTGGTGGAAAGATAGTTTAAACGGTCATGATTTGTACTTCTCCTCCTTCATTTTCTATTCAGTATTTTCCCAATTCCACTCTGAGTGGAAACTCAAACTGAGTTGAAATGACCCTTCACATAGCTCTGATTCTTAGCAGCAAGTAAATCCTCCCTCTTGGAGCAGATGTTTGTCTGACACTGCCCACAGACACTCCATTTAAAGACTTCCTCAGATCTCTCGAGCTTTTTCTTTCTATTTGGTTTTATCCTCTCTTTTACCTTCTGCCCCATTTATCCCCTCTCTCTTTTCTCTTTCTTCCTATTGCTCTGCTTCTCGGCGGACAAGCCCTTCCCTACTGCCACATCTCAGGCTTGGTCAGGTGTCTACTCCTCCAATCCCATCACTGATTCCAGGCTTGCTGCATTGCTTTTCTTTCTATACTTGGATTCCCTGGTCAGTGCGCAAACCCAGATTGCCACAGTGATAACCAGGCGTGTTGGCTACTGAAGATATTGCTTCTAGTTATCTCTAAGCTTCTTCTATTTATACATTTCCAACAGGCTATTCCTCCCATCCCTCAACTCCTGTGCTACGTGTGGTAGGCAGAACTCATCTCACCTCTCCTTTGACACCCAGGAGTTAGATGTCAAGGTCTGACCACTACAGAATGTCTTTACAGTCAACAGAGAGAAAGGACAGGAAGTGCCTATGTCCCCACTGTGTTCCCTCACAGGGAAACAGCTTTGAGTCACAACTTGACATTTAATTTTTAGACTTCCATTTTGGAGAAGATGACTGTTGTCCAACAATACAACCTGAACAGCAATCAGAACCGTGATCAGAAAATGGGAAGATTCAGAGCTGACCACTTCCACCCTTTTTGCGTGCTCAGAGCTAGGAAAGTGGCAAAGTCTGTGGAGTAAAATGCTCGTTGCTCCTTTTGAACTTACAACTGTCTAAAAGCAGTTATGGAAGAGGTCATATGACATGAAGTCAATAATAGTAGAGAACTGAACTCAGCCAGCCAGGGGGTTTCTCCCAGTCCGATGTTCATATCCTCATCCTTAGGGAAAGAGCAGTAAAAACATGATAGGTATGTCCCTGCTCTGTAGCTAAAGGCAATAAAAAAATCTGAAATACTTTGAGCATGAGGGTCTCCCAGCTGGCTTGTTGCAGCTAAGAACACTATAAAAGGAAACGTACTGTAATGGCTTTGGCATTGAACCCCTGCTGACCTAACTCTATCTTGGATATATCTGACTTTGTCAACAGAATGCTTTGAATATTTTGCTGAGTTTGCTCTCTATTCTTGGACTTTTCTTTCTTTGCTAAGTAAATAAAACCTTTTGTACCATATCTTGTGAAATGGTGAATGCAGTTAACCCTCACTGGCAAGTCAGCAGGGCAAATGCGGGTAGAAGCTGGGAGTCCTGAGCATTGATCTAATAGACATGAAGATATCATGTCATTCTTTGAGGCAGGCTATTGTACACAAATCAGCAGGAGTATTATAGCTACAAGAATTCAACAGAGTAGCTGGATTCAAATCTGAAAATGGCAAACCATTAGTATTGGTCCCAAGTCTCATATCACCAGAGGAGATATAATAAAGTTCAAATAATTCTGGTACGAAGTACAGAAAGCTTCACCATTTCTTGTTTAGGGTGGCTTTTCAGAAAAAATCTACTGAGTCCCTGGAATATAGTTCATACCTGATCTAGACAGTTGCTCCGTAAGTAGCGTAGCGCTTGCTGTATGCTCTGGGGAAGAGGCTGTCCTGTTCTCTGGACATGAACTATCAGAGGCACACCAAAGACATTCTTATCCTTGTAGTCAGGGACTTTCATCCTCTTCATGAACTTTGGCACAGACCTGAAAATTAACGGGCTGCATGAAAATATCAGAGTATTTACACAGTCTCTCTGAGTAACACTGCTGGCAGAAATTGGTAACTGGGGACATCTCCTTTTCTATAGAGATGGTGAAATAGTATTTAATGCACAATACAGAGACACTTTACAATCTCTATAATTGATTGATTTCTTGACAACTTTTATATGTAGATGGCCTCTGGCTCTAAGATATAGCATAACAATCTGTTCTACCACAAAACTTTTACTGCGCAGTTGTCATCCAGCTGAAGGCAACATGGTTTATAGCATCTGTTAAAGACTCAAAGGAATGGCACAGTAAAGAATGGTGGAGAGGGTATCCGAGAGAAAAGGAGTTTCAGTTTAACATGCTGAATGATTTTTATAGTACCATGATTTAGTATTTCTATTGACTAACAATTTACAGTAATAAATGATGATGGGAAATCACTATGTCCTAGATTCATCCCTGGTGTTACATGTGATTTATTCCAGTTGAGTAACTTAAGTGAAGCTGGTAAGCTTGCTTTCTTCCAAAAGTGATGGTGGAAACAAGAGCAAACTGGATTCCCTTTGTGGGATTCATGAATGCAGTGGAATTAAAACAAAGAAGGGATGAATATGACATGAATGTGACAAAGATTTTTCTCATCTGTGTGGGAAGGAGATAAAATTTGGATTAAATGACCTACTGAAGGAGTACAGCATAGAATCATAGAATCACTAAGGTTGGAAAGGACCTCTGAGATCATTAAGTCCAACCGTCAACCTAACACCACCGTGCCAACTAGACCATGTCCTGGAGCGCCGCATCTATGCGTTTTTTGAAGATCTCCAGGGACGACGACTCAACCACCTCTCTAGGGAGCCTGTTCCAATGCCTCACTACTCTTTCCGTGAAGAAGTTCTTCCTAATGTCCAATCTGAACCTGCCCTGATGCAACTTGAGGCCATTCCCTCTCGTCCTGTCGCTAGCCACCTGGGAGAAGAGACCGACACCCTCCTCACTATAACCTCCTTTCACGTAGTTGTAGAGCACGATCAGGTCTCCCCTCAGCCTCCTCTTCTCCAGGCTAAAGAGCCCCAGTTCCCTCAGCCGCTCCCCATAAGCATATAACTTTACAGCTGTTCAGAGTCCCACTTTCATAGAATCACAGAATGGTTTGGGTTGGAAGGGACCTCAAAGTTCATCTAGTTCCAACCCCTCTGCCATGGGAAGGGACGCCCTCCACTAGACCAGGTTGCCCAAAGCCCCATCTAACCTGCCCTTGAACCCTGCCAGGGATGGAGTATCTGCAACCTTTCTGGGAAACCTGTTCCAGTGTCATACCACATATACCTAATCTAAATCTCTGCTCTTTTAGTTTAAAGCCATCACCCCTTGTCCTATCACTACATGCCCTTGTAAATAGCCCCTCTCCAGCTTTCCTGTAGGCCCCTTCAGGTGCTGGAAGGCTGCTACAAGGTCTACCCAGAGCATTCTCTTCTCCAGGCTGAACAACCCCAACTCCCTCAGCCTGTCCTCGTAGGAGAGGTGCTCCAGCCCTCTGATCAGCTTCCTGGCCCTCCTCTGGATTGGCTCCAGCAGTTCCATGTCTTTCCTATACGGGGGACCCCAGAGCTGGACACAGTACTCCAGGTTGGGTCTCATGAGAGCGGAGTAGAGGGGGAGAATCACGCTATATATATGTCTCGCTATAAATCCTTAGAGACACAAATTGAAGAAATATTTGTCAGGAGAGAAAACCTCTGTACAAACAGCAGGATCTAGAGCTTGCTGTATGCCAGTCTGCTTATTTGGAGTTGATTAAGGTGAGATTCATTTCGGTACAGACGACATCAGCTAGTCGCAGGGAGCTGCACCAAAGGAGAACAGGAATCTGGGGTTTCATCTTACTGAATTTTAGCTCGTTAATGGAGATTTAGAAGGAGTTAGCAGTCCAGACTTCCTTTATACCCACTGTGGAGAGAAGACACCTCTGGAGGGTGACCCAAACCCTCAGCCTTGGATAGAATGAGTTGCCTTTGGAGTTTCCCGTCTTTTTCCACTGACCACAGACAGCTGGCTACATTTACTCAGATTAGACATGACTGTTCAGAGAGGCTGATGTCAGTGAGGTGGATCTTACAAGTAGTCCCTTGTATCTGTTTTTAAATTTCTAAAGGCAAATTTCTCTTATCTAGCTCACAGCTGCATTTAGTGAGATTTTGGTGAAGTGCTTTGAACATGAAAATCACAATGTAAATGTCTTTTCTTTTTGATTCAGTCTCTGGGTATTAGAGAAAATTTTTTTTATGCTGTTGATTATTTCTCAGATACTTATAATCCCTTATATATGCCCATTTTCATTCCAGTATACCTCAGTCTGCATGGTCCATCAGGGTTCGTATACTATTAAAGAGGCAGATTTCTGTAGCCAGTTGCTACAGAAGGAGCCCCACTGCCAGCATTCATGTCCCCCTGCCCTTCACTCCACTCTCTGAGTGACCTGGTAGCTGTTCCAGCTGCTACAGCTGCAAGCTCCCTCTAACACAGGTCCAGGACTGGGCTAAAGTTTGCATTTTTTGATCTGCGGAGAAAAGCCCCGTAACTGTTCTAACCCTTCTTTTAAAGCACAAACAAACCAATATCTAATACATGAGGTATCAGCAGCAGCTGCTCCTTTTCGAATCACAAAATGAATTCTGGGGAAGACTTACTGTAAACATTTCCTACTTTTAATCACTCTCTCCTACTCCTGTTTATTTTTCTGGAACTGGAGGGTTGTTAGAGATGCCGGGCTTGTCTCTCTGTTAGAGAACAGGAATGAAGTCAGATCTCTGGGATCTATTTCTGACTTTGCCACTGAGTCACTAGGCAGCAAAGGATTAAAGAGGACAGTTTCAAATTCTACGGTTGAAGTAAATCGTTTCTCCTAATTGCATTTCCTAAATTTACTACGAGAATAACAGAATTAGGAGAAACTATTTTCTTCTAAAAATATATGTTCTCCAGTTATTGATGGTACTCACCAGGTCCAGCCATGTTTGTTTGACATGGAGTACTTTTCCATGATGGCAGTAAGACGAAGCAGAGAGAACTTTTGTAGTAAATTCAGTTGGGCCGCTGACTGATTGCTGATGTGAAGTGATGCGATGGAGTGGCTCAGGCGGTAAGAGATTTGGAAACTATGCCATCGCAATTGCCTTTAGCAAAAGAAACAATAGAAAGATCAGACAACTGCTTTAACTGGGCAGAAAAAGGTGGTACGCTGTGAGATAGTCGTGGGAAATACACAAAACATATCTAAACATACACACATCACGGCTCGTTGTGTGTCAGCTGAAGGAAAAGGTAGCTTGGATGCAAATAAAAGAATTTGCTCAATCTCTTTAATTTTGGAAATGCCCGAGCTTTGATTTTTTTTGAATGTTAGATTCACAAATGAGTGTGGGTCCCATCCATGTACTCAGGGAAGCTGTGCTGCCTGCTGTGCCCTTTAGCCCACACGTTTCCAACAGGATGTGGGAGATACAGATTCAAATGTTCTCTCCCTGACTCAGAACCCAGTTCTGATGCCCGGTCCCTCACCTCCCACGGGACTAGCCTGAATCCCAAGGTATTTGGAGATGAGGTTCTCCAAATATGCCTCTTATTAAATACTGAAGGGCTTTTTGGAGAAGGGATTGAACCCTGTGTCTGCTTGGCTCGAGCCATAACCACCAAGCTATTGAGCCACTCACATCTCCTCTTTACTCCAATGCGCCTTCTCTACATACTGGATACATCGGAAAAAAAAACAAACCCTCATTTCAGTTTCTTGTTTTGCTAAACACGAGTTCTGGCTCAAATCCTAAAAACTTTGGCACTGCTCATTTACTCAGTAGTTTCCTCGAGTTCACTTGCTTGTGATGGTGGTGAGCAGGCACGGGCGGCAGTAAACCATGGCATGGCAGAATCCTCTGTGAGGATGTGACAAGACTGACAGCAGATCAGAAAATACCAGGTATTTTCTCACTGCTTTTGCACATACAAAGCCACCCTACACACAGCAGTATGGATCCATGAAGGCCTTTATCCAGGACCATGCTCCTTTGGCTCAGCAGGAACTCATCCCTCTGACATAAAACAGGTCTGCAAACTATTAACAAAATTCCGCTTTTTACTTTTTGTAAGAAGTTAATTGTATGCCATCGTTTCATCCTGTCATGTAAGAGACTGAGGCAGGGTAGGGAAATTCTCTTTGAGCACAAACGGACAGATTTTTAAACCAGACCAGTGCATTAAAAATGTGTACAAGGCTACTGACGCATAAATCCTGAGGTGCATAACTTCGAACGCAAATTGAAAATACATCCCGCAACATACACAGGGTATAATCAGCCATAATCAATGGCTCAAAAGAGAAAAGAATGCCCTAGTTTGCTCTGTTAAACCAGTTCTCCATTGATCCCACATAAGAATTTCCACAGTAGGATGTCCATTCTCCCAAAGTCCCACCCTTCCCTGGGAAGTCCCCATCCCCATACAGGATGAGTACAACTGCAATGGTACCCTGCACCTTCTGACTCACAACCTGAGCACCTCTGCTTCATTATGTTGTATGGACTGTGGTCCATGGACCTGTGTACAAAATTTTGCAGCCTACCTGCTTGGCCTTGTGAGTGATGCTCCCACCCCAGAGTCTCTCCTGTCCCTAACGCCAGTGGCTTCAGATTCATTCAGGGATGTTCCATCTCTGTCCATGTCACTTGGTGTGGTCCGGCCATCAGAGACAGAGTTTCCTTCAAAATCAAGAGTGATCTGTGTGGGCGACTGGAAAGGCAATGACGGAGATTCCCTGACTGACACATCATCAACTGGCAGACCTGGCAACACATTCTTTGACCAGCCATCTACCACCTCCTGGAGTCCATTGACATGATGCAAAATGTCATCTAAATGAGGAAAAAGGTCATCTTTCTCTAAGTCCAGGAGGTCCCCAGTACTAGCATACAAGTGGGAACCTGGCACATTGTCATAAATACTAATTCTGCTCTCCTTAGGACAGCACGCCATCAATCCAGACTCTTTTGGAGTAGAGCAGTTCTGCTTTCCCAAAGAGATGCTGCCTGTCCTCCAGTTTACACTGTTACTGTTGTCTGTAGGTGAGAGGCTTTCAATAGAAAGTGCCTTTGGGAAGGTCCCTGGTTTGTGATCCTTGGGAATATGCACAACCAAATTCTCTTGGGAATGAAATTCATTTTTCCGGTTTTGGTCCACCACTTGCCGTAAGGCTGTTCCTGCCAGAACATCAAGGTCCTCCAGGTACATCCCGCCTCTCTTGTTTGCTTCATGGCATTTGCGTTCCTTCAGACACGGTGTGCTCACGCCACTGCTGCTGTTTTCAGACTGACTGCTGTCACTGCTGGATTTGGCAGAAAAGGAAAGTCCTCTTTTGACTGAATCTTGTCCTAAGTTTTGGAGATCACCATTGACTATCTGTACACAGTGCATGTCTTTCAAGGATTTCGGCTCATACTGGAGAACAGGTCCACTTATCTCTAAAGGACCCGTTCTTCCCGAGCCTTTTAGTTTTCCATGCACACCTTTTGCTTTTAGTGTCTCCATGCGTTTTAGAAAGGTTTTTGCTTTGGTTCGTGTTGTTTTCTCATTCTTCAGGTTGTCCTTGGGGAACAGAGTGGTGTTGATCGCAGTGGAGTCTTGCAGCAGTGTGTTTTCTACATCATGCTGGCCAGAGCAGTCGAAGGTCTCCCTGGCAGCACTGCTGATGCCAGATTGACTCCTGTTGTCACTTCCCCCACTGCTCTCGCTGTGAATAGATGAGACCTCAGGTTCACTCAGATCTGTAAGGACGCTCTCGCTGCTTGTTGTATTTTTCATTTTAATGTCCCCAGAAGATCCATGTCTGTCTGACTGGTGAAGCAAAGCATCAATGTCGTCCACCCGAGACCATCGTCTGCTGGTTCTTTGGAAAGTCCATTTATTACTGATAGCACAGAGGTCTTCTTCATCTGAATCTTCACTCTGGAAAACAGCAAGCGGCACATGTTAAAAGCAGGTGCTTTCACTTGTTATTTGAATTACTGTGATTGTACTACTCCATATGAGCAACAGGTGGTAAAGTTTTCCTGAACCTAGTTTATTAATGATTAGTCATCAGTCCTTTCCTAACAGCCTCTTTCATTTAATTCTAAAGACTGAAGCAAGCATCTTAACAAGCAAGGAATAAAAGCTTGCTTTATGTTGGCCAGGTTGGATGGGGCTTTGGTCAATCTGGTCTAGTGGAGGGTGTCCCTGCCCATGGCAGGGGGGATGGAACTAGATGATCCTTGTGGTCCCTTCCAACCCAAACCATTCTGTGATTCTATGTTAGAGAGCTCATGAGACTCATCAATGCCTCGTGGCTTCTGTGGGGCTGATTGCCTGTGCACTGAGCTGTGTAGGACTGATGCCCATAGTTACTGTTTAGGAAACAAAAGGATTTTGAAAGGTCCAAGTAGAGAGATCCTGACTTGGAGGGATGGTGTTAAGATACACACAGTAAAGACTGGGAAGTCGCTGGGTCCTATGGCAATGTGAGTCATTTAAGCCAAAAAAACAGCAAATAACCAATGCCTCACTCAGTTTTGCAGTGAGAACTAAGTAAACATCTATAAACTTTACAGACCAGGTATGTCTAACAAGATTTATGTTTCGGGAACATAACTACAGATAAATAGCCATGATGCTTAAAATAGCAATAAAAAATTAATATTTGGAGGTATTGCTTAGGGTGAGTCTGACCACAGACAAAGGAAGGCAGCAAAGGCAGCTGTGGAGGTGTGGGGAGGAGGAGCAGCCAGGCTCAGTCCTGGATGGGGCAGCATCTACAGCTAAGGTGAGCTTTCCTACAGTGGCAACCACTATATTCATTGCTTCTGCCATCAGAGGCACCCCAAACTTGACAACCTCCAGCCTGCCCCAGTGTCTCTGGCTCCCCCTGATCCTTTCTGAGGCAGCAGCAGCCCCACAGCCCTTTCTGGTCTCATCCCTCAGCCTGGGGCACGTGGAGTGGTGCTTATGTTTAGGCAGCTCCAGGAGCTGCTCTGCAATGCAGATGACAAGCACCTTGAAAAGAATTTGGATAAAAAAGCTCTCCCTATGACATTTTTCTCATCTGTTTGCTCAGACAAAAAAGATATATCTTCAGCATGAAGCACGCAGTGTTGAACTTGCTGTTCTCTGAGGATGTGAAGCCCACAGTTGCTAATGAGTATCCTTCCCCTGACTTTGAACTGGGTTTATACTGCATTATTCTTGTACGTTTGTTTTAAAGCAGAACAAACTTCACCTGCATGACATCCAAACAGCTCTTCAGATTCTTGGAAGCGGTATGAAGGCAGTAAAATATGACAGGCTGTCAGACTAAAATGAGGTGCTAAACCAGAAAGACTATTTTGGGACTGGAAAGATTCTCGTTTTAAAAGTCTATCATTAGAAATATTTTTCTATGAAGTTTTGATGGTAAAGTTATCTCCCATCTCTGACTAGATGTCCGCTGGCCTGTCTAATTGAAAAACGTAAACCAAATTTTACAAGAACGCCCAAAACCTTAAATAATGTGAAACCTCAAAAGACAGAGATTGGGATCAGTAGTGTGCCAGGTCTCACTAACACCATAAGCTTTTGCCAGTTTATCACTTCAAATCGGCCAGATGTTTTAGATCATGTCCAAACCATAAAATAAAATATAACTATGAAATTCGGGGTTCAGTCATTCCTCTTTTATCTGTTAACACTGAGGTGTGCAGGGCTCCTGCAACTGATGTTAGTTCACAGGAATGAATGGAGATCTTAGTTCTGCGGCTAGCTAGACAGAAAAATTAAGCAGCTAGTGAAGCATCAGGAAAGGGCTAGAAAAGACTAATACTCCTTTGGACATTTTGTCTGCAGGGAAGAAATGGTGTATCAGACAGCTCTACCTTCATTTTAGCTCCACAGTTTGCTGTATGCATATACAGAGTGAAGGACTGCAAGGACTCAGACACTTAAAAATCCATCTATTGTGGTCTTAGTAGTGCCACAAAGTGGATATTTTAAAAACCACAGGGGTATGTACTTTTAAATATTTAGTAGAGATAATTATATCTACAAAGCATACCACTGCTGAAGCGTTGATGGCACCAGCCAACAGGATAAAAATATTATTTTTTTATTTGTTGTACATCCCGATATGCCAAAGGGACCTTAAAGAAGATTTTTGGCTGACACAAATCCCTGTAGCTGCACTGACATTTCTGTATGAACTGACAGGATTTAGCCTGTATTTTCTACAAGCTGGAATCGATTAAACTAGCCAAAGTGGTAGAGACATTGTGACAAACACCAAGAGAAGAGGAGAGAGTAGGAGACAGAAATAAACATAAATTCAGTGGTGAATATAGTTTAAATAATTTTCAGAGGAAAATAAGTTTTGAGACTTTTTTTTTAGAAAGTACAGATGAACAGAAATGAATATTGGTAGTAAACAAGTTTTGCCTGTAACCACAACAAAGGTAGGACTACATTCTGCCCAAGGACCGCTCAGAAAATACAAAGAGGTTTCAAAATTTGTAGCTCAAGATAAAAAAGGTTTAGATTTTGTTTGCTTTTTTTTTTTTTAATTAGTAACGAAACATTCTTGTGTTTCATCAGAAGAAAAGTCAGACAAATGAAATATCTGGATACTGAAATGCTGCCATGGTGACTTACTCCAAATTTGACTACACTGAGTCCTGTGACATAACTTTTTTTTCTTTTGATGAAATCAGTAGAAATTCTAGAAGCCACGAACATCCTGAATGACCCACTGTTCTTGCTAGATATCAGAGAGCTCTGACAAACAAGACTGTCGTAAAAAAAATGCAGAGAGCACTTTGCCAGCTGACGTGTCATCTGCTATGGAGACAGTGGATCATGAGTAGGTCTGAAAGCAACGATTCGTCTTACACTGGCGGAGCAGGCATCTTGGAGCAGTGACTGTATACTTCTACTGACCGAGGGTGAAATCAAGTGCACAGCTTTGGACCACATGCAAAAGTCCACTTAATACCATTATGTTTGGGAAGATGAGAAGGGGCAACTTTCTTGAGGAGTGACTGATAACATTTGCCAAAGAGAAAGAGGTTTTGATTCACGGATTTGTCACAGTTGATTTAAAATAGTACAGCTTTTGGACTGATGTATACTGGCCTGAGATACAGAAGGATGCTAACAAAAGGCAAAAAGCGGGTTTATTTGCGGTGGAATTCTGCCACATTTTTCCAGCTGGGGGCAGGAATTCTCATAAATCGACAGCTGCAGAAGGCAGTTAATCCAAAGGCTAATCTCTGTCTGTCCAAATCGCTTACGGACATTTTTGCAACACATACACGAGGATTTCTGTATGCATCTCAATGAAGTCAAGGGGAAGAGAACAGCCCACAGCCTGAATGGTTCGGGTGGGAGAGCAGGCAGTGGGGAACGCTCACACCGTGCTGGCTTTCACAGTAACCTTGCCTGGCAGCTCACTTGGCTGTATTTTGGTGAATCGCTCAAGCAGCTGTGCTAGTCCTGTGCAAACCTGTTGTGCTGAATCTCCAAAGCAAGCTGATTTTGCATTTCATTGTTCAGATCACTGTAGAGACTATTAGGAAAGACAGTATCTACAGCAAAAGAGTTCACTTTTCAGCGTTCACTTCCAGACTATTTCCAGCTCTTACACTTCCCTTTACATTTCCTCCTGTCATCAGTCCCTCCTCCCTCTTCTCTCCCCCACGTTCTCTTCTTCTTTCACTTGCTCTCCACCTTTTCTCCCAAATCTCCTTCATCCTTTTTCTATATTTTTCTGTGCTCTTCTCCCTGGCCTCGTGCAGATATGGACCCAACTAGCTCCTATCCTTCATGAAAGAGTACCAAGTAGGGCAGTCTCACTTCCATAGCAAATTAATAGTTATCTGCAAGGAGAGCATCTGAGGACTTCAGTCCATTCAGAACAGGGAGGAGTGGCTGTAAAAACTAATAAAAACAAAGATAACAAGAAAATCCTCCCTTTTCTTTAACCCAGAATCATCAGATACTTAAAGAAGCAAGCAAGGAAGCATACAACTCTCATACCAAACCCAAAATACTTGTTGAAGAGAAGGACAGGAACTAAAACTTTCCAGAGGACAATCAGCATTCACCTGTGTGTTGCTTTTTGTAATTCTTTTTCTTGTGCAGCTCCAGTATCTCTGCATGAACACAAGTACACGAGTGCATGGATGCAAACTAGATGCCATTCCAAGCACGTCAATGACACAATTGAGTCAGTTTTTGCTGAAGGGCCTGTCTCCTCCTACAGCGTCTACCTACCCAAATCATAAAGTTATCGTGTACTCAGGGGAATTTGCTGTTCCTTCTCTCAGGTGTGATGTGGGTGCGTGATGTGGAAAGTGTTGGCACTTATCAAAGACAAGAAAAATCCATCAGGTCTGAAGCAATGAAGAGAACAGGTCCCTGTGGCACTGGTCAATGGCCAAAACACATGCTAAAGAGGCTACATACACAGCACAACAAATGGGCACGTGCAGAAGGAAGAAGATCTGGACATTAAAACCATGCTTTGTTCAGGCTCCCTCGAACAGCGAATAGAGTATGAATAGACTGAATCTGCAAAGACACCAAAAATGCAACTCTTGGAGACAGTTTTTAAAAAGCATTAGACAAACATTCTAAAGGAGGAAAAACAGACATCAAGATTGCTCAGCATCAACAACTACCATTGTACACGACTGAAGGGCTTGGGGGAATTTGTGACTGGTAAACCAAACATTCAACAGTTAACAGTGGACATGTTACAAAACTCTCCAAATCAATAGGCAGTTTCTGCGGTCCTCAGTGAAACCCTTTAAGCTCAAATAATTCCCGTATTACACAGGGGTTTGTAAGGATGACAGAGTTTATTTTCATATTCTTAACTGGGAATAAGTCAGTATGAGAAATAAAGAAAAGTTATTGTTTTCATCTGAGCAGCTTCCATTTTTTCTGAGCAGGATTTTCCATTGTGTACTCACATGGCATTGGCAAACAATCCAGCGTCATGAAACCGCACTGTCTTTTCACTTGAACTGCACATTCGTAAAGTTTTAAGTACTCCCTGTGCCCTTTTAACACACCTAGTATTGTTCCTGCTGTTTTAGTCACAGTTTCTTTTCTGTTTTATTTATAATGTCAAGATTCAGCAATTCACATTATCACGCATCCAGATAACGCTGACACAGATATTCAAAGTCAAATGCACCTTAACTTACTTTTAAAAGCATTACTGACTTGAAGGCTAACTTGGGGAGGTCTTATGGCAAAAGCCAGGGCAAAGCCAGCACATTTCATGAAGTTTCCTTACCTTTTTTCTTTGGAAGTTCACATCGAGTTTCATTGAGGCGCACTTGTTCAGTGTGTTCAGTCGTCTACAGGGCAAAGCAAATTCAAAAGATTAGCAGCCTCTGATTAAAGGGCATGACTTTTCATAAGTTCAAAAGCTTCTCTCTTATCTGCCTGTAGGGTGCCAACTGCACGCAACAGGCTTCAGAAACGATACCCGTCACATTATTCCAGGCTATAAGACCACTGCATTAAAAGGGAATCTTGGCTTCGTATTACTTGATAGCCAGGTTTTAGACATTGCTTTTTAATTTTTAGACATTTAGGTACTTAGCAAAGGAAACAGGTATAAACAAACACCTCTGATGGCTGGGGAAATGACAAGAGAAGAAGGAGGTAAGTTGCCTTCTGCAGGACTGTAACATAATTGGTCTAAAATGGGCATTTCAAAGTGTTGGTGAAAGGCAAAAGAAAAAGATACAGTTCCTCACTTTAGGCAGTTAGCATACCCTTTAAAAAGTTGACATAAAGAAGAATTTATACTAGTTACTAAACGTTTCTCCACAGCCAATAGTTCTTTTCCCATACCCATGGATCTTACAGACAGGCTAACACGCCCAACGTGTAACAAATCTAACATCTTTAAACAAATATTTGTAGTTATTTTTGACCATGTTCATAATGATATCAGGGACTCCGTAAGGCTTCTGCTCCTTAAATCCCAGTCTATCTCATGACGATAGTGGTTTGAAATGAAATTCTGATGAAGATAGAAAGTGCTTGTGCGTGCGCCCATGTGCAGACACAGAGGACAAGAAAACATGCTGTAGAAGAGAACCTATCATGCTAATAATTGATTAGTTTTTATTTATACTTAAAGCTTCTGATTCATTAAACCATCCATCTTCCAAACGCAGAGGCTCAGAGCTAAATATGTTCGACATTTTCCAGATTTAGGGATGAATTTCAAAATAAAGAGAGGCAGAGTGAGCGACCCATGTCCCCACAGCTCCCTTCTGTAGGCTGCCTGCAGCTCCTGTGCCTTTGCAGCAAGAGCTGCCTCTGTTGCTCCTGGGTCTCAGGAAGAGGCTGCAGATCTCCAGAACTGTTAACATTTGTAATGTATGTGATAAGTTACAAGGACACATGAAAATAAGTATCACATCACATAAGAATATTATGGCATTAACATATTCCTCCCCAGTACTTCTAATATTAGAAATCCTTTCAAATTGCCACCACTAATACAGAACCAGCCTAGCAAATGCAGATCTTCCTTAAAATATATCCTTCACAAAATATCACCTGCTCATTTGTAGATAAAATACTCCTCCCTAACTCAAGCCAATAAACCCATTGCGCCGTATCAGAGAAGTCCTGTGCTCACGACATTAATGTGAGTATAATGCATGCACAAGCACACCCCACATGCATGATAATAATATTCTTGTAATAAATTTCAAGCTTTGTGGCTCTGTAGCTGTACCTTCAGCCTTCTGCCCACATATCCTCCTCCTCAGGGATTACATCTATTATTGCAAAGCTCATCTTTTGCCCAAACATGGAATTTCTCAACCCAAAGTTGCATTTTCTTGGGGCCCTGGGGCTGAATAATGTTCAGCCCTTGTTTTGAGTGCAAAATATTTACATTTGCATATGGATATTGATTCCATATATAGAGAGGCTCAGACACATTTTCAAAGGACTCCAACCCAACTCTCTATCTGTGGAGAGTTTCCTGCAAGAGGTGAACCGGAGGCTCAGATCAGAGACCCTGCACAGGGACCAGTGCTCCTTCCATTCACTATGGTGCCCTTTGCCTTTTAAAAACTGAGGAGCAAGCCACGCATTTCAGGAGAAGGAAGACAAAACAGTGATCGCCCTTGACCTACCCTTCGCCTCTTTGCACCGAGGTATCTCTGGATGTGACCAGCTGACAGCATAAAAGTGCCGTGGCATTTCTGTTCAAAAGGGCTGCTTCTTCAGCACAGAAAGGGACAGAAAGCACATGGGGAAACCAACAAGATCGTCCAAAGTCACTGCTTTCCTGCTAGCAGCATTTGAGAGCGGATGGTTTCAGCAGAGACTGAGAGGTCAGGTCTGTAAAACTGAATATCATTACTTGAACTAGAGGCGTGGTGTATTTGGTTTCTGTGGTTTTGGTAACAGAGGGCAGTTACAGGGGCAGCTTCTCAGAGAAGCTGTTAGAAGCTTCCCCCATGTCCGACAGAGCCAATGCCAGGCAGCTCCAAGATGGACCCACTGCTGGCCAAGGCCGAGACCATCAGTGACAGTGGTAGCGCCTCTGGGAGAACATATTTAAGAAAGGGCGGGGGGAACCTGCATAACACCAAGAGCAGTTGCAGCCAGAGAGAGAAGTGAGAAGATGTGAGAGGAACAACTGTGCAGACACCAAGCTCAGTGCAGAAGAAGGGACAGGAGATGCTCCAGGAGCAGACATTCCCCTGCAGACTATATAGAAGACCATGGTAAAAGAGACTATACCCCTGCAACCCATGGAGGTCCATGGTGGAGCAGATATCCACCTGCAGCCTATGGAGGACCCCACGCCAGAGCAGGCGGAGACATCTGAAGGAGCCTGTGACCCTGTGGGAAAGCCCGCACTGGGGCAAGCTCCTGGCAGGACCTGTGGCCCCCTGGAGAGAGGGGCCCACACCAGAGCAGATTTGCTGGCATGACTTGTGACGCTGTGGGGGACCCACGCAGCAGCAGTCTGATCCTGCACCCCATGGAAGGGACCCATGCTGGAGCATGTGAAGAACTGCAGCCCATGGGAAGGACCCATGTTGGAAAAGTTGGTGGAGGACTGTCTCCTGTGAGAGGGACCCCACGCTGGAGCAGGGGAAGAGTGTGAGATGTCCTCCCCCTGAGAAGGAAGGAGTGGCAGAGACAACATGTGATGCCCCATTCCTTGTTCCCCTGTGCTGCTGGGGCAGAGGAGGTAGAGAAACTGGGAGTGAAGTTGAGCCTGGGAGGAAGGGAGGGTTGGGGGGAGGTGTTATAAGATTTATTTTTTATTTCTCATTATCCTACCCTGATTTGCTTGGTAATCAATTAAATCAATTTTCCAGAGTTGAGTCTGTTTTGCCCATGACAGTAACTGGTGAGTGATCTCTCCCTGTCCTTATCTCAACCCCCCAGCCTTTCGTTATATTTTCTCTCCCCTGCCCAGCTCAGGAGGGCAGTGACAGAGCAGCTTTGGGGGACACCTGGCCTTCAGCCAGGGTCAACCCACGACAATTGGGAAGCCACACCATTCTTCTGGCTTCTGTCTAACCTCACTTTGCTGTGAAGAACTCATTTAATCAGAAACAAAACTACTCTTTACTGGGTGCCAGGGGCTCAACCTCAGGTTTTAAATTTACCCATGTACAAAACACTGTCATGCTTTCTGGGGCTCTTCCAGTGTTGTGGAAAGATTTGCCAGTGAAATTAGAGAACTAATGATCATATTTGTAAGCCTGCCTGGTACTAACAACTCCAATCAAAGCCAGTCTGTTTCAACTTCTTATGCCTTGTTGATGTGCCAGCGGTGGTAGAAAGCTTTTCTCATCTTCTTACAGCCGTTACAGACTGACAGCCAAGTCTTCAACAAATCTTGCAAAAAAAACAAAAATAGAAGTCTGGAGCTACAAAAGGCTGTCACCAATGTCCCAGGCAAAGTCAGAGAAGCACTACACTTTCATGTCACTGCTTAAAAACATGGGAAAAGACTGCCTGTTTGTAATGTTCACAAAAAGCAAAATCTGGACTTGAGAAAAGGCAGGGAAAACCACCTTAAATAAACAGAAGATAGGTGGCTATATAAAACCCAAATAATCTCAGATGCATATGAATGCTTGTCTGGAAAGCTCTGCAGTGTTCAGGGGAAGCCTGCAAAATATTTACTACAGCAAATTAATTTTATTTCTTCTCCAGGCCTTCACAGGCAAACACTACCTCTATTTAACACTTATCTCTGGTGAAACATCAAGTCTGTATTTAAAATGTCCGTTGATACAATGCTCAAACACCAATGGAGCGATTCATGTGCCCAAACAGAGATGTCTGGTGCTTTTTTAGACCCTCTAGAGATCAAGCCTGGCCTTCAGCTGCTGCTGTGCTCTTAGTCAAGCCAGCCTGTGGAGAAGTCTGAGATACCTTAGGACATCTAAGATGGTGATAGACACAGGTATTTAGGGCTCTGAATCCCAATTCCAGTGCTGTAATTATTAACCGCAATCATGGAAGTTCTCCTGAAGCAGGAAATCTTTGAAGCAGGAGATCTCTGACTTTCGCATCCTGTACAGCACTAAGCAGAGTTTACAAATAGATACAAGCTTGTAGCAATGCAGGATCTGATTAGCTGGAAAACCTTGTGAAGGACCTGTTCTCCTGCTTGAAGAGCCATACAGATAATGGGAATTCAACTTTGAAGTGACTTGGAACTCCATGCGTTCCCCTGGACCTGTTCTGCAGCTGCTCCCAAGCAGCCAGTGGGGAATGCAGCCAGGGGCACCAGCTGGTCGTGCAGGGGGAGGCACAATGGTGAGGGATAGCGTGGACAGCACAGTGTCTCCTACCTTAGCAGATCTGCAAATGCCCTCTCTATATGAACTGTGACCAGCAAAACACATTTCACAGTTCCATAAACTTCTCTCCAAGGGAAACGCTACACTATTTATTTGTTTTATCATTACTCCTGGTAAAGTTTAGATGCTGTGTACACATGAACCCCTAGCTGGCTGCTTCTGGTGCTGTGGAATTTGGGAAGAGGACATCCAGCTCCTCATACTGGGTCCTTCTGAAGTGTGAACACTGAACAAGGGTCTTCCCAGTACTGGCTGCGCTGATGTGTGAAGGCAGCACTGGCACGTCCCTGCTCCACAAGTTTTGTGCGTGAAGAGAACATACTGTTTTCCAGTCCTATCACTTTTTATCATGGCTGCAAGTGAGGGAGGTACTTTATAGGCTACATGCTCACATGAGGTGAGTCAACTCTCTTTGAGATCAACAGGAGCCATTCCACTGACTTCAAAGTAGGGCTTTCCGTACTGCATGTGGAGAGCCGGGCTTATCTCCTAACAGCACCTAGAGCAATATAACTCAGCAGACGGTACTGACTGTACGATCAGCACTTCAAAACTCTAATGGTAGGATGTCCCATAGACAGTGACCTTTGGATTATTTACAAACTATCTAAGAGACACTAGCTATGGAAAAAAAAGGCTTCTGGCTGCTTGGCACAGTTCAAAGTTTAGGGGCCTATATATCAAGCTATTACATACTTGTTCTTTATATTCTTAGTCGCTATATTTACGTGAATACAAAAAGTACAGCATGGCTTGGCTTTTCCTTCTCACCCTCTTATCACAGGGGCCACAAAAGTTCCCAGAGCAGAGCTGGTTGCTGCTATTTTGGAAATGACACAGAGATCCAGCTATAAAATTTTCATGCCCAATTATTATTTTGGCAGGCTGACAGCGTTCGCCTACAGATTGCATGGCAATTTTCTATTGTTCCCTACTCAATAAAATCTGAGTGGAATCTCTTGATAGATATGCCTCTAACCCAAAGGCCTCAAATTTGGTCTTTACTCTGCCAAATTTTCAAACGATATTGTAAACAGCAGGAGCGTTAGAGTATCTCAAAAAGGTCACGGAAATCTTTTTCAACAGGGAGTCTTAGGCTTTCTGACTAAAATGCTACCAGCTGCCTTAAAAAAAGAAAAGGTTACTCTGCATTTGTACCCCATGTTGTCTTGTACACTGCAATGCCATAAGAAAACTGTTTATAAAATGAGGTTTAGAGTCTGATTTCAATCCACAAGAGCGGAGAAATTCAGTGTTTATGCTAGAACCGTTACCATCCAGAGCTAAAACTCTGCTCAAGCTGATTATCCACACTGGAATTCCAGCTTTCAAATTATCCTCCAAATAAAAATGAGAACCCCATTTTGTTCAGTGCTATGGGCTGAACGCACAATTAGTCAATGTGAAGGCTTGGTCATGCATAGCTTCCAGGGCACTTTTGGGTGTTTGAAGAATGGCAGTTTGGCTCCCAACCTGGGAATCAGTGCATACAGAAATAATAAAACCCCTTTTTTTAACTTTCTATGTCATGAAAGTGCATCATAGCCTGCAGCTCCTGTATGATATATTGGCACGCACCTTGTAATAACGCCGCCACAGAGCAAAGCAAGCGTAGAAAACTGGCAACACCAGTCAGCCAAGCTGTGAGCACTTCCAGTACACTGGAACTTGGAAGATGTTGGTTTCATAGCTAATACAGTAACAAAGCTGGTAGTGGGAGCAGCGGCTGACACTGTTTACTGTTTTTGATGAACCCAAATCTCGACATTTGGCACAATGACTTTTTACAGGTTGCTCTCAGCTAAAGGTTTGGAGCTGCTGAGTTACAGCAAATTAAATGTCTGCATTCCAAAACCATGGCTCCTCCATCTATATAACCTGTACATAATGGTTCTATATCTACCTGGATATTATATGAGTTGTTACTCCTTTTTTACATCTAAACTGTTTAAAAACTCCCAACAAAAATTTAAGTCAACAGGTTTTGTCTTCTGAATGAAATCGTTACAGAAAAAGTTACTGGACAGTCATAAACCCTTTGTCTTTGAATAAAATTTAAAATAAAGATCTGTGTCTGTGCTTATGTACTCCAAGTCTCAGCAGTATCACTTGTTTTAGGCTAATATAAAACACTTTGTCACATGAGTGCATCTCTCCAGCTGCTAGTTTATTTTTCAAAACCTCATATTTCAATAAAAGAGGAAAAAAGTCAGTCTTCATCTGTTCAGCTTACAAAAAAATCCTGATAAATACATAAACCTAGTGTAGTTGTTGTAGGTTGTGAGTCTACAGAGAGACTGAATGAGTAAAAGGTGAGCTGTTCCCATTTAGCTGTGTGGGTGTTGGATGCCTGGTGACCATGACTGAAGTACTACTGTTGCTTCAGAGAAGACAGACTGGGCAGAGTCACAGAGCTATGTGATGGCTGCACCTCACCATTTGCTCTCCAAAGAAAGATTCAGAGACAGACATCATACTTGCACTATTGGATGGTCCTTCAACTTTGTGGGAAAGGGCAGAGGGGAAGAGAGCTCAACCTCCTACCACTTCCCAGCTCCTAAACTACTGCAAAGTATGTCTTCCAACATGCCAGACTGAAGCAGTGAGATGCATGTATGTGTGGAAAGAAGGTTTCTCTAGGCATGGGCACAGCGATCCCTCACAACAAACTGTACAGAACAGCAGTAGATCAAGTCTGCAGTTATTCTGCTCCCCAGCATCCTTGAGAGCAATCATGGAAGGATCCAGGTTTTTCCTATGGATTTATCTTCAGATGCAAAGGCTACTTTATGGAGAGAGAGAATATTCTGTTTCCCGTATCTGTAACAGACAAAATGAGAAGCAATAGATCTTGCTTGCGGTAAGGGAATTTTGGGAAAGTATTCTGGATTCTCCAGGTAGGACGGTCTCTCCTGGGATGGAGGGATGGACTAGATGAAAGCTCTTCCAGCCCTATTTTCTACAGTTCTCAGAAATCCTCCCTGCAGTCCTCCATCACAGACTCATTAATCCCTGCAACACACAGTATGATGTGCAGTGGAACAGCACACACTCTCTGATGACTTTAGCCACAGTTGCAAAACGGGAAATAGAGTTTTGTCCAATTTTCTTGATGTTGGTGTTGTGAAAGTTTCCATAACATGTAATAAAGAGAGCTTGGTTAGGGGCCAGATGCTCCTTTGTCCTTGCTGAAGAGGAGGAGCAGAACCCAGCCTGAGCTGAGCTCAGGAGAAAGAAGAAGGGAACAATGCCTCTGCAATGTGGTTTTTGCAAAACTACCACACAATTGCTGCTTCTTGAGTCCTGGGGGACAGTACTTGAGCAATGCGATACGGTCTATTCATCACAGGCACAGTGTAAAAAGCTAGATAAACAGCAAACAGAAGCTTTCTGGGAGGGGCAAACCAGTGATTAGTTGTAGCAGCTGTAGTGCTGTGGGGTTCTGGTCCCACTTCTCCTACCGGTGCCAGAAGGAGAGTACCAAGGGAATCACAGCAGCATGGAAACCACATCTGCTGCCAGAGAAAGTACTTGCTGGATTCTGTGCAATGAAATTTCATCTTTTTCTGCTGTGCTTGGACATAAGAGTGTTTCACATGCAACTCAAATGTGACTCTCATTTATTCAGGCTTTGCTTGCACTACTGCTAGTTCTTTCTTAAAAGTCAGGTGTTTCAAATCCATTGGATTTGGGTCTTCGCAAATCGTGTGATGTTTTCTATGAGTATAGTGGGTCCTACTTCAGGGTTTTCCATAAGAGAAATGAATTCAGAATGGTATCATTATAGATATCATTGCTTAATTCATGTGGACAAGCAAACATCTCTGGTGCTGCTTCTGCTGCTTTGCTAACAACAACAAATCAGTTTATATTTTTAAATTACCACAAAAGAAACTTTAGGTGTTATTTACCTGCAAAGAGGTTCTACAAGGTCCTTGTCAAGAAAATCATGATCTTTCTTTACTGCAGCAATGTCAATGGGAAACTGGGAGTCTACAAAAGGAGACACATTATTAAAATGACTGCTTGCTATGAAAATACACTGTCTGCATCTAAAATGCTTTGCATGTGCTTGCTCACTGAAATCTAGTATGACCAATTTCACTCAGCTCTAGTTTCCTTCCAGCTGTATCTGTGACCCTTTCAGTGACTTTATTTTAATTTTTTTCTCTTGAAGGTATAGTTGAACATCCTGTGCACCAAAAAGAGAGTAAGATTCTTTCATTTTGGCTTTAATAATATACTCAGCTAATAGCTGTTCTTTCTAGCACCAAGCAAAAAACGAATGAGATCAGGGAATTACCACCACACTTTCTTTACTCACATGAGCAACAAAGTTTTCCATTCCCATCACAGTGACTTAATGTGTTATTTGCTAGACAGACTTTTCCCATGAAACAGAAATTTTCTGTGCTTTTTGCTTTTAATACAGGTCCTGATAACAATGGTTTCAGACAAAGGATTACTCGAGTAACAGAGACAAAAAAAAATGAGCTGAATGAAACCCCCCAATATTAGCTAAAAAGCCAGACTAGTGTGCTGGAAGCTGACATTTGTAATGAAAAGTGACATGACTGCAACACATTAGTGGGCTCCCTAACGGTGGGAGGGGTTCCAGCGCTGTGGCGGCTCTCCAGACTGCTCTGCCACGCTTAGGTGCCGCAGCAGGACGCTGGGATACGGGAACTGCAGCCAGCGTTTTCAGACACTAGTGCTTAACACGGACATAACAGATGCCTGTAAAAAGGAGCTTGTTTTCAGAGACGCAGACTGTGTGGAGCGCACACCGACTGTGTGGGAACTGTGAGGGCCCAGCGGGTTGCTTTTTGGAGGGAACATCCCTTTGAGTTCAGCAGGCAGCAGGCTGCCCGTTCTGTGGGAGAGTGGGGATCTGAGATACTCTGACCTCAAGGCAGACACAACGTACTACTGGGCACCCAGGGAGTGTGGCAGACACACATCTATGTCAGCTTTGGTCTGGCAGGCTGATTAGCCTTAGTTCCTCGCTGGGTTTAACAGCCCACCTGAGCATCTCTGCACTGCGCTCCCAGTACCCAGGCACCTGGACAGCCTATAAGGAACCAGCACCTGAGCCTTGAGGGACCTTAGCTGGCCATCAGAAGCTGCAGAGGTGTCCTTGTCCATCCCATGAATGGGAATGGATGGTGTCTGAACCAGCTCTCAGGAGAGCTGACTCTGACCCTCGAGGTTTCTTGGCCATCACTCCATGCGTGGAGCCGTGCTGCCTCCAGGCCCAAGCTGACCCTGGAAGGCATCCAGTGGTGTTTGGCAGAGCTGAGCTTTTGCTAATACGCCCAAGCGGGCCTGAGCTGGTTCTGTGTCTCTGGCAGAGAGAACATGCAGTTGCAAAAGTGAGGATCAGCTGTGGCTTCCTTCTCGGCATTGAGCTGGGAGAGCAGGGAAAACCCAGTCCCAGTCCCCAAACTCTCCTGGATGCAGCAGCAGTGCAACCACTCGCCCTGTCCTCTGGGATGCTGCTTCCCTGGCCATGAACTTTACGGGTAGGAAGGGGACACAGCCATTTGCTTTGAGTTAACACCAAAATGTCAGCTTTTCTTGCTTTGCAAATGTAAAACGCAACTCAGATTGTTCACTTTTGGTAACTTTGAAGAGTTTTTCAATTTTATTTTCAAGTAAGATCAAAAATTTCAGTAATTGTCAGTGTTTTCAATCTTATCTTAGACACAGTTCAGGAAGTTAAAAAAAAGACTTATTTATTTGGATTTTTTGTACTTCCTTTTGTTCACCTTTGAGGTTTACACAAACTATGTCCCTAAGAATCTTACTCTTCTTTAGGCACTGGTAAGAATCCAGCAGCTGTGGCTTTGTGAAGCAGCCAGCCATGGCCATAACTCAGTCAAACGTAGAGCTGGCCAGCTGCAAGCTCTCCTGGCAAAGGCCCAGTGCACTTTCAGTACTGCACAAAGAGGAGAAAAAGCTACTTACCCTCATAGAACTGAGCATATTGGGGAAATCCAGCCGCACGTAGCCAGTCACACGCTTCCTTTGCTTCAATTTCTGGAAAGAAAGATAGAAAAGTTCTGTTATTTTGCACTAGAAGTTCTTTTAATTACAAGGAAATAGCAAAGAAACTTGGTAGTAGCTGTTGGTTGCTTAAAAATACTAAAATCTGTACTCTGAAAATACTCTGAATTATTTTTTATAGCATCAGAAAATAAATAGAGTCCCTCAAAGAAATCCACCTGTCTTCACAGGCCCCTGGGGTTTGCGTAGCCGCTTGGTGACTGGGATGAAGTGTTAATCATCTCCACGCGGCAAGAGAAGTTGCTCAGCCAGGTTTGTGGTCCTGTGTCCTATCGTTCCCCAAGGGTAAGTTACAGGGGACAGATAAAGATGAAGCAGGGTGGAAATGGGACGACAGGGACCATGCACTGTGTTTTCTCCTGCTTTGACACTTCTTGCAGAGAAAAATCCCAGGTGAAAGCCACTGAAAGCTCTGTCAGGAAAACCCCAGTGCCGGTCTCATGTTACTGAAGGGACAATTGCACAGGTAGGATGCGCCTTCCTGCCTTTAGCCATCTGAACTCCGTTATGTAGCCATAGGCAATAGAGGGACAGTTACTTCCACAGGGTAATTCATTCCACCTTAAAGTAGTGTCTAAAATAGGTGGGATAAATCAACTGCTGACAGTGCCTTTCTCTGGTGGCTGCTAACAGAGGGAGGATAAACAGCTACAGATACGTCTGTGCAGCTAACCAAAATAGATACAGGCAGTAACTTTGAGCATTGGACCACAAACCTCTCACTCTTTAATTTTAATCTACTTCCAGGCCTGTTCCAGTTATCTATTAACAAATCTTTTCCTGAGAAGGCTAGTATTTAGCAGTGAGGAGAGGAGTAGGGTCATCCCTGCCTCTCCACTATTTAGTGCGGACACCACTGATGCTGGACTAGGTTTCCCCTTTCAAACAGTTTTCACTGGGTAAGATGTATCCTACTCCTATGGAAGAGGTGGGGGAATCATCAGCTGGACAAGAGAACAGTCCTTTTGGAGGTGACAGTAGGGCTAGGTGAGCATGAGGGAATGGAAGAAAATCATGTTGAAGAGGGGGACTACAGCTTTTTGGACAGGAGAGGCAGATCCGCCCCGTGCAATTATTAACGCAACAATAAATAAATGTCAGCTACACAAAAACAGAGGATAAATTTTGAAGTGTCTCCAGTGAAACAGACTTTGTGCACTCCAGCAGCTACACACACGGTTATGTGTCTGACCTCTGAGATGACCAAAGCATGTTGACAGCAGGGTATCTCAAATTTTATCAAGTGTGCTGGGTCCGTCTCTGCCCGGCCGCGCAGGCACCCTCAGTGCCGCGAGGTGCAGCTGCTCCTGGAGCGACTGGAGGAACAGCTGAAAATAGAGGCTCACCCAGATAGATGGGCGTTGCTGGGGAAACCTGGGCAATATCTCCATGCTGGCCAGATCTAGATCAGGATCTGCCACTTGAACAGTTTCGGTCTACAAGATCAAAGTCAAAACACGTATCTACGCCTCTTACATTTGCAAAATGTGAAGGAATGAAGTGTGCAGGTGTTGGAAAAAAGCAGACATTTTAGGTTGCTTATTATTCAACCTGAATGGATGAGTCAAGGGTTTTTGGCACATTTATGTCTGTCAAATCTAGGCAGCCATAATACAAAACCCTAAATATAAACCAAGCCGTGGAACTGGAAAAAGAAAATCAGGCTCAGTTGCTCTTCCGTGTGTTCTGTCTTGCATGCACAAAAAAAAATCAAGTTGTAAATGTGTTCTCTACTAAAATGCATTTTTACAGATAGGAGATGCTGGTGTGAATTTTTCCCCATGTAATTCTGTTCAAATCACTCATTATATCCCTAATGACTTTACCCACTGGAGCTCCTCATACAACCTGCTTCGACTATACTCTGCAGTATGTGACCTACACCCCTTTCTGATCCTTAAAATACTGAGTCACGCCAGCAAATTTTGTTGCAGAAATCAAAGTTCAGAATACGAGGCCAAGTTATCAAAAGTCCGATTTCCCAAAGACGATTAGACAGCCAGTAACAACTCTGCAATGGCCGCACTCATTAGCAGTGCTGAAAAGGATTTACCACCAGGTCTTCATTTGCTTTGACATTAGTTCATGTCAAGGCCAAAAAAAAAGGAGTATGAAAGTACATTCAGTCCTTAACACTGCACAAAAGAACGAGCAGCTTGCTTAAAACGTGGCTCTCACTACTGCACATCTGTGTGCTGAAAGCACATCTCTATTATGTTCCAGTGAGACTGAATGTTTTTATTAAATGCTTGGAAAAAAGACAAGTCTTTATACTTTTTTCTTTTGCTTAACTCCATCTCATGAAACCCAGATGAATCAATCCCATTTCAAAATGTATTTTACAACTCAGAACAGCTGTACGTACATTATAGCTTCATCTGGCCTGGAAGCACAACTAACGAAGGCTGTGGGTGATGGCGAATGCTACCGCTGAATGCTCCTATACACTTATCATATTTCAAGGCTTTTTGCAGTTGGCTGCTCAGAGGAGCTTGCTGAGGAATCTTCCTGCAGCCCAAGTGAGATCTAAAAAAAAATCTCAGGTTGCAATGGCTGAATAATCATAGAATCATAGAATTGAAGTAAATCTCCCCCACTGGTTTGCTTTTTTTTTTTTTTTTGTTGTATGAGGCTGTTTGTAACATACTGCAATCAGTCAAAAATTACTGAACTTCTGCCCTCAAATCTTTGACTGTATCTTCCACAAAGGAATCTATTAGGAGTATTCTCATTTTCTGAATCATCACCTCAAACAAACAGATCCAGCCTGGAGTAAGATTTGTGTACTGGGGCTGAGACATGTATCAGTGCCCAGTTCCCTTCCTTCTCTTCTTCCCCTTTTGGTCTTTTTCAGAGGACAGCAGAAGGGGAGAAGTGCAATGTGCTGCTGGCCCAGCCAAAAACATAGCTTTGCTCATACGAGTGTGCTTCCACAGGCTAAAGGCACCTGCTCCAGCCATTCCCCTCTTGGCCAAGCCTGCAGGTTACGTGAAAAGGCACAAGCAAGGATTAACTCCTCAGCAGACTTCCAGGAGCACGTGAACCACAACTGACCCACAAGCAGCACCTCCCTTGGTGTGACCAAAAGGCTGCTCACCCCAGTGCACCTGACGGTGGGTTTGTGCTTGTTGCCCTGCTCTGCTGAGTGAAAAGTCAGGGATGATTTACCTACTGCTTCCCACTTGCTTGGGCAGCAGTTAATGACAATCATTAATTATTAAGGCTAGATTTTAATTCAGTCAGAAATATTGACCAGCATCAAAATGTCTCACAGTACTTGAATTCTCAGGGGTTTTATTCAGTTTTTAGTTGAAGCTTGACACGAAACAAATTTCTCTTTTCCATTTCACTTTTTTACCAGTACCGAGTTATAATTGAGATCCACACACCCAAAAGCCCTTCAGTCACATTTCTGGTGAGATTAGGGTGATGATCTCCTCATGGCCTCCGTATCCACCAGTGCTTCTCAGGAGTTATGTCCAAAGTCCTCTGCGCACAGATGTTGCTGCTGACCTTCCTCACATCTCACTCCAGAGGCCTCCCAGAAGTTGCCCCTGCTTCACCAAAACCTTTGACTGCACATATGTAAGCAGGGATTTAAAACCTTATCAAATTAATCTTTGATCAGTGAAGCCATCTTCTTTTTTTTCCCCCTTATGGGATTGTTTCTTAATTTTGCCTTCTGGAGTTGTCCCACTGTGTGTAAGATTAAATGTTTGTCAGAGACACTAATACAGTAGCCCAAAGCATATATGGCACAGTAGAGACTGAAATGGAAATCTCTGATCCATTTTTTAAATTTGTTTAAGGTGTAAGGAGAGAGACATTCACCCAGGAAAGTTGACAGTCAGAGCACAGCTGGGACATGGCTTTCAGTCCATGCTTAGTGTTAGGCAGGTTTGAGCTTGCCTCCCACAGTCCATGTGGGTGCTCTGGCTATCCTGGGGCTGGAATGGAGACAGTTGCTTGCAGTCTTTCTCTCTCTCCCAGCACTTTCTCTGATTCTTCACAAACTGCTTGGATGATGCCCAACATCGGAGGAAGACTCCAGCAGCCAGCTGCACCACAGTGCCCCACAGTCCTGCCCTGCCTGCCCCACACCAGCTGGCATCTTCTCCTGCTTCTCTTCATGCTACACTGGCTCCTGGCTAACCCTTCAGAGATCTCCTCAGCCCTCTAAGCTGGCAGAAAACTAACCCAAACAAAACCAGTAATGGTCTGCCGTTGGATTAGCAAGCTGAGCCAGACCCTCTAAGGGTCCTGTTTAGTCCACATTAGGTGCACTTTAATGAGCCCAAGCAAATAAAACCACGAGGACAGTCCTTCCTCACATGAAAGAGAACTGTTTAAGAAGTTTGGAGTAAGTTTCTCTGTCAAGAGAAAATCATGTAAGTAAATTAATTTTCTAGCTTGAGTCCCTATCACCATTCAAAACTATTGGTGCTAAGACCTAGATACTACAGTTCTTTCCCTTTTCCTGCCTAGATATCAGCACTTCATCTTGTTTCTGCCTTTCTGCCACCCTCCCTCTGTCTCTTCTATCTGCTGTTTTGGTTTCTCTCTTTTTTAAAAACTGTATTTTTAATTTAAGATTCAGATATTGCTTCGCACAATGAAAGAAATAACATCTAGAATAAATAAGGTACATAATTACCCCACCTATTGTGTTTATGTCAACTTCATGTGATAACCTTTATTATTCATCTGTCAGTAACAAATCACTGCTTAGGTTCACTTTTTTACTCCCCCTATATTGCTCACCACTTAAATCTAGTAAATTAGACTTCAGATAAAATATCTTGGAGTGTTCGAGAAAATGAATAGTCAAGTCATTGGAGAGGAGTGTATTTTACTGTGCAGTTGCATCAGTGAGCTCCAGTAGCCATCACAAGCCGGTCTGTGATGTAGAAGAGGTCTCACTCCTGCAAGCGTTGTTTGGGAGTAGAGTAACAGCTTGGTTATAGCTCACAGGGTTTGCAGGTGGTTAGTCCGGCATTATGCTTTACACTAACTTTTAGTCCTTGTCTTAGTCTCTCCTTTAAGAGGAGGAAAACTGTTGGGATGACAGACTTTGTACTGCATCTTCCAGAACAACATCTACCTGGCATTATAGGGTTAGTTTGGAGGCTCAGCTCAACCCAGGGTTTAATAACATCTTTTACTCTCAGGAGCCACTGTGGAGTTGTGTGAAAGGTCCTGGGGAGAATCCTCCTGGGGAGGAAACACTGATTGTTTCTTAAACCTGAGGCATGCTCAGGGCAGCTGTACAAACCATGCAGGAGAGCTTCAGCCTTGCCTTGCTGGTCCTGATGCATTCCTTCTGCCCCATACACCTGTCGTGTCACCAACAAGCCATGTCACCACCCTCATGTCTTTCCAGAAGAACACTCATGAGGACAGATGGGATCTGTAGGAAAGCTCAGTTCAGGCTGAAGCTGTGTAAAAAGATGTCCAGCGTGTTTCAGCTTCTTCTTTCAGCCCAGTCTGAGGTACTTCAATGGCCCTCATTACGCTTTTGTCCCTACATTTCACAGAATCATAGAATCATTAAGGTTGGAAGAGACCTCAAGGATCATCTAGTCCAACCGTCCCCCTACCACCTATTACCCACTAAACCATGTCCCTAAGTACCACATCCAACCTTTCTTTAAACACCCAGAGATGGTGACTCCACCACCTCCCTGGGCAACCCGTTCCAATGCCCGACCACTCCTTCCAAGAAGAAATTTCTCCTCATCTCCAACCTAAACCTTCCCTGGCACAACTTGTGGCCACTTCTCATAGTCTTTAAGATAGTTAGCCATGTAACTCTTATTCTTATTTTACAAATGAGAATTTAAAGCACATCAAAAAAGCATAAGCAAGTTAGAGACAAGATTGGTGCCAATAAACTTTTTAAAGGTAATAACTTTTATTGCCTTTAACAGCCAATGTCACTTCTCAGTTACTAACACCTTTAGAAATCTGTTCTGGGCAGACCAAATCCCAAATTTCTGAAGATCTCAGATACCTAAAACCATCATGCCGTTGTCACTCAGCTACCACGTATCACTAAAAGCTGAGAGGTTTCCATTGAATGGCATTTGCAAAGCTACTTCGGAGCTAATAAATTAGTCTACAGTAAGTTAGAAGTGCTTAATTGTAAAGAACAGGAAACTATTTGTAAGTAGGAGAGAAGGTGACTTTCCAAGGTCACATAGGAAATCCACAGCAAAGCAGAAGCTCACATCTACAGCTTGCAAGAAGCAGAGTAATATCTTTACTAGATTATGGTCTCGCTTCACTACTACAAGCAGGTTGGTATAGATCATGGAAAAATACAAAGCTTATTCCCTAAGGAAAAAGTCCCGTGCAATTTAATAAAGATCGATACATTTTTCTGTAATGTTTTCATGTTGCATTGTACCCAGAATTCTTTAAAAGGAAAAATTCTGAAGTTTTATTTATAGGATGATATAAATATTTGTGCAAAGGATATTGGTGTCTCTAAAATTATTTAGGCTTCTAGCATAATTTCCTGAAAACTCCATTTGAGGGAATGCTTTTAGGTAGATATCTCATGGTTCACCCTATTCCCTTCTGCTCCATAGGACTTTTCCAGAAGAATTCCAATAATAGCACAAATGTAATTGTAGCATGCACCTGTAAAATTACCATTTATAGTACAAGTATAAAACATAAGCATACAATGAATTTATATTATTTTACTACACTACAGTGCATACTCTTCAATAAATCCTTATAATAAGGTTTTCAAAAGTGGAATTTCATTGGAATTATTTTATATCATGCCGTATAATTACTTTCAGAGGCAAGGTTATGTTTTGCAAGCAAGGAACAAATAAAGCTGTCGAAGTGTTATTTTGATAGACCTTAAGCTTTTGCAGAACATTGTAGTACCAGTAATAATACAATAAAATATGGACCTTTTAAACTACTGTGGCTGCATATAATTCAAATGTCAATAGAAAAAGATCCTTTCAAGCTCATGAGTAGTTTCTTTGTGCGTAATCCTTTACACTTGATGAATAATAGTCAGATGATGTCCACTCATGCTCTGACTTCTTAGAAAGGTTGAAAGTGAGAAGCATGATTATTTATGGGAATGAAAAAAAAAATCTCATATGCTGAGAGATGAAAGATTGGGACTGTTTACCTTGGAGAGCAGATGAATAAGGAAGGCCTACAGTAACAGGATCCAAAATCAGGGGTAGTACAAAAATAGGAAATTGGGAACTTCTGTTGACTCTACCTTGCAGCACAAGGACAGGGAGATTAATGAAAAGGGATGAATGAAAAAGAAGGGAGGCAATCTGAACTGATAAAGTTTGTGTTTTTTCTTTTATAGCAATCTATAAAATTCATTGCCAAAGGACATTGGGATCAGGAGACGAGTGGGCTCAATACTGAGATGGAGTCTTATCTGACCACTCACTGCTACCACCACAGATTTGGAAAAGGATTCTCCAGAACAGAATCAATGAAACCAAACTAGAGACAGTGTTATAAGATTATTCTTTTCTGGTTAGATGACCCCTTATATAGCTTTTCTTTCTGAGTTACTGACATTTCTATTACTCAGACATAGTCTGGGACTATATAAACTGTTTCAACCACTACGACAACTGTTTTGTTCCCTACTACAACCAAATTCTGCACAGCCCAGATGGAAGACTTCTTGTCAACCCTTTATCTTGAGCAAGGCTGCATTTCCCAAGAAGAAAGAAGAAAGGTGTGTTATTCTGGCAAGGAGTTAGGAACCTAACTCCCCTTTGGGTGAAAAGATTACGCTGAATTACTTTCCTAAATTAATGGGATACTGGTAAAACTGGTAGGCCTGAGATTTATAGCAGGTTCACCAGGCAAGAAACTTTACAGGTCTGGGAACGCCGTGCCTGTATTAATATTTTTTACATCTAGATCTCATTAGAACTAGGTATATAACACAGTGGTTTCACTCATGCTAATAACAAGAAGGCAGCTACGCAAATAGCATCTTAGCAACAGGGAAAACACTAACAGCTGGCAGTGAAGGAGAGACCTTTGTACAACGTGCTACACCCCACGAGCTCTTTAGGCTGCAAGGTGACTTGCAGGGGCCATTGAAGCTGCCAGCACAACAAACCAGCAGGGACACAGGGCCGCATAAAGACCTCAGGAGCAAGAAGTAACCTGAGGGATTCCAAACTCAGCGTAATTAGCCGCCCTTCCAGGCAGCCATCACTGTCCCTAAGACTCTTTAGCATAAAATTAGTTCCCCAGGGAATTCTCCCATTATAGAGGCTTCTAAGTAACTCCTTCTGCTGAGGTACAGGGTGCTCAGCACAACCAGGCACCGAAATACGAGAATGCAATGAGATTTGACCACCAAGTAGTTGTCTTAACATTAATACCACAGCAAAGACGTTTAATAGTGCCAACTGATGCTGAAAAGTTGCATCCATGTTATATGGCTCAGCTATGTGATAAAACCAAGAGATTCAGGTCCTCCTTCAAGTGTCCTCTCCAGGAATTTGGTTGCTGCTTATCATCATGATCATTTCTATTTACTGTGGGTTTTTCTTTCTCCTCATCTTTCTGTATCTTCCACTCCAAAGTCACTTAAAACCAACTTTCTGTCATCCATTTCTCTGACATTTTTGCCACCTGCCGTCCCACATATCCACTCAGTTAACACAACATTACTCCATGCTAGTTTCTTTCCTTTTCTTTTTTTTCTTTTTTTTGCCATCTTCCTTTTAAATTCCTAAACCAGGATTTTAAATCCCTCCTAACCCAAAAAAATCTCTCCCTATCTTCAAGTATCACTTGGAAATCACTTTTCTTCTTAGCTTACAATTGATTTGTACAATGCAGCACTTTGTGATGACACTAATAAAACAATAGCTTGCATCTCACATCTCATCTTGAGGCACTTTAACTGGTTATAAAAACTGATACGAAAGTTATATATAGGGATCACTTCATCCCAGGGTGAAATGCAGCTGCATTAGGATGAAATGTGGCAGCTGCATAAAAGAACACTGCAGCAGTTTATGACAAGAAACAAGGAGAATACTTTATCCAGCTGAAACTACTAACGGGATTTATGAGACAGATAAAATTCGAATAATATATATATATAGGGAGCTGACAAGGACAGCTCACCTCCCTTTAGTCTTAGGAAAAATTATCTGGTATGGCTAATGGGCAGAAGTGATTAAGAGCTCGGTTCCCTTCACATCCTCCCCTTTCCCCATCAGGATTTATATGCCTTTTCTTGTCTTCTGACAGTCCCCATGAGTCTTGGCTCAGCACAGACTCAGAGGACAGAGTACCACCCACCCACTCCCCAGTACCACGCTGCCCTTCCCACCTATTTGGCCTGCTGTTCAAAAGCTGAGCACTGGTGACTTGAGAATTACCAGGGCTTTGATATATGAGCACTGTATGTCCACTGAAAAATGTGTTTGGATAAAGGTACGGAAAATGTGAGTCTTCAAGGGCTATAATATAAAATATATTGTATTTTTAATGTAGAAGGAACGTTATCAACCAGGTAGAGAAGGGATAACAATCTCATCCTTTGGGATCTATTCCAAAATTTCTGGTGACTCACAGAGTCACTATGGGACAAATTTCAAAAGCAGGCTCTCGTTTTATGGGTTTCTGGTTTTGGATTTCAAAGTTAAGAGATCTAGATGGCTTCTAAATTCCCGCATAGCATCGAGCAAAGAGTGGCCTGAAGACCAAAATAGCTGCTGAGCTCCTATTTAGAAAGGAAACGCTGAGTCCAGATTATGTTTAGAAAACCTTTAGGTGTGTGCTCACTTGCCACCCAGATTTGCTGTAAAGCCATTTTTACATTGTGCCACTGATACTTCCATAATTAATAGATATTAATAATAAGTAGTCATTGAAACACTGCACCTACATGTACCTATTAATGTTGTATATCTTCTATTGGATCACTATTTTTGAAGAGTGAAAGAGCAAGTGAGTGGCCCACAGGCTGCAAAGCAACTTTGCAGAAAAGGAGCTGCGGGTCTGGTGAATCCCAACTTGAACACGAGCCAGCAATGTGCCCTGGCAAAGGTGGCAGGCAGCATCCTGTATTAGGAGGAATGTTGCCAGTAGGTCAAGGAAGGTGATCCTTCCCCTCTTCTCAGCACTGGCGAGACCACGGCTGGTGTGCTGGGTCCAGTTCTAGGTTCCCCAGTAAAAGGAAGATACAGATTTACTGGAGTGAGTCCAGCACAGGGCTATGAAGATGATTAAGGGACTGGAGCATCTGACAGATGAGGAGAGGCTGAGAGAGCTGGGACTGTTCAGCCTGGGGAAGTGAAGCCTCTGGGGAATCTCAACTATTTATATAAATACCTGAACGGAGGGTACAAAAAGGGTAGAGCCAGGATCTTCTCAGTGGTGCCCAGTGACAGGCAACAAGCACACACTGAAACACAGGAGGCTCCATCTGAATCCAAAAGTGAGGAAAAGAAAATCAGCAGTGTCCCCAGGCTGCCAAGAAGGCCAACTGTGTCCTGGGGTGCATCAAGCACGGCATTGCCAGCCAGCCCAGGGAGGTGATTGTCCCACTCTACACTGCGTTGGTGCGGCCTCCCCTCGAGTACTGGGTGCAGTTTTGGGCACCACAGTTACAGAAAGGACATAAAACTACTGGAGAGTGTCCAAAGGAGGGCAAGAGAGATGGTGAAGGGTTAGAGGGGAAGATGTGTGAGGAGAGGCTGAAGTCCCTTGGTTTGTTCAGCCTGGAGAAGAGGAGACTGAGGGTAGACCTCATGGCAGCCTACAGCTTCCTCACGAGGGGGAGCGAAGGGGCAGGCGCTGATCTCCTCCCTCTGGTGCCCAGCGATAGAATCCGAGGGAACAGCATGAAGCTGCCACAGGGGAGGTTTAGGTTGGAGGACAGGAAAAAGTTCTTCACCAAGAGGGTGATTGGGCACTGGGACAGGCTCCCCAGGGAAGTGGTCACAGCACTGAGCTTGGCTGAGTTCAAGAAGTGTCTGGACAATGCTCTCAGTCATCTGCTCTGATTGGGCTGGTCCTGTGTGGAGCCAGGAGTTGGACTCGATGATCCTTATGGGTCCCTTCCAACTCAGGGGATTCTGTGATTCTATGATCTCCGTCATCATACTTCTCCTAGGGGAGAATTTCAGATGAAGACTTGTTGTAAGCTCCTCTGCACCCCTTTTCTTCTTGAGGAAGACTAGTACCACTGGTTTTAGGACCCAGAGAGTCATAGCACAGGCGAACATAACACCAGGGAGAGGTGTAACTAATAGGAAGTATATTTGTATCAATTCCAACTATACTGCTACTGGAAACTTGCTATAACTTTATACTTTGAATTATAAGTGTTATTATCTTTCTACCTGGACTAACTCTTTGATTAGATTGCTAATACTTTAATTACAGGAGCAATAAATTCTTCGATCTGTACACAAGGCATGTTCCTTCAGTGCTCATAAATTGCACAAGGTGTTTTGTCTGGTACTCTGCCCTTGAGATCTGGTTTGAATTTGGATGCAGCAGATGGACCCCACTACATGCAGCTTGCAGCTACCCTCCGTCCTTGCAAGGTTTTGAAAAATATCATCTCTTGCAAGGCTAGAGGAGATTTGCAGACAGCTTGAATTCAAGCAGCATACAAGATGCACAAGGTCTCTGGAGTGCTCTGACATTGAGAGGGCTCCCAAGAGGATGTAGCGCTGGTCTGAGCGTTAGTTTCAGCTCTCATGGGTGCTCGTAACTCCAATTAAAGACAGAGATTTAATGTCTTGGGAAGTTAGGGTTTTCAGGCTCAGTGTCCTAAACTGGAGGTCAAGTTCCAGACTTCAATGCTGTGCTTAGTTTTTCCACAATAAGCAACATGGTTTGCATGTATGCGGTACTGAAGTTAATTGGTCAGACAGTAATTGGAGCTCGTCAGATGAAAGGCACTATGGAATGCAGGAGAATGCTTCATGTTATAATTTGAGTGAAAATGTAAACAATACCCCAAAAGATAGATGTTGTCATTGTAAACTTTCTCTCTGAATTATGCAGATAAGTAGAACAAAATGTAATTCCTTATCAGCATATTAATTATTCTTTGATTATACTTTTCATGTGCTGTAGATGTTCAAATTACATGTGGGCAATCAGACATACATCAGAGAATCTCTACCCGTCCGAGGTGGTCTTCATGCTGTGAATTTATATTAAACACTGAACATTAATATGAAGCTAACTCCCCTTGGAGATAATACTTTGATGTATTAATAAAAAAGACATCTCAGTTCTTGTTTATCATAAATTAAGATTAAAGCACTTTCTTTTGGAGTTCTGTGTGAGATGAGTAATTTGTACTGCAAGAAACACTGTAAGATACGGCACATACAGAAAGGCTCAAATATTCAAGACAGAGGTCTGAATCTGTGGCTGTGCACAGTGTAATGCCGAGCTCCCACCTGGTGTTATCAGTATTATCTGCCGTTATCAGCTGATCAAACCTACAAGCAGATCTGCCTTCAGATGCCACTGTTTGCTTATTAGCTCCTTCCATGAAAAGGCCTATTGAGGAAGATGTCCTGTGTATTTCTTCTGAAAAAGCTAAACCTCAAACAGCAGAATGTCAGCTGTTCACACAGTTTGGAAGAAGCTGTCATCTACATACAATCCAGTAACAGGAGGGCTGACATTATCCTGAAAGTACAGGCAAGAGCTGTACCTACACACCCAGATGACTATTTCTGATCCACCACTATATTGTAATTATCACTGAAGTATATCAACATTATTAACATTTCATCATGCCTCAAGACTGTAGTGAAACTTCATTTATAAAATGAAAGTTAGCTTAATTTGTGGAGAGATATTATTATTATTATTATTATTATTATTATTATTTCTGAGAGGGTTAAATATCAAAGACCCGTATCTGTTTAATGCTTTTTTTCCAGCTGCTATTTATTACAGGAATATTACTAATGAGAGCTGCCAGGATGTCTTCTCATGACTGTATGAAGAAACGAAAAATCAGTAAATTAATACTAAGCACAAATATTATTTTCCTTGTCTGGTCCACCTTCCTTTTTGCAGTTAGACTGATCCTATGTCAGTGCCAGACGTGATGCGGTAAGTTGGCTCTGCTATGAGCAGGTGTCAGACCAGATGACCTCCATTGTTTGCTGGTTCTTCTACTTTTTAAAATTATTTCAGTGATTGAAGAAATAACACGTGCTTATGTAAAGACGTAATTGTGAACTACATTTTACCCTTTGCTTTGAGTGTGCAGTGCTATAAAAACAGTGGAGTCACACTAGCGAGTGTTTCAGCGTGATCTAGTGCAGAGCCACTAACTACACGGCTGTACGCTGATCCTTACAGAGTTATGAGAAAAACAGAGAGATTAAAGGAAACAATTACTTGCTTACTAAAAAAAGAAATCTTCTCTCACTCTGACTTCACAAAGGCACCCATTTTTATGAAAGTGACTTCCAAACTCTTCTCTCCAACACAAGAACAGCACTAAATGTGGGAAAGTCAAATTAAAGGTTCCTTCTCACAGTAGCAGTGGGGCTACTGTTCAGAGAGCTGCTCAGTTTCCATCACCCATCACATGATGGAACTTTTGTTTAATTTTACCGAACAGATACAGATAACTTTCAATATCAAAGCGGTGAACTCAAAGGCCAGAATTGTAAGGATATTTAAATTTCCGAACTGGTAGGGTGCAGATCTTTGCAGACGTTGGAAGTATTTAACTCTCATTTGCCTTTCCAAGCACCTCTGATGCGGATTCACCCGACCCTGCCTTCTGTTTGCGGGTGGATGCATACATGAGCGATTAGGACTGCAGCACGTGGATATTCTACGTACTTTGGCACGTACACATCTAAACGGACTTTGAAAACACAAAAGGAAGATGACAGAGCAAACAGTTTTACGAATGAACTGAAATGTTTTGGATATCTGAACTAAAATATGCCTGGGATTTTTCTTCACACAAATCATCGCTCCCTTTCGCTCAGTCCCCTTGCAGAGAGCTGCAGTCCGTACGGCTACAGAGCAACAGGCAGAACTCACACTAAAGCAATTCCTGCACGATAGCTGTACACAAACATTCATTCGTCCTTACTGGAGGGAGGAAAGAACAGACAACTTGGCTATGTTGGTACAGTGATTATTTTTAGCATTTTGGCTGAAGTCTCTAGTTTCCTTTCCATATATTTTTCTTAGAAGGCCGAAGGAGTTTTATGCGCTCCTTCAAGTGGCGAACAGACTTCTAACGTAGTGCACACGCAGCTTTTCCATTCTGCAGCTCACCTAGGTCTGTTTCCAGCTATTAAAACCACTGTACAAAATAACTGTTCCCTATAATACAAAATTCTGCTCTGGCAGAAATAACACTGGGCATCCACAGTACTGACACCTCTCATTTCCTTACCCTCGTTACACCAAGCCGGATTCACAGGAACCCTGTAATTACTCGGCAATAATCATTGCCAGCAATAAAGCAGAATTAGCGAAGAACTAATTAGTGCACCTCCCAGGACTAACAACACTCTACACTTTTTTACTGTTATTTTTAGCTACAAGCAGGAAAAGTAAATTGCTCTTTTATTAAATAGCATGAAAGAGCTTAGGTAAGTTAGATGTTTGCAGTTATAGAGCTGGAGCCTGCCCTTCAGCTATATTACCCAGGAAGAAGACAACAGGAAGGCTGGAGACCTACCAGTGCTGGCTCCCTGCTGGTACAGGAAACTGGGTCTGTGGGGTAGACAGTGGGAGACACGAAAGCTACCGAAGCACAAACCTGCTATTTTCATGTCAACGTCTCTAGCTGGATAACAGGAGGGAATACAGAAGGGTTGGCTTGGCAAATGTCAGTGAAATACTGTTCCTGGCACTTTTTAGCTTGCTGGCTGAATTTCAACTATTTCTTAATTGTCTAATAGTTGATGGGAAATCAGCTGGACAGTTTCAGTTGCCATCTCATGGATGGAGTTCCTTTGCTCTGATTCTCTGATTTCTGGGGAGCACATTCCCACTCGTCTGAATCATTACTGGCCTGACTGTGGGCAGAGACGGTTTGGTCACTAGGCAGTGCTACCAGCTAGATATTTGGAAAATAAATGACTAATCCTTGCTCAGTCAGACTTTTGGTGGGAAATGAGACACATCACTTAACACTTACACTTCAATCAAAAAAGGGAAAAATGTTCCTCCTTCCTTAGGAAGGAGAACTGTGAGACTCAATATGCTCAAGTGGGTACTATGCTCAAAAATACACTCAAACTACATGAGGACCGCATAGCTATCCTTCTTTCCTTTGCAATTGCAACAGTCCAGTGGCCTGGATATCAGACAGCAGAGTTTTTTGGTGCTATTAAGGATTTGGTCCAGTCCTCAGCCCTCTCTACACTTGTTTATTTTACAGGAGCATCTGGCCACAGACAGACGCAAGACACTTGCCCTTCCAACAAATATTTCCCACTTGGAGCTATGAGTTGTCCTAAGCCATGACCTGATTCCTGATCATTTAGAGCACGTTCACCAGATCAATGAATATAACTCTGTGCTATAGTTTGAGGTCAGCTTAGTCCAAGAGAGAGGCTAGTGAAGTAAAAATAAACAAATAAAGATCATGGGTTTTTATAAAAACTGAGAAGAGTGTTGAAGTGCATACTTGAAATATTTCCTCTGAACTCCGCAGCGCTGCTGGCACGCTGCTGTTTCAGCACTTGGTGCTTGTTCAACGTGTGCTACGTGGATGCACCAAGGTCCACGTACATACATTTGCCAAGCAGAATGACAGAAGCAATGTGCCTATTTCTGAAAAATGAAGTGATTATGGCTTGCTCAGTTTCAGAGTATGTTTCATAATCTTCAGCACTCACAGCGTGTCACTCATGGGCTTGCAACATATTCCCTCTGAACAGAAGCCGCTCTGTGCTCACCACTGAAGAAGCATGTGCTGTGCGAGTGCCATACTGTATTTTGGCAGTAGCTGTTAGAAGTAAATTTACAGAGGATTAAGGAGATGGAAGGCAGCGTGCTTCATACCGTAATTCTGCAGAGCGTTAAAATACCCTGTTTAAAGAAGACATGAGAGATGGCTGCTGTTCAAAATCTCGGGGCCTGAGGTTCAGTTTGTTGGGCAAAATTTCCGTTTGGTCTTCAGGAAAATAAATCCCTGAACAATAGCAGCTGCCCTTGCCCAGGAGCTGTGTGTGAAGATACCTCCCTCCTGCAGATGTCACCTCCAGCGCAAGGTGGGAGCCATCCCCAGAGGTGTCGGGCCACCCCGACCTGCTCCAGCTGGAAGCTCCCTGCAGGAGACTGCACCGCCTCTGGGATCAGCTCCGGGCCCTTCCCCATTCCCATATGTGCTCCACGAAGAAGAGGATCCAGGGGCTGCTCTGGCTTTATGTCCTCCCAAGGCCAGGAGGATGCATGTATGTGCATGGACATGATCCATTTTTGGCTGTCTGGTGCTACAGTAATGGCATACAGAGATAAACACAAAGACTGCAAATTGGTTGTGTACACTTTGAAGGAAAAGGCAAAGTACTTTATTTTCCAAGTCTAGGCTTTTTCTAGACTTGACCTTGGTCTGCACTTCTAAGAATCTGACATTTTTTGATGGTTTATTTCACTTTCAGATTTTGGCAGGGTCTAGCCTCAGATATGCCAGAAGTCTGATGAGATAAGTTGTTCTCCAGACAGAAACAGAAGCAGAAAGCAGGCAGTTGCCCACAAAAGATGGTCTCTCCTACAGATTTTACTGTAAAAATGCCTGGCTCAGTTTTCTAAAGGAGAAGCCCAAATCTGACAATGAAATCTCATCAAAATGAATGTTAAAGATTTTAAATAATTACCTTATGAGCCAACATGTTGCTCTGAACCACTGACTAAAACTGAACGCATGATAAAGGTATTTTCATTTAGGAGATGGGCTGTATTTTGCAGGTTTTTTTTTTACACTGTAGTGGCACTTCGAAATCCAGGGCCCATGGCAACCTGTGGTTGCCGTATTATGCTCTGAAAACTCACCACTAAGTAGTCACACTCATGTACTGAAAATTACAGTTCTTTATTTTCTGGTAGAGCTTCATCTTTAAAGATAAACAATAACCTGACCAAAGCAGTCTGCACTCCGCTGGTTTACCTGCACGGGACGATCTGCAGGGAAGGTGACACTGCCAAGAGGTGAAAATTATAGCTGTGATGCTCCATTGTCTGATGCTGGTTTTGCAAACAGAGCTGAGGTTTTAATTAATATTTCTGCAACTCCAAGCCAAAGCCAGCTGCTAAAAATAGTCTCAAAACTGAGTCTACAAAGCTGCTGTATGTTTAACGCATTTCAAAGCATTTCCTTAATTCACTGTTTACTGATCTGGGCTTTCCTCATCAGGGGTCGAAAACCATACCAAATGCTTATCACCTGCAAGCTTGAATGCCCCTGGAAAGAACTTTTTCAGGAAAATGTTTTGTGGTGAGGACTTTCAGGGAGTGCTGGAGTTTTAAAGTTTCTCATGACACTTTGCATTTTTCTTCTAAATGAGTGGGAAAAACCTCATCTGGCTCTCATTTGAAATCTCAATAGACTTTTAGAAAGGAAATTCCAACCAGAAGTGTATTCCTACACCTAAAATCTATGTGGGAATGATGGTGTCTGCTTGTCTCAAATGACCACCAGCCAGAATTGGAGCTAAGGTTGGATCAGCAGCAGACCCACTTGTTCCACAGAACAGTTAGGGTCTCGGGATGGTTTTATAAACCAGGCTTGAATAGGACACATCAGAAGCTTAGAATTAAGCATATGTTTAAATACCTAGTTAACCTGTCTTCACAGCAGCCTTTTTGCCATCCATGTAGCCTATTTATTTATATACATGGGGATTTCTGGATATAAAGGGTGGGAATCATCTCATCTATCTGCAACTGCATTGGAACCATTCATCTCAAGTGCTCTTGAAGGTTATGGAGACAAAGAGGGACTTTCATGAAAACTTTCATCTTATCTTAAGGTCTGAAAGAGGTAAAATGGCTTGTGCCCAGAAAGTGCTCATTCTTCTGTAGGGACTATAGAGATAATTTGAGAAGAACAGGCATGTAAATCTAGAGAGATTTTCAGTGAGATGAAATAAATTTTCCTTTGAGGCATCTCCTGTTAGTGTACTGAGTGACTTAAGGTCTGTAATTTCACCTATTTGCACCCGATTTTTGTCTATTTGCAGTGATTGCGTAAATGCTCTGTATTTGTGTTTGCAAAGGGATTTGAGATTTATGTAGGGGCATTCCTGTATGGGTGTTCAGTGCTTACCAAAACCAGCACGTATTTTCCACACAAATTAGTTACTCGACCTCAGAATACACTAATCTCCAACAGAAATAAGGAAGTAAGTACTTGAGTTGTTCATCCCATTTGAGACTTATTCATCAGTTCACCTCCTGATTTCCACAGGATATACATATATCTCACCTACTAGAATGAAGCTGTGCTCATCAAGATTTCCTCTGCAGTTGAAACTATACGGTTTTGGTATTTGGGCTTTCTGTAAGTATCTCAAGCTTATAAACAACTCCAAGTATTTCTAATTATTAGAATTTGCCAGAAAAAAATGCTTTTATTTCACCAAAGATGTGGGCTGTCTCTGGACAAAGATGCTAGGTCAAAACACAAGGCCAACATAGCTAGTTCTAAGTTAAAGTCAGGTGGAGGGTAGGTCTTCCCAGACCTCAGGGAAGTAAGCATCTCCACTTTCCGGTGCCTTAAGAGCACTGTTCCCAGGTCTTCTTATCATATATCAAGCTAACTGGTTGCTCAGTGCACAATGGAGACCAATGTGTGAACGTGATGCTGGCAAAGCCTCACCAGAAGATTCTTGTGATTGATGTGAAGACAATATAACTAACTTGTAGATACATAACTCTGCACTTTGCTCCCTGTATCGGTTTCCTACAATTGTTGGTGATTGGCTTCTTCCCTGCACTGTTCTTCTCTTTCAGTTTAGAAACTTTGGGAAGAAATACCTAATAGCAATTTGTTTGTGCCATGCCTGCTTGGCATGCCATGCTGCACTATTACACAAATAGGGAGCATGATGTAACACCACAGCAGCAGATTAAACTAAGATCCCATTGTACTTGATGCCATCTAGATGTGGGAAGAATGTTCCCCTAAATGAAAAATTTTTGACAGAAAAACAAGTTCGCCCTTCACAAGCATGTACTGTACATACCATACTCAGTACAGGTAAGACATGGAGCTGCTGGAGCAAGTCCAGAGGAGGACACAAAGTTGATCAGAGGGCTGGAGCACCTCTCCTATGATGACAGTCTGAGGGAGTTGGACTTGTTCTGCCTGGAGAAGAGAAGGCTCCAGGGAAACCCAATTGTGGCCTTCCAGTACCTAAAGGGGCCTAAAGGAAAGCTGGAGAGGGGCTGTTTACAAGGACAGGGAGTAACAGGACAAGGGGTACTGGGTTTAAACTAAAAGAGAGGAGATTTAGATTGGACATTAGGAAGAAATTGTTCCCTGTGAGGGTCGTGCGGCACTGAAACAGGTTGCCCAGAGAAGCTGTGGAGGCCCCATCCCTGGCAGTGTTCAAGGCCAGGTTGGATGGGACATTGGGCAACCTGGTCTAGTGGAGGGTGTCCCTGCCCATGGCAGGGGGGTGGAACTAGATGATCCTTGTGGTCCCTTCCAACCCAAATCATTCTATGATTCTATGATAACACAGGACAACACACCATCTTTGACTTACGACTTCATTGTTAAGAAACTGGCCTAGCAATGGCACTTCTCCTCCAACAGGCAGATGTGCTATTATACAGTTCCCTCTGCACAGATCTGAATTTGCGGTATCCTTTAGAGGATTTTGCTAGGAAGTGATAACCTGTGCCGTATCACCTCGTAAATAAATTACCTCCGGCCGAACCACCAGTGTTAGGATGGGGAGAAGCTACTGGCTCTTGATTTAGATTATGAGATTGTAAGAAGCTAAACCAAATCATTCGTATTTCCATGTGCAATTTATTATTCTAATTGTCTCATTTTTACTGTGTTCATCACAGCAGAAACTCAGTGACAGCCTGAGTAAATGCTTTGACTTGCAATACAGAGTCACCTAAAAATTAATGATTTCTTTTCTCAAAAGACTTAAGGACAAACACATTTCCAACACCAGGGCCTCTGAAGAGGAAATACATCAGGGAGAATATTGTTATTAGGTGACACTGAGCAAATACTTAAGCAGGAGTGATTGAAGCAGACTGTGTACCCTAAGGATTTAATGAGCAGTTTGGAGGAGTTGATGGCCTGAGGCATAGCCTCAGGTCATTAAACCTCAAATGGTTATTAATCCCCAGGAAATGCTTTCTGTCAAGGTCATTAATGCTATTATACAGTGGAAATTGAGGGCCTATTGAGAAATTAGCATGTAGTCTGTTCACAGGAGAAATGCTCCGTAGGCATGGGCAGGTCATTTCCAGGAGGATGCTGCAGTGTCCATGAGTCATCCAGTTGGCCTGAGCTTCCATGTCACTCTCTGCACCATTTCTAAGCTAAGTTGCTTTTTTGCAGTGTCACTACAGGAACCTTATAATGCATCCTGCAGTTAATGGAGCAGCTCGGTGTAACTCCAAGGGATAACATTAACTGAAGTCCCTCCTGCTGAGTAGATATCTTAGCATATGTTTTTAGGTTGGAGTCCTGCCCCATTATTGCCTCTCTGTAGAATAAAAATAGGAAATCTGATTCAACTGATGTACGCAGTGGTGACCATAGCATTTGACTGAAGGGTGACGCTGTACAGGTGTTAGGATTGTTACCCTTTTCTGAGAGTTTTCTAGGATGAAGGTCTCCCTCCACCTCACTGACCTCAAGCAGAAATACCTGGAACCAGAACAAATATATCCAGTGGCAACTGCAGGGCTAGCACCAAGAGCCTGACCAGCAGGCAGGGAACGGCACTACGTGGTGAGATCCCGGTTTGGGGCTGTCCTCTTGGACCCCTTCTCTGCACTGGGCACCTTGTGAAGCTTCAGCTTCACAGTCACTGCTACTGCCTTCCCATCAAGGATGGAAAATGCTGGTGCACGGATCCCCTGGCTTTTTATAAATAGGGTCAAGAGTGAGGCAGTTATTCATTTGGTGCATTTTATGTAACTAACACTCAAGATTGGATGTCAGACTTACTTTTTTTTTCTAGATTCTGCTGCTGGTTTATGCTTTGAATTGGGCAAATAAAATCCTGTAATTCTGTTAAATTATCTTTGTCCGTCATCTCTTCCTACACTGAAAAGGCTATAGCCATACTTGGCACAAAGATATTTTGAACTTTGAATTACATCTATTTACAAGGGACCTGGAGATCTTCGGTTTCAAAACTATTATTTTATAATGATCAGTGTTGATTTTTAAGGCAACGCAACAGACTGCCATCACCGAAGTCTGCTCCTTCTGCTCTAAACTAAGCATGGAAACCAGACAATTATTACATAGTAGGATCATTTTGATTACATCCCTGAGGATGATTTAGCACCCCAATTATGCAGCTGTCCAAATTAAGAGACGAAATCTTTCTTCATCGAAGAGCCTGAAGAGATTTAGAAAGCATCAGTATACTATACTAAGTAAAAACAAAGAAGGAAAGGACATCACGATCTATTTAATTCTTCTAACAATGTCTGCATTAAATGATCAATGCTTTGAGATGCATTGCCATTTACTCTTTGATTAAGTGTCCTAACATTCACTGGCATCAGCCAGTGCACCGTTAATAAATGGAATTTATGCAAATGTTATTTCAAATACATTTCTCTACATAGGTGTCAGGAACACACCCATCTGTGGGGAACCAGAGGGCAAACTCACTGTTGTTCTTTAGTCTGATTGGTTTCCTAAAAGATATTAATTCAATGAAATTGTTACAGTATAGATAAGTACTTTAACAATTATAGTAAGAAAAAACTCATCATTGTATGATATAACTATATAGTTTTTGTATGTATTTGGATCCTTGATTTTCTGAAGCATATATGTCTAGGCACTGATACTGTAAAAAGTGAAGTTACACTCTTAAAATGTAAAAAAAATGAAGTTACGCTTTTAAAATATAAATATAGCTGAATATTTCTAGAATGAAACTTCCACTTAATTTATGTTAGACATCACTCCAAATACCTGAAGAAGCACTGCATACATGTCACAGTGCAGAAAATTTTATTTGGCAGTACTGCCTTAGACATGGGCTGTGAAGCCATAAATCAGATAAAATAAGTATTTGGACACTAAATTATTTTTGGACTTGGAAAATTCCACTAATGCTATATTTTTATAGCAGCATGTTCCTGTAACCTCGACTGCAATCAAGAGATACATTTAAAGTCGTTTTCTGAAGAAAAGATGGATTTAAACTTCTGCTTCAAGGGATCCAACTGTGCAGTTTAGTGATGTCTTGAATAAGATTGCTTTCCTGATCAGGATTTTCAACAGATTTGTGTCATTGACATCACTGCACCTAAGCATGTCTAACATTTATTTCTTTGCTTGCTTTGCTGGATTCTACCATAAGGCACACATTGTACTATTTATGTAAGAAATAGATTTGAAAAAAACCCGATGTGTCCTTGATCTCTTCTGTATTTTCAACAAAACAGATACTTCCTTACTGCCAGGCTCCTTTTCTCTTTCTCTTCTTTTTGTAAGTATACTTCTTCTTTCTGACTCTCCAACTGTTTTTTTATTGTCTTGGTTTCCACACCTATCCCACTAATGCTCAAGATACTTCAGTGAGTCTCTGACAAATTTCATCAACTCCACTGTCTGTGAAGGCAGTTACATTTCCTTCAGTGGATCTTACACAAACCCAGAGTAAGGAATAACTTGATAATACCATCACCTGACCATGTACTTTGGACTGGTAATAACTGTAGCCACATCCTGCAAAATGACCATTTTTAAAAAAAAAAAAAAAAGAAAAAAAAAGACGGCTTTTTCTCCTCCCAGGAATGACCATGCTCATTTTTATCTTGAAAAGACTTTATCGACGATGTTGAAATTAACTGTAGAAAATAAGACCAAAGTAGGGAGTGAAATTCCATCTAATCCACTCTCTGCCAAAACCTGCAGGACTAATATTTACTCTTCCTTAGAAGAATCCTGGATTCAGGACAAGTCTGAAAAATATATACGCTGAGATACACCTGACCAAACAGGTTGCTTTGCTCTCAAACCAGCTAGGTGGCAAATTTACCACTCTACGCCGAAGCTGATGCTTTGATGATACAGTTTGAGCTCTGTTCTCAGATGGAGACGGGAACTCAAGCAGTGCTCAGCCACTGTGGCTGGAATGCACTGCTTACTTTTCCAGCCCTTCCATTTAACTACCTCTGGATTGCCACATCTGTAGCTATTCAGCAGAAACTCGGTAAACTTCTCATCTTTTCCTGCAAACAGCATTTTATGTTCCTGCTGTGCTGGCATCTCAGCACCATTTATATCCCTGCTTACAGAAATGGTGGCATTTCATACAGTGCTGCTTTCCACGGTTTGTGGATGATAATCTCAGCTGCAGTGCCCAGATTAGTCAACCCTCACTTCTTCCGATGAACACTAAAGAGCAGGTCTCGCCAAACTGTCGCACATTTGTTTGGATGAGAGGTCTGCACAACCATTGGTTTCAGAAGGCAGGGGAGCAGATTCCAGGAAAGCCAAGATGCCAGTGAATGAAAAGCTAAGAATACACTTTGGGTGAAACATGGAAGAGAAAATTGCCAAATTTCTCAAATAACATTGATTATTTAACAGTATCTTGTTGGGGGGACCTATGTAACTGCAGTGACTATGAGTAACTGTGAGTGCTCATGTCGTGATAATGTGATGGATTACCATGAAAGTCTGCTCTTAAGAGAACAATATTTGTGTCAGGCAAACACTGCTCTTCTAAATAGCCCATGGTTACCCTGTGCTGGCACAATGAACAACGAGTGTGTCTGACCTGCTGGGAGTATGTTCTTTCCAATAAATAAAACCCCAAAATTATAATTTTAGTGATAAATACCTCTCCAAAACAGTATTTCATAGTGAACACTTCTGCCAAATACCAGACATTCTCACTTGTAGTAAATAACCTGAAAAATATATTCTAATTTACTATGAGTGAAAATACCAGAGGTTAGCCCTAAAAGCTTTTGTATACAAAGCCTTATGAACAGGTCACAGATAATGATGACTGTTTTTCTCTGCTTCTGTTAAGAAAATGCTCAAATATATCCTTACTTACATATAACTGTTCAAAAAGATTGACAGGACTTGAAGAAGCAAATCTCTCTACATATAACCAAGCCTCCACATTTAGCTAGCGTCTCTGTGATGCTCAGCATACATAGAGCAGTAAAGAAGTATTAATTTAATATTACTTTGCTGTCATGTTATTGGGTTTCTTCAGTCTCAGAACCTGAGCACTAACACTCCCTAATGACCTCCTAAAGCATCAGTGCAGAGATCGCACGCCTCCTCACCGCCTGCTTTTTTCTATTTCCTTTCCTTTAAAATATTTTGAGGCTGAGGTAATAGCACACAGAAAAGACGGTAGTTATTCTCTCTTCCAATGCAGACAGGTTCTGAAGCAATGCAGTAAAAAAATCCAAAAAAACCCCAGTGTTTCAGAGAATCATAGACTCATAGAATGGTTTGGGTTGGAAGGGACCTCAAAGATCATCTAGTTCCAACCCCCTGCCATGGGCAGGGACACCCTCCACTAGACCAGGTTGCCCAAAGCCCCATCCAACCTGGCCTTGAACACTGCCAGGGATGGGGCCTCCACAGCTTCTCTGGGCAACCTGTTCCAGTGCCTCACCACCCTCACAGGAAAGAATTTCTCCTTAGTATCTTAACTAAATCTATCCTCCTTCAGCTTAAAAGTTTGCTACATGTCAATTCACATACACTGAGTGTGAGCGTTACTGAAGGCAACTCCTGTGCTATTAAACTGAGGCACATCGGCCTCCCCACTTAATATCTGTTGATTGAATTTTATGCTTTAGTTTACTGTCTGTCTTGGTGGCTCACCCGATGTGCAATGAACAGAATCCAACTAGATTTTGCAGGGAATTGCATGAAAAAAAATCCCCAAATGTCCTCTACTATTGTTTTTTATTTTTTATGATAAGGAAGTTGACGTTGTGGTCTGAAAGGAGAGAAATATAGGTGCAAAAAGAACCATTTAAAAAGGTAGTCTTAGGGAAAGCTGTTATTCAAGTGTCTGTCAGGAGGATGAGGTACAATTGCTCTGCTCCATTAATTTTTTAATCACATCTCACAACTGGCCTCAAAAGTCTCCAAGACTTTATGATGCCTTGAAAAGAAAAGGGTAAAATATTCTCCTCCATCATTTTGGAAGACATTGGGCCATCAGCATCTGTAGTAAGCGTAAAGACCCTTCCAAAGCAGCCTTTAAGAGCTGTGCTCTAACAGAGCTGCTCAAACTACAGCAGTCAATCGTAAGACCAGTAACACCAGCTCATTTTTATCCTGATGGTACTGTACCCCTAAGGCAAATATGGCTTTCAGAAGGTGCGAAAATGAGAAAGGACAGTATCACAAATGAGTCAGTTATCCTTAACTGAAATATAATACATAGCTTTACAGTGGGTTTTTACCTAGGAATTTATTTCATAATTATTTCATCCATAGCTATACAAAATCTGTAAGATATTTAGATTCCTTCTGCCAACTCCCCCACTGAAAAAAAAAACAAATAAAAATTCTAGTGGAATGTCTGTAATGGCCACCAAGAATTAAAAGCACACAGTATTGGGCATCTGCTTTGACTCCAAGGTGTTAAGTGCGTAGCTTGCTGTGTACATCAGAGGTGCATGCTTTCACAGTACTTACAGGGACTTATAATTAGGGACAATTTCCTTTAATAATAAGCACAACTGGGTAAATGCAGAGACAATTTTATTTTCCAACCTTTTGTTTCTCCTAAAATCCTACATTGTTACCATAGTCAGAATCTTTCCCTGAAAAGCAGTCCTCAGAAGGCCAAATCTTCCAAGAATTATTGTTCTATTATCATTGCTGCCTCCTGTCTCTGCCACTGTTTTCTCAAGTACATGAATTTGACCTTCTACACTACAAAAGCTTCCAGGAGCTCACTAGAGTAACCTGGCAGTCATCTCTTTCTTTGTCCATTTTGGACATTTGCTCTAAACCACTTCAGTAGGGAGAGTAAATAATTCATCTGCAATGAGCATGTGCTACCTTGAGACTACCAAGTCTCTTCCGCTCTTTAATCATTTCCTAAGGATGATATGCTGATTCAAACAGGAAAATGTATACCTGCAATCAAATAGAAAAGATGTCCTAAAAGAATTGTCAATTGGCAATAAAGACAATTGGACAAGAGGACTAATGGGAAGACACATCAGAAATATTCAGATTTGGTCTCATATTGAATATGCCCCTAATCTGAAGATATTTTGATTCAAGAATGGTTCGTGCCTTTCCTTTTTAAAATTTCCTTCTGTCCTTAGGTTACGAGAGACTCTCTCTAAAGTATTGTGTGAATGCAGGTGAAAACGTACTCAACGCTTTACCTGGTAAATTCCCCACCCACCCATATTTCTTTCTGGATGAAAACTCTGCCGCTTGGAAACTCCTCACATCCCTACCCACACCCAAAGAAGTTACATTTTCAAAAGCAAAGTTTAACTTCTATCGGATTTCTGAAGGAATAACATTAGCGTTGCTCTTTTAATACTGTACTCCTTTATTCAGGAGGGTTATTTTTCTGCAGTCTGGGAGATGAGCACTGAAGGGCTTTCAGGTTAATGATCAAGGCCTTCAGGTTAGATATTTTTCCAGGAGTGCTCTGCTTCCTGAGGGCATCCCATGAGATAACGGTACTGCTCTGACAGCCCAAGATGGTGCTTTGCATTTCCCTCCTGAGGAGACCCTGTATCACCTCAGATGGACTCTGCGGTGATATCCAACTGTGTGAAAACACACTAGAAGTCTCATTTGATAGATTATAAATATGAGTATGTTTTTATTACTGTTGTCATGCAGAAACTACATGTCCTGCTGTGCAAATAGCAGAGCATGTTCTCCCTGAGATTAACATTTTGGGTCAAGCTTTTCAAGCAAAGATTTATCTCCTGAAGTGTATGTGCACACAAGCCCTATTCGGTCCAAGAGTTGTTGCATATAAATTGGCATGAACTTAGAACTGAGAATCATTTTGTACATGGAGTAAGACAGAGTTCCCCTCCCTGGTACAGTCTAATTCAGAACAGTCTTTGTAGACTAGATACCTCATACATCACGGTTAAAAACTTCAAAGTGATGGTGCATTTTAGGAAACTAAAGCAATGTGATGTTAGGTGTCCGCTCTGAACAGCTTCTCTCCACTGGGTACTGGGGAAACTGGGGAGATCCACCTCAGCAGGCTGAAGCCAATCTCTGGCCACTGTTCTCCTAACTCCCACTTGCAGAAGCGGTGACAGCACAAGAAAATTCTAAGGCAAGTGGACACTCTGAAGGTCTATCCACATGTCTGTGGATCACCACAGACTGAAACAAAGAAATGATTATGCAGATTCAGACTGATAAAAAAATACGAGAACAGCTTTATGAGGAAGTTGCCTGAGGTCTAAAAGCAAAAGATAAATCCTAAATTATAAACACTTTGGTGGTTTCCGCATGCAAAATATTTTTGGCACTGTAATATATTCAATTTCCGTGACTTTTGCTGAACAATTTTTGTCAATCTGATTTTCAAGAGGAAAATTAGTTTTCAGGAGTAGCCAGTAGTATCTTTGGATGCCTTTCTTGAATAGCCAGTAGCTGAATTGCCCTTGGATCGTTTAAGAGAGGCTCCAAAACAATAAAAAACCCTCCTGCCCACTCATGGTTAATATTAATTTTTTTTAATATTCGGAAGAATAAACCATATGTGTGAGCCATGATATTTTTATAACTGTAGATGGGGAGACACAGAAGGAGACGGAAAGCTAAACACAGCATTCGTGACAATCTAAAACTCTCCTTGACTGTACAGACATTTTAATACAGTTTGAGATGTTATATGCGAGTTTATTTCTCTTTTAAATGTTATTTAACAGAAGATACGTAGAGTTAATAATACTTTTAAAGGTGGCAGAGTAGGATATGACCAAAATAACCATCGCTTTATAGGTGCAATGTGCTGTTATAACTTTAGCCATCTATAATCTGTACAGTTGTTTACTATGCTTGATAAATTCAGACCAAATTCATCACTGGTTATCCATTTGCTGGGCTGGAATACATTAGGGATGAACTGGCAGGGTGAGTTGCATATTTTCCTTATGATGAGTTGCTCAACAACTTTTCACTATAACAATTTAAAAGATTTTATGGCAAACCTAAAAATGCGTTCCTTTTATGTCTGTCTCTACAATACAACTCACAGAGCTTCACCTACTAATTTTCTCATAACGCTTTTTTTTTAATTTCTCCTTGAGTTACAGTACATTTGTACTGCTGCTGCCTAAGGAAATAATACTCATACCACCTGTCTCTCTGGGACACCCTCCCTGCACCCCACTATAATTTCAGAATATTGGACAATTTAAGTCAAATCTGACAGAAGGAGCCAAGTCTCAAGGATACAAGGTTTTAGAAAAGCTGGTGTAGAGAAAAGCATACAAATTGGTATTCCAGTAAGGGAAAGGCATTTGTGGGGTGACCCACTATCCAAGCTAAGAAGCAGCAGACAGTTGGCTGAAGAGTACACAGCACTCTGCATCAGCCACAGTGTATGCACCACTTTCCCGACAAATATTTAAGGAATGGGAGCGAGATCTGGGGAGTGGCATGGAAGAGCAGAAGGACTTGGTCTCAGTGAGATGGGGGAAGGAATCCAGATCCAGTAGAAAACTAGGCTGCATTGATGCCAGTGCTCAGAAAGCAGTTCATTTAGCTCAATTTTACAATATTCTCTAAGATGGGAGTAAAGGTCATCCACCACTCATCACTGGGCTGCTCAAACTTTTGGCAGCTCCAGAATGACTCACAGTAGGAACATACCACTGCTGCATTCTTCGCCAGTGTTGCAGGAGTGACTGCATAATGTCCTCACAGCATAATGCCCTCACATTGTCCTCACAGCCCTGCTCCTTCCACCGCTTCCTTCTTTAGAAACTCCAAGAGAAGAAGATGCTGAGGGGCTGTGGCACTGAGTAGGAGCTCTGCAGCCTACCTTTGCCCTCAGCTATGTACTTGCCTGGGTCCAAAAAAGCTCTTAAAAGAGAGATTTGCAAAAAAGGACTCTGAAGCACCATATTTCCCAGTGCTACAGATCTGCTAAGCTCTGGCACCAATGTCCCTAGAAGAGACAACCAGAAATGAGGAAATAATCATGCTCATAGAAAACCAACAAGCAGCCATCCATTCCCTAAATATACATCAAGTCCAACATTACTGAGACTCATCCTCTGTTCCACAAACCATGTCAAAACCAAAGGCTGTATGTGCAAACTCCACCTTCTACCAATACCAGCCAAAAATATATAATGCATTTACCAGAACAAAGCTTTTAGTTGGCATTTATTGTGGTGCGGAGGGAGAAATTTGCAGAAGTGTTACTATTGTTTGTATTTCATTACAAACCTCAGCCAAAATCAGAACCTTGTAACAGTCAGTGCTCCTCAAATGAAAAATGAGCGGGTACCTTAGAGAGGTTACAGCCCTTACAGACAGACAGACAGAAAAGAAAAGGATAAGAAATAAAAGCATAGAGACTTACGGATGGTCATCCTATGAAGGGAGGAATTTAGCTCCTCTGAGTTAAATGTAGAAGATGTGAGCTCAAGCCACTCAGACTGAGTAGAGCCCAGGGCCTCCTCTGTCTGCGGTGAGTGCTCTAATTCTTGGGTGGTTATGCAAGAGGAAGATAAGTCACATCCATCTTCAAATGAGTAAATGGATCCCAACTGCACAGAGGTGCCAGCATTTTCTATTGTTCCTCTATATTCCCAATGGAAGAGGTATTTACTTGAATGAGGCAGACTGAATCATCCTCGGGTGGATGGATGGAGAGGGGGAATGGATCTCCCTCCGCAGGTCTTCAGTAAGCAACTGCTGCTCTCCTTAGACTGTACGAGGAATTTAAGCAGCTATGACAAATGGACTGGACCATCTGCTTAACCCTGGGTGCCTAAAAGCTTGAATTAAACGGACCAGGTTCTCCATAAAACACATGGCTTCCCTAGCAAATGCCAGCGTTTCTTGATTTTTCATACAAATATCATGGTATTGCTAATTATAGTGGGCCTGACTTTCATCTGGAATAAATTAGTGTTGTTGCTGCCAAAGACTGGCCCAGAAAATCCATGTAAAACTGCAGGATCCTTGCAAGAAAATGAGGCTCTGTGTTGGTGGAGCCTTGTTGCTAGGAATGCCTGTTGTTGAATGTTTTAATCCAAAAGATTAAAAACATGATTTCACATTATGGTTTCTGACTTAGTATGGTAAACAGCCTTCAAAACCACAATCTAGTAACAGTGCCTTTGTCCCTGCTTGCTGTCAATGGCAGACTCTTTTCTCTTTCTTTTTTTCAAAGTTATCCACAAAAATAAAACAGGATAAAACCAGAAACCAAGTGCTTTTTCAAAGGTAGAACATAATTTAATCTTTAAGACAGAAAACAGAAGAGTGTGGGTTTTCTCTGACTGAGGACTTCTTGTAATTTCACTGAAGATAAATATTTAGATAACAACCAATGGGATATTTAATTGTCAGGAACTATTATATTTAAAGAAAGTGCTAGAGATTTTCAGGCTTGTTTTCCTATGTGTGTTGACAACCCATTCCCATCATTTACACTCTGTATGACATATAAATACAATCACCGCTATAATTTGTAAATTGTTATTATTAGGACTGTAAGGATGGCTATGCTTTCAGTTCTACATAAAGATGACAGCTTTTACATCAACATCTGGCTGAACTTCCATTACTTTCCCACCCATTATTTGTACTCCTACTCCTTCTCCTTGGCCTCCCTAGTTTTTTTCTTGTTGCCCCGCTGCCTGATTTGATCCAGGAAGCTGCTCTTGGCTTCTGTGATACTCATAAACCATGAAACAAATAAACACAGGGGGAAAGGACAAAACCAAAACCAGGAGGATATTTGGTAAATCTAACTACGTGGATCTCTCCAGCTGCGCGCGTGTTCAGGCAATGGCACCACCTGAACCGCCTACCCTTTCCATCCTTTCCCCTGCTTGGTTTATGTGAAAATGAGAGGTCTTCAGGTCAGGACCATGACTTCTTATAAACATAACCAGCATTCACAGAAATGGGGCTGGAGATGGGACAGTTGGTTCGTTAAAAGCTACTGTCCTAAGTCAGGAACTAACCCTTAGACCTGACAAACCCACAATGGATAGAACAAGAGTAAGAGATTCTTGAGTTTCAGGAGCTACTCTCAGTACTATTTCAGATTTACTCTTAGCTGAGAGTAAGTTTGCCATATCTCAGCTTATCTAAATGCAAAATCTTTTCTACACTAATGCTTAGTTCAAAGAGATCCTGCGGAGTATTACTAATTGGAATTTGAAATCTCTGGAGGAAAAGCACCACGCAGTATCTAATTACCGGAACTGCATGGACAGAGTCTCCAGTTGGTCACCACTGAAGCTACAGATAAGATACTAGGTTAACAGATACAGCAAAAGAACTTTAGTAAGAAATGCCTGGATCAGTAGATAAAGTATTTAATGACTTTATCAGTACGCATTTGTCAAACTTTGCTGGGTTCTGTGTACCACCACGGAAACACCTCCAAAAGGATCGAAAGAATGTTATTTGTCATATCAGAAAAATAATGTTACTTAGAGAATAAGAAAATGAAACCACCTCTCACAAAGAAAAATGAACTTGTAAGATGATGTAGCTCTGAAACAAATTACATATATTCTACTAATCAATACAATACAGTTGCCAAGGCAACGCTGACATCAGAAAGTGAAATACAGAGGTCCGTCTTACATAAACACAAACACATACCAATATGTTATGTGAACTTTTGCAATCTAGCAGTGACTTCAAGGAAAAATATGTTTTTACAAAAGAACACATATTTTCCCAGGCTTGATAGATTCTTGTGCAAGAGCTTTTATGAGATTTTAGACAAGTTGTATTTTGTTTGGTAGTCTTTGTTCTTGTTCTTTTCTTACTGGAAACAAAGAAATGTTGGGAAAACATTGTTTTCAATGAAAATTAATTCTAGCTATTAAAGTGACTTAAAGCAGTGATGACTGGATGGGGGAAGAAACTCTACCAAGGTGTTTGAATATTGATCTTGAACATAGTTAAGACTAAAAAGCTCCAATTTGTAGATCCTATTTGTATTCTATTATGCAGAGCTCAAGGGACAAATTCTGAGTACCAAGACTGTAAATAAGAAAGAACTTTTTTGCACAGTACTTAAAATTCCCTTTATTTGTGCCTTTAACCTGAAGGCTCAGTTCTGCCACCTTATTTAACAGCTATTATAATTCCACTGAACTGAGTGGAACGAACCACAGAGCAGGACGCTATTGAGCAGGACTACAGGTGAGACCAGCCGGCCCTTTCTAATCTCTAATTTTTTATTTAATTTGAACAGTTCATTAAATTATCCATAGCTCACTCCCAGAGCCTCTCATTACGAATATAGGTTGCTGGTACAGGCTGCTTCTTTCGCTGCAGCTAAATAAAGTCCAGGTTTCCCAGCAATGTTCACAACTCCGTGCCGCTTTTCGCAAAAACCATGGACAATACCTGCTGGCCATAGGATACCACCTCATGGCTCCCTAAATTGCTGCTCATGTTTCACACATCTGCGTGCTCGGCCACCTGGAGCTGGCAGATATTTTCCTAACTTGGATGCCATAGCAACCAGGGCTGAGGAATTAAGGCAGAACCATAGCTGTCTATTGAATTCATTCTGGAAGCTCGGGTGGGCAATATGAATGCAATATAAATAAATAATATGAAGTGTGAGGGTGTTCGCCTGCTGCCTTAAAGGTCTTCCAGCATGCTCATTACCAGTATCAGGCTTTCAAGACTATTTTCTGAAAGTTGACTTTCAAACAATTTTTTAAACCGAACTGGTTTAGCTCATTCGGCACCTGAGTTCACTGAGAAATCCCAATGGAAATATTCCCACTGAGATCTGGGTCAGCCTCCTGATTTTCAGTTTAGTTAAAAAGTGAAGTTAACTCATTATGCAGCTATCTGAAATGTTCTTGCAACGACAAACTCGTGGTGTTTTTACAAAGAACTGAGAATATGGGATGGTATTTTCAGGTATGTATAAGCAATTACAGTCCAAACAAAATGTGTCTTCATTCCTCATTGGGTTAAGTGATGAAAAGACTGACTATTATGTGTGATTACCTCTTCTATTAATTTAGATGTATAAATTAGACATGTTCCTACAGGCCTATGGAGATTTAATGCACTATGTAAGCACTAAATATTAACATACACCTATATTTTTAATTCAGTGGCTCAGAAGCACAAGAGAGGTACACATCATTGCTCCTGTTATCTACCCCATTCGCTCCTGGTCATCTGTATGCGTATTCTTCTGTAAACCAAATTAATACAACTGAGCTGCCCGAGTAGGTCATCAGCCACTGGTAGAGGGATTTGACAAATTAACATCTCCTGAACAAACAATTTGCTAAATTCTTCTTTCTAACGAGTGAGGGCTCATGCCCTGCTCTAGGTGTACCAGCTGGGGGACACAGACACAGGAGAGACACAGAGGGAAGGAGCAGTGCCTGGAGGCTATACTCTGCTGAAAAAGACGATGCAGAGGTGCTTTTTGGAGTTGAGTTTATAGTGCAGGTATGGAAGTCCCAGGGACATGGGCAGCATAGAGTACGTGTGAGCTCCAAATATTTCCCCAAAACTAAGCCAGGTGGGACGATGTTGTGACTTTTCGACTGTACATCAGTGCTCATGGCTGGCAAAGGACTGCCATTCATGGTTTTCATCCCTGTTCAAAGGCTGTGTTACAAGTGCTAAAGCAAATAGTACTTCTATTCCCCCCAAAGTCATCCCCAAATGGAAGGGCCATTTCATACAGAATGGTTAATTCAGCCTTTGCTGCTCCCAGCAGCGGTCCATGAAGATGCTCCAGCCACCAACCTCTAGTACCCATTCACCTTTTACCCAAATTGTTGGCACATGGGCAGATTTCAAGAAGTGATACCAAAAAAGTGATTTCAAGAAGTGAGACCAAAAGAGTGGTCAGGCACTGGAACAGGGTCCCCAGGGAGGTGGTGAAGTCACCATCCCTGGAGGTGTTCAAAAAGGGTGTAGGCGTGGCATTTTGGGACATGGTTTAGTAGACATGGTGGTGTTGGGCTGAGAGTTGGACTTGATGATCTTTGAGGTCTTTTCCAACCTTAATGATTTTATGATTCTACGATTTGCAATTCAGTAATTCAATTCCACCTTTAAAAGACAGCTATCACTGTCTTTACCTGTAGGTTGAAGACCATTTCCCCAAAATTCCCCTCAATCAATCCTTTCCTTTTGTCTCTACCATCCACAGATTTAATAGGAGCTTCTACGTGACACAGGATGATTATGTTTTAGAGTCTACTTGCCTTCAAAAGCACCAATAAAACAACAAACCAGAGATAATTATGGAACAAAAGAATGCTAAAGGCTTGATTTAAATAAGCAAACTCCAGAACATTCAGGACTCAACCTCAGCCCATCCTGTCCATCCCTCTGTGCAAAAATGTTCTTCAAATAGTGACTGAGCTTAGCTCGTCTGGATGTGTTGGGAGGATGGAAACTGAGTTTAATGTAGCTCCTCTGGCTTTTATCTGCTTAAATCAGAGTCCCATTATTATTTTAACTTTACAATCACTTAATTAAAGCAATGTCTCAGCCAAAAAAAATTGCCTGGGTGGCCTGAATATTATGCCTTCCTATTTTTTATGAGGTGACCTTTCTGCTGAGTTCAAGAAACCATGCTTGATCACTAGACTTGGGTGGGAGTTTTGCTTGTGAGGATTATGAGTACATTACAAGCAAAGCCTACTTGATTTATGCATAATTTTTCACTGAAGGTACAAAACAAGTAGCCATCAACATAATGCCACTTAACGCTGAAGGCTTTAAAGGGTCACATCAAGTCATCCTTTTTATGCGACAGCAAAAATTCATGATTCTAGGTTAGGGTTATAAATGAATAAGTAAATCACTTGTGCATTGCATTCAGCTGGCCCCTACTCTGAACTCATTTAGTACATAACAACTTTGCTGTTGCCGTGTGTCCTGTGCAGACATTCAGTGGGAGGTTTTATAATGCTCCACAGCCTACAGAGCTCCCTTTTTTTTTTTAAATCTAATTTTCTGTTTCTAACAATATCTGATAAGAAAACAAGAGGCAGCTGTAGCTCTACCACCCAGCCTATGCTTGCCATGTACTACATCACAAAGTACAAATGGACAAAATTTATTAAAAAATTGGGATACTGTGCAATGTGTGTAAAACATGTTCTGAAATATTTTACCTGTAAGAAGTAGCACACTCAAGAAGGCACCTCTGTGCCAGGAAATGAAGAGACTTAAGAGCTGACTAATAAAAATGTAGGAACTGTGCAGGCAGTAGATGAAATGGCTGGAGCCTGAGCACACCATCCCACAAATCCTTACAGAAGAGGAAGAGCTGGGGGCTGGCAGTCCCCAAACATGCTCCAAATTACCAGGAGAATGCAGTCCCATTGGATGAAAGAACATGTTTGCATCAGGTTAGACCACTTTTTTCCCTCTCTTGCCCAAATGCAAGATTAAAGGGAGACACTGGACTTGGAATGGATCTGCATCATTAAGAATCCTCTCAATGAGGAAGACAGAATCCCTCAAGGATGCCAGGATAAAGGCAGATCTTCTAAAAAAGTCACTGGGGCCCTAGATTTGCTCTGTGTCATAGGGCAGCTCAAAAGAACCAGTACCTTCACCTGAAAAGCATGGCACTACTCCCTCAATTAGATCTACCAAAAAGTAGGAAAGGTTCAAACTCAATTAATCAAGAGCAAAACTGGCTGCCCCTCTGGGAGGGTCCTAACAAGAAACTGTTCTGTGGGAGGATAACCAAAACATGTAGTGGCTGAAAAGGAAGCTAAGAAAATTAAGAAAGTAGAAAAGGTTACGATTCATCGGAATTCCTGTAAACTTACAAATCAGAGATAAACACATGAGTAACAGACTCGTCTGATAGCCATAAGCACATCCTCAACCAACAGGCACAGAAAATGAGAGCACATTAAGACAGCACGATGAGCAGTGAAGCCAAAGAACATGAGTGGGCTGAACAACACTGCAGGGCGACAGTACAGGATGCTGTTCAGAAGGGAGGTGATGTCGAGTTTATTCTTAGGATAATGTTTAAGGACACTGCTTAATAGCGCCTACAGATCTGATAAGAATACTTGATAAATATGTGAAGCTTCCTCGGTGGTTGGGATAAAGTAGAAGGTCTTTCTTTACTCCCTTCCTATTCTGTCAGTGATGAATGCCTTGACTGGACTAAGTGGTTATGTCTGGGAAACGATGTGATCGCAGAGACACAATACCCTTTCTCCAGGTTTGTTACGTGACCCTGCATTGGACCTGGCACCGTAACCGTTAGTAGAGAAGCCTGTGAAGAAATGGAAGGGTACAAAATGAAGTAGTATTGTCAATTGAAAAATCAGTTTTCTCCCAATTTTTGCTAAACCTCAACACAGTAGCAGCGTACCGACTAGGAAACGTATCTCCCCACTCTTGGTTCATCATATGAAAATGTTGGCACTGATTCCTTGCAACGCGAAAGCAAAGGTCTGTAGATATGCCTGGTATATAACAAGCAATTGTCATGCCGTGATGTGAGACTAATTGATTTGAAGGCAAACACCTTGACAGATAGGCAGGCAGAGCACACACAAAAGTAATAGTAAGGTAAAGGAAAGACTCTGATGTACAGCATATCCCTGTTGTCTCTACTGTGTTTGACAAGCTCTTTATTCCTTACAAATAAAGAAACACCACAAATTGTGGCTATTTTAGCAACAAACGTCAGAAGAAAACTGTATCATAATCGTAGCGTACAGACCTCATGTGCCAAAGCAGGATGAGCTATTTTGGCAAGCCCTGCATGCTGAAAACAGACTGTTCCCCCAGATCTTTCACAAATTCTTTCCTCCCTCTTCAATAATGGTGCCCACCATCAGCCAAGCTACTGGCAGGCTCCAGAGACCTGGACCCATTTCTGTCCATTCCCCTTCAGACCTCTGCAAATCATGATTTCCAAAATGTGGCCGGCACTTGTGGAAGCAGAACCCACAACTTGCAGCTCACCGAGACACAGAAAGAAGCAGCAAACCTGTGGCCGTGTGTAGTAGCACAAGCAGCAGCAGGACAACCCGGGCTGCCCAGCATGGTCTGGTCGCCTCAAAAGATGCCAACAACCCTAACCAGAACAGGATGTTGGGATAATGTAAAGAAATCACTTTTTTTTTTTCCCCCAGTTGTCTCTGCCATCAGTCACCGTGCCCCCTCCCCCTAAGTAAATGAAATCAATCAGCAGGGATTTCTGTAAAATACATAAAACAGTCATCTTCCAGACTCTACCAGAAGATAAATGGTTCCAGACATTGGACTGCAGCCATTTTCCCACACATGCTACAGTGTTTTGTCATCCATATTGGGCCATAATAGTGAGCGGGTTTTGGTTGTTGGCTTTTTTTTTTTCCTGTCAGCAGCCAATGCTTCTGCTTCTCACTCGTACATTGAAACCACCGCAACTAGAGTCATTTTTCTGTACAATTTGTAACAGAGCAGTTTCTTTCCCAAGAATACAGTCTGGGATCTTGTACAGATCTTCGACACTTTTCCGTTACAACTAATATTGCCTTATCGCTCCCAGCTGGAGCTTCACAAACCTTTCTGGGATTAAAGCATATCACCCCAAATACGAGCCACTGAACTGAAACGAGCATGAAACTATGAGCAGTGCAAACCTTATCTGAGAACCTGCTAGCAAGAAATAATAGGATTGCTTACAGTATCTCACGCTGGCTTTTGTGCTAGTTTCAAAGAAGAATACAAATACATGTCAAAAGATGCATCACAATGTGAGTTTACAATTAATTTTAATGTATTTTAAAGCGTGTTCTTAATAATCTGTTAACATAAAATGTACTTTGGAAAGAACCATGGGGCTTTTTCATTATTAAGAAATGTGCAACCAAATCCTACCCTTAATTAAATCGGAGTAATTTTATTAACTGCAGTAGACTTAAACCTGACTTACATCAGTGTAAGTGAGGGTAGGATTTAGCCCCGGGGTGTTTATACACTGTAGTTGCAGTTAGTTTAGATCTATTTGGGTGGGAACTCCTTTCCCCTTTCCAGAAAAAATATTCTTGCCTACCCCTTTTCACCTCTCAACTGGGGCCAAAGCAGTCTTTTCTTCCAAGACATTTTTCAGAAAGGTTACGAACAAATCTTATCCTCAACAGGAGATGACCTTATTAAACAAAACCAACCTCTGAAGTGATGGAGACCAGCAGTTTTAAAGTTTGTTTACAAGTTTTTAAACAAGCCACCTCAAACAGATAAGCTTAAAAATAAATAAAAAACTTTAAGTAACATCTATTTTATAAAGGAGATACTTATGTCTGTTTGCAAAGCTGAAAAGCCCTTCCAAACAGTACTAGCTGCTGTATTAAACATCCCTGCTACAGTATAGAAACTTACTGTCCACAGAGATCCTTGGGCTTCGCTGTACCTTTGAACCAAAATCACTTTCTTCTGTACTTCATTTTCTGCTCCCTTGAAATCGGATTCCCAGTTCCTGACAGATGGCTCCTCTGTCACCGCGCGCTGCTTCCGCCTCCTTATCGCTGCCAGCTAATACTTCCACGATGCTTAGCTGTTGTCTGCGGAGCTGTGCTCTACATCATTTCTACTCTGATCAATGCTCCGCTTGGTTTTAGGTTGGTTTCTAGTCCCGCCTCCTGCTCTTGAAGAAGCAAAAACTCACAGCTGGATTTTCTATAAATCATCCCTTTTAACAGTGGCTGAGCAAGTATGGCAAATACTGCAGCTAAGACCTGCTGCTCTGTTTGAAACTTCAAAAACAATTCCTCATCTTAATGATGCGCACATGAAAGTTAATCATGTACTAAAATCACTAATACTGAAAAATAGTGGCCAGATAATTGTGACCTTCAGGGCTTAGAAGCTGATTAATGTAATACAAAACTCCCTTCTGTTCCAGCGGGGGAACACGGTAAAGCGTACTGCCTCAGCGAACTGCTCTATATAATGTTTTGCTTTGAACAGGAGCCTGTCATTCTTACAAAGATAAATTTACATTAGCAGTACAGAGCTTTTTGACAGACTAACCCAGCGTACATACTGTTTAGGCTAGCAGCCCTAAGCCTTTACCATCGCAGCAGCTCTTCTGAAGTGTGGGCAGGAAAGACTTTTATTTTCTGCACAGCACTGAGCGCACTACAGACTGCTGGCCTCATTAACATGTTTAACTAAGCACGGAGTATAAAAGCAAGGTGGTACCGTAAAACCAGCGCCACGAACTTTGTTCCCAAGAACAGAGCAAAACAGTGCCGAGTTTCTGTAAACTGCAAATTGCTTTAATCCTCCACCCTCCAGATCTTCAGAAACTGTGCTGTGGAAATTAAAAATGAGTGGGGAGATCTGGATACTGTCTGAAGGGGCTGCAAAACCCTGGGGTTCTGGGGCTTTCCTATGGTGAGAGCCACATCCCAGCTGAAAGGGTCGGCAGGGCTGTCATCTCCTTCATCACCAACAGCTGACTGTGTCCCGGTGGCACACAGGGTCCCCAGCCGCTGCCCACGTCTGGTCCAGCGGTGATCACCGGAGAGCAGCCGAGCTGCTGCCAGGCTGGATCAGGGACCCCTTGAGCTTCAGCTCCGCCAGCAGCTGAGGGAAGGGTGCGAGAGCAGCGTGTGCCAGGGGAGGCTTTTCCCCAGGCGGGCCGCTCTGCGCCAGCAGGCAGGGACCTGGGGGCTTCCCCGGTCAGCTGCTGGAGCTGGGTGACTGCCTCATCAGTCTTGTATGAGTGGATCTCACCCCTTTTTGAAATCTCTTCTAAGCAAACCTAACACGTTCCAAAATAGTAGTGGAAAAACACAATAGAAAGCACTTCTGTCTACTTACACCAACTCTCCAACCACTTCATTACACGTCCTGCTGTTCTCACAAGTTCAGTTTTTCCACACGATAGATGACTTCATGGGCTCGGTCAGACCCCATTTAATCGTCTCTTTTTTTGTTTGTTTTGTTTTTAAGCTGAAGCATCTAAACTGTTTTGTGCCGGGGCTGGTTGGCCTTGCTGCCCATCCCTGTACATACTGCAGCTCCCCTAAGAGATGCAGTTAGACTTTTAGTTCACAAGGCAGAAGCTGATGTTACAGCACCAGAGCTCAAGCCTTCCTCCTGATCTGTGGCTGCCATTTGTGGAAACGGGAAAATATTTTCATTTTCTTTGCTTACAATTCTGCAGACAGTAACTGAGGACACCCAGTTATCATCCTGCAGCCCGACAGCTCTCCACGACCACTGCGTGAGCGGCCTGCACACACGAATTTGAGAACAGCTACACCAGACAAATCTCCAAACGGTTACTAGCCAGGCAGCCTAGAAGAATTGGATTAAGTAGCCAGGAATTCTCTGGGCTGAGGGCAGCACAGTTCTGATGCGGTTACTACTCTCTTAATCAGCAGCCATAAGACACAGGTCTTGGGCCCCCGTCCAAGCAGCTGTGACTCAGATTTGAAGTGCTGCAACGACAGTGCTCTCCTGTGGATGCACTGGTGGTTCAGTGCCAGTAACTTGATGATGGAGAGTGAAACGAGCAGCGGAGATGCACTATCCCTGCACCCGATTCAAGTATGTAATGGCAAATATAATTAATCTGCTTACCAGATGCTGCTGTACATTCAATACTTATCAGCTGTCAAAAACCACAACTGATTAAAATTACTTGCTTGACCTTTAAAATGTACTTGAAAATCCACAAATGAGACCGATCAGTGGTACATACCTATCTGAATAATAACAGCATTTTGAATCTCTAGCAAAGGCAGTAAGAGGAGATGAAAGGCTTGACACCACAGTGTGTCATGCACTATATGGACCCGGCAGGATGGGAATCTTCCAAGGACTTTTACAGAGCAGTTTGTCTTCTGTCTGGGGTAATGTTTATGGCACATAGGACAAGATTTGCTCTTTCTCTGCCCTGAGACTGTTGACCATCATCTGAATAACAAGAGAAAAAGGCTGCTGCAGATGAAAAGAAATATATTTACTCTACACCATCCTCCACTGCTTTGATTCCAGAAAGTGCACTGCATGGGAAGATCTGCTCCCACCACTAGTGAGCATCCAGTTCACAGGCTCAAACTAGAGTAAACCCACAATAAAGCCGCAAAATGTGGTAGCATAGATACGGGTTTATCATCAGGACTGTTTCTCTCTGCAAATCTTTTCCTATTGGGCCACACTATTTGCTAATGGTGAACAGAGCCCTATAGTAGCCCAATACGGCTGAACACAAGATGGCCACAGAATGAGCTCAGGTCCTGGGAGTCAGATCATCTGCACTATTTATCTGCAAGCTATTTCCTGGTTCTCTCTCCGGCTCTGTTTTGGACCACAACTACCAACCTTCTCCTGAGCAGTGTGAACATGAGTCAGTCTACGTCCCTTGGCCATAGTATCCCTGACCCTTCTTGGTTTGGTAGTACAGATGTCATCCCAGGGATGAAGGACAGTAGGATAGTTCTTCCTGCCACTGTTGTGCAGATACTGAAGCCCCCACTCCCCCTCTCACACGGAGATAGTCATGAGATCTGCTGAGACTGGATACCGGATCTGACTGCCATAAAAAATCAGAGAGTATGTCCCAAACTGTGACTCCATAGGTGAAGTGCAAGAAGTCATGTGTTGCTAATTAGTCTCATTATCATTTAAAAAGAGCTTAGAAAATGTCATATGAAGTGAAAGACTTGGAGATAGATTTATTGAATTGGTAGGATGATCCCTTGCCCAGATGTTCAACAGACAAGAAAGTTCTGCTGGAAAAGAGCTTAGGGTGCCACATAGATCTTCATTTGGGTCTTCTGACCTGTAGCCTGTCCCTCTGCTGACACTTGGGAAATCACCAGACGAAACATGAGCAAACATTTTGGTAGCTGGACTTTTGTCAGAGAAAGATCTTTCACCTTGATGTAAAGAGCTCCTTTGCAAGGAGCTAGGACACCATCCAAGAACCTTCAGCACTCACAGCCCCTGTGATGAAAGTATGGCAGAGGGAGCAACCACAGACCTCCATGGGCTCTCACGAAAGTCTGCCCTGTCTTGTCCTTAAAAAAACTGCATCATAAAATCACAGGGCCCTGGGGTCATTCAGGTTGGAAAGGTCCTCAGGAGGTCTCAAGTCCAACAGCCGCTTTGGTCTTCTGGCCATGCTGAAACACCACGGTCACGTGTAGTTTCAGCTCCCCACAACCGCACTGTGGGGGAAGGTGGAGGAGTAAATTACTTGCCATCTTCCCCCAGAAACTCGTAAATAGAAATGCTCTACCTTCTCAATGCAACCAGCATGGCTGTGCCTGCTTGGAACTGGACTCTTTTTTGGGAGTTGAATAAATTTAATTTGTCGAAACTTCAACCATGAGGCTGTCGGAGAAAAAGTTTTAATAGTTTAAAGGCACTCTGACTGCCAAGTACTTGCTTATAATGTGGTGAACAGTGTTATTAAAAACCTTTTATTTTGCATCTTAAAACTCCTAAGATACTGAAGAACACATTATTTCTTCTGTTTGCTTTGCTAAGACAGCACGCATGAGCTGCTAGATTTGGAAACACTCTGAGCCCCTTAAGAAGAAGCAACAGATATGAGGACACTGCTGGAAGGATGAGGAAGATGAAGATGCTTATCTATGAAGATGACCACTCATGTCTCCCAACATCCCTTCACCACCGCAGCTCTGCAGCCTTACTCCTGTAGTGATCGTGAGCTTCATTTTCAGCTGAAACTTATTCATGGGTGGGCTACATGATCCTCCAGCTCAAAATCTGTTTTCCCCTCATTGGTGTTCACCCTCCAGTTGCAGGCAAGGAGAACAGGCTTGTTCTGCCTGCAAGGCAGGAGACTAAAACACAGCCACTGTTTCAGTCTCCTTTGATGAAATAAGCCATTCCTCCTCTAACAGCTTTTCTGACTCCACCGACACAAGCTGAATGGGGGCTGGATAGGCGAACAAGAACGGAGCGCAGTATTGCAGATGGGGCCACAGGCGCCAGCTACTCACCCCTCCTGTGGAATCACATGGCTGGATAGAGCCGATGGCTGGGCTGCCTTGCCAGGCCATGTTTTGGGAGCAATTTTTCTCCAGTCTGCAAACACACTCAAGCCTTTGATCTCCTCCGTCACTCCCAACTGTCGACCTCCTAGATTATGCCAGCGTTTCCTGCTGCTATCCCCTAATCACAGCACCGTGCCACCGATAACCACTGTACAACTGCAAACCAAGCTGCCCGCAGGGGAAGGGCACACGTAGCCAGTGCCCCACCGCTTGCCGCTTCCCTTTCATCCTGTTTTATTATCGCACGTCCTGCGCTAACCCTGGCTGATTCTAGAGGAGAACTCAAGGTAAAGGTTTATTTTGTGCTATCAGGACCAGGCAAATCCTGTCTTCAGGTTTCCCCTACAAACACACTCACATTTTTTCCTAAAGATTATGAAATTTTGAAAAGTTACAGACGAGGGAAGATAAAGCTCTGGGTAACACAGATATGCTTTCAGCAAAGAAGACAAGGAGAAAGGAAAAATAATATCCAGTTTATTACAATTTGAAACTCTGCATCAAGAGTTTCTGTATCACAGATAATACTTCAAGACAAAACCAAAAGAAAAAGGAGATTTGAAAAGCTTCCATCTAAAGCAGAAAATTGTAATGATAATATGTTGAGTGGGGATTTTTTCCTGGGCAGCTTTTATGCAGTAGATGCTCTTACCTAAGATTGCCATTTCCCAAAGGGATCCTGAATTACTTGTCAGTCATTTACTATTGTGGTTATGTAAAGTAGGACAGTTGTACTACCTCCATCTGATGAGAAAGCCATACACTTTTGCATTTTCATATAAAAGACATTCTTTGAAGGATCAAAATATGTATTACCTCACTTATTTTTCAGGAAAACCTCTCTCATTTATACTTGGTACTCATTTAGCTCTGCTGGAAAATCTCTGGAGTTTACATGGCATATCTCCGTGTCACATGTGTTCTGTTTAATAGCCAACATAAATGTTTTTCAACTCTAAACTCTACAGTTTGAGTCTCACTCAAGAAGTCAAGCAGCGCCTCTCTGCTTTACTCATCATGCGACCGAACAACTGCTGATCTACCTGCTTGCCTTGCTGCAAAGCAGGGGCTCCCAGAGCCCAGCCCAAAGCAGTTTGCTTTGGTTTGATGAAACTGGGTGATAAACCCCATCCTGATTCCCAACACTCTTCAGAAAGCTCTATTCCCTGATATTTTTCCTTTCCCAGGGACCAGCCGTGCCGTGCTCCATTCAGCAACATCTCCTCCTTCCCTTTCTGCTCCTCCAGGCTGGGACCTGGGAGAGCCTGGCCGTAGGCTCCCACTGAGGCGGTCCTGTGGGACAAAGCATCTTCAGAGGCCTGCAAATGGCACTTACTGCACTTCAGTGACAGGAGCACTGTTTACCATAAGGTTCGGTTTGTGCATGGCAGACGCACGGTATTTCATTAGTCCGTTCAAACGCTTCAAAGAACTCAGAAGTAAAAATTCTTAGAATTGCTGCATGAGTCAAACTTTTTAAAAAGTTTGTATTAAAATGTGAATCACTGGCTTCAGGGGAGGAAAAAATTTTCTTGTTTTCAGCAAAAAGTTAATTGGGTGTCCTGAAAATCAGTAATTAAAAACACCACTAACAGGCAATAATCATCTGGAGTGCTAATTTCCTTCTGTACATAAAAGGCATAAAAAGGACAGAGTACGAGACAAAAGTTCGGCATCAGCATTCGTCTCAAGACCCAGTGCACCCAGGGGCTGGCTCAGGATCCCTCCTGCAAGGAAACGAGAGCTAGAAAAGCTTTTTTTTTTGCTGCGAAGAAAAGCTGGATTTCTGAAGCTATATCCCTGCACCGTTTTAAGGGACCTCAGTCACAAGCAAACCTGAAATGTCATCCTGAGGGACACTGTCGCCATCGCTATCATCCCCCACGCACGTGTGCAAACCTGAAATGTCATCCTGAGGGACACTGTCGCCATCGCTATCATCCCCCACGCACGTGTCAGCGAGAAGTGCCACCACCCTGAGCAGAAAATGCAGCTGCTATTTGCAGTGCAACAATACAAGACTGGAAGCAAAGAATACGGTTTCCAAATTAAACAGTGGGAGTAATTTCTGCCGACAGGATGTAATTGCTCCTCTCGTAAAAGAGCTGTGGAACACTTAATGGTTTCGAGCACTAATACCTATGGAAACAGAGCCTTCCCCAAACACCCAGCCAAGCGCTAGCTTACCGTTGGCTTGGAGAGCAGTAAATGGCCAAGAACACATCCTGTACTGCCTAAAACTTCAGGGGCCTCCTTCCAAATACTGCTCGAGCCGGACTCCTGAAGTTTCTGAAATCAGGTACAATCGCTGCCCAGGGTGGCACTTCTTCTGTCTCTCACCAGAGCTGTAGCTAATGCACTGACCATGCCACAGCTCGGAGTATAGATTTTCCACCATCATCTCTCAATGACAGCTCTGTGACTATTTCAGGTAATTTATGGTACAAAACTGCTGTATTCCCAAACACCCTGTTGATGAGCAGGCAGGATCTGAGATGATGTAAAATATATCAAGGTAAATGCAGTAGGATATACGGCATCTCAAAGTTGACATGCTTCTGATATTAATTTTCTCAAGGTCTGACCAAAGTACATTTCCAGATCAGAAATAAGCAGCAGCATCTAAATGCAGAAATGTTTTAATTATGGCCAGAATACTCCTGGCGTCTGAAAGTCTTTTCGTAGAAAGTGCGCTGCATGAAGCATGCCAGGCCTTAAATACCCTACGGCAACTCAACTCTTACATTTATATGCAAAAATTAAAAACCATACTTATGAAAACAGACAAGCAGAACTCTCTGCAAAGCAACTCTCCTGTTGCAAGAATTTTGTTAGTTATACTTGTGCAGCCTAGGGCTTGGGAGGAAACAAGTGTCCCAGCACCTCTTTCATTCCTACCAAAAATACAAAGTTTTCCAGGCACAGACATATATCTAAGACCCCAAGCCTCCTGCAATGAAACCAGCGACAAACAAGGCTAGAAGGCTTATCTCACCTCTTGCAGATCATCGTGCATTTCCCAGAGATTTTAAGGTGGGATTCATTAAAACAAATGCTGCTTAACACAGGAGAAGATTGTCTCCAAGCAACAAGAAAAGACAAAGTTTTTCTGCACAGCCCTGCTTCAAACATCAGCAGAAAAAACTGCTTACATACTGACAATTCATCTGAGCAACTGCTCTGGAGCTTAACAGGCCGTAATCAAGACATCAGAGGTTTATTTTGAACAAGCACTTAGGGAATGGACATGAATTCTCGATGTCAGCGGCGCCGGTCAGTGTGCGATTCTCTCATCCTCACACCGATGGAAGAGAAAGCAAAGGAGTCTGGTTTGTGACTATTGCCCAGTATAAAATTTATTTTTAAAAACCATAAAGACTCTTTCTGAGCAAAATTCAGCAGGCCTGAGGTATGAAACATTGTCTCCCTGACCTTTTAGAAACACAGAGAACGAACACGTGCTTTTATTTGTAAGCTAGGCTATTGACAAATTTGTTTTCTTTCACCACACACGTGCACAAAAATCTTTACTAATTACATTTCTACCACCACAGTCCTCCAGATCTTTCAGCGTACTTTACAAAGGGTGAGAAAATGGAAGAAAAACAAAAAAATGGCAGTACATTAGGCAACATTGGACAAAGAAAATGATGGATTCTCCCAAAGTAATTTCCTGCAAAGTGAGATTTGCTGTAAGAATCTTGATTACATATGTCAGTGCTGGGAAGCTACCTGGACACGAGACTATCATTTACAGTCAATGCAGCCAAGACAGAGGCCACTGCTGGGTTTTAGAAATGAAGAGCCTGAATACAAGGGAACAGAGGCAGAAAGCATTTTTCAGAAGATTCAGAGACAGTGAGATTTCATTTCATTTGCTTCGCTCTACTCCTCCTAACATGGTCCCAATTAGACATACTTTTGCTCACCAAAAGCATATGATGCCACCCTTGGCCTCGTCCTCCTCTGACTGTCTTGGCAAAAGCAACAAAGACTTTCTAGCAGAAAAAGGCCAAGCTGCTGTTTTGTTTTCATACATCACTTCTAGGAAAAATGTGAGAGAGAGAAAAAAAACAACCCTCTGCAAGATATTTGGTACCCAAGAACAAAGCTGAATGGTTCCATGTGAGTCATTTTCAGTCTTCGCAGCCTTGGCATTTGTGGTATGAACTCAGAAAAGTCATTACCAGTAATTTTGACATTTCAAGTGTTTGCAACACATGAGAAATAAGTGCTTTTAAAATGAGAAGTCAGATCCTAACCGCTTCAGGGACACTTACAGATCACCTTCTTACAGCTTCAACCTAAAAGCATTTCATTATGTTTAAAAATACTTTCAGATGCTCTAAGTAAAGCAAGGCATCCAACATCTGACATGAGAAAGAGTTTTCAAGCAAAAATGAAAATGTAGCTGCTATTACAAAAAGCGAGACATGGTGAAGGAGATGATACAATTCCTCGTTCACTTGAAGGACTGTCTGTTTTGCTGGATTAACCAAAAGTGAGCCTGCAGTTTAGTCATATCTTTTCCTCTCTTCTTTTTGCCAAGCAAAAACAAGGAGGAGAAAAGGTATCAGGCATGCAACTACTTTCCAGGGAAGTCTTTCTTCATTGTAAGAAATTGTTCTGACTGACATATAGGAACAGCTTGTCTAAACTCTGATGAAGAGATTATCTATGAGCTTCATTTTTATTTGCTATATTTTAAAGATTGCTGTTATAAACCAGTCTGAACAGGGAAACTAAAACCAGAAAGAAAATGTAAGAATTGGGGTGTCTTTCAAGCACCCGTTTGAATTTATAAGGGATGAAGCAGGCAGAATGCTGTGATGGTCTGAGCAGTACCAGCAACCTGGGGTGTCTCCCCTCTCCCTTCCCAGCAGGAGTCTCTGACAGTGCCGTGGAAGAGGCATGATGTTCTTTGAGTCTACATTAACCAAATTATCAAAGAAAATTAAGAGTCAGGACTTGCATGAGCACATGAACAAATAAGCCTGATTCACAACACATTTCCAAGCAGCTTTTTCCATACATCTCTGTGATGCTGATATTTTGCTGGTCTGTACTGCGTGAAGTTGTACAGAAACAGTCTTGCTGTTAGAAAGAGTGTTAGAAGTCTCTCCTTGACACAGGCACATCTATTGACACAAACCCTAGGGGCACCGGTTGTGCAATCTCTGCACCTCTGTCAAACCTGAGATCAGCTCCAGGGTTGCTGAGGGTGTGAGGTGGAGACAGCGCACGCAGAGGGAGTGTTTGCATAACTCTTGTTTCCACAGGACACCGCAGAAAACATACACTGATTTTCTTTTTTTTTTTTTTTAAATAGTTTTCCACGGATTTATGCAGTCTGGGAAGTCCTGCAGCTCTGGTCGTTGCCCACTAGAGGCCGTGAAGCCCTTACGCCTGCCCTGGCCCCAGCTGCCCAAACCCAGTGAAAAGGAGGTGAGGAATGGGAAACACCAAAAATGAGAAGTTTTTTTCTTCTGTCATTAAAATCTTCAAATCTCACTCGTGGAGCAAGGCACCCCAGCCCTGGCAGGCCCTGCTGTGGGCAGCCAGCTCTGCTCACCTACAGTGGGAAACCCTGGAGGAGGAGATGCAGGAGGAGGAGGATGAGAAGGACGGTGACGAGGAGCTCGCAATGCGGCTGGCTGTAGGAAGGCTACTCCTCTACGACAAGCCCAAGCTAAACAATGAGCAGCCAGCCATAATGGGCCACTTCTAAAATAAATTATTCTGTTTGACCATCACTCATCAGAGCCCGGCAAGCTGGAGCAGTCAACAGAAAGGAGGTCAGGCATGATCAGGAATTAACAAGCTCAGTTTGCTGGAGAACTACAGCAACAAACACGTGTGCACAGAAAAACCATGGTGAAGGCTGATGTGTGGGGAAGAGACCTGAAGACATTTGTTGGTACACTGAGAAACACATAGGGACAGGATGAGCAGAAGAAGTAATACTGGCAGAAACTCAGTTCCTCCAGTTTGAGTCAAAAATGGGTTTGCTGAGTTATTCAGAGATCGTGTCACACTCCTGTGTCAAAGACACAGTGAAATAGGAAAAAAATTTGGAGACGAGACCTGCACAGAGCTGTGCTCTAAGGGAGGACATTAAACTCCAGCTTTCATAGGAGAAGGAACACGGCCCCTGCAGAGCCTAGGGCTGGCAATCAGATCTAAATGTCTCGCAAACTTAGTTTGTGACAGGTTATCTAGAAACCTGGAAAGGGTCAATGTAGATGAGATTATTCCTTGCAGTTATTGATTGCTCTGCTTTCTGCAATGCTGAATTTCATCTGCCATTGTGCTGCTCATATACCTAGTTTAATTATGTCCTGTTTAAGTTCCTTTATCTTCTGCCATCTGGATTAATTAAATACTGGTGTGTCTTCTGCAACCTCTGTCATGTTTTCCACACTTTTGCCACAGATCATTAAACAGCATAACTATGTCACACGATTCCCGAAATGAAATTTCAGAGCAGCCCAATAAAAAACAATGACCTTAGTGAGACTACGTATTTATTCCACTTCCTTGTATTGCTTTCAAGTACTTGGCAAGCCTGTGGTCATATATCCTATTAAGACCTGGAATTCAGGTCCCTTCTGGTTGGTGGGGAGATACCTCAAAGCATTAAAGCATTACGTAAAGTGTGAGTGCCACTTTGTCCTTTGATGGCTGTTTCGCAAGAAACTAAGTGATCACGTAGTTTGTGCCCAAATACACAACTTGGGCCATTCGGTGTGGAAAAGGATTTTGGCAAGGATAGGTACCGAGGTGTAGGAGACAGCGTTTTGGCTGATGTCCCCTTGCCCTGGTGCGCTGAGGCCGCCTGCCCCCCCCCCGCACAGGCAGACGGGTCCCGCCGGCTTTGGGGCTGGGCTTGTCCCCACGCAGCGCGCAGGGATGCCCACGCCGGAGCTCATGTTGTGGCTGCAGCTCCAGAGCGGGAGGCCCAAAGCAGTGTGCAGGCAAGCGCCGTGCAAAGCAGTGCCTTGAGCTCTTCCTGGGACCGGTCCTTTATCAAAGGAGGCTAAATAAATGTAAGATAGACGTGGCTGCATTCATGAAAAAGATGGGGTTTTGTTAAGAAGACAGAGCTCTGGTGGTTTATTAGCAAAATAAAAATGTGGGAAGTGGCATGAGCATCCTTCCACCTTACGAAGGAGACGGGGAGGGAGAGGGTCCCTCCCTATCTCACACTTCCAGCCCCAGCTCTGCTGGGCGTCACACAGCTCCTCTGGCCAATGCTCAGAGACAAGTTGGTCCTTATCTCTAACATGTTCCAGTCAGTAGGTGGCCCTGAGAGCAACCCCAGGTGTACACACACTCTAATCCCATTAGGGCTCTTTTAAAGCAAGTGTTTTTTCTGGTGTCACAGGAGTTACACTTAATGGGTTTGCAGCTATTAGGCGGTTAGAAAAGTTATTTGCGCTTTGTGATTTGCTGCCAGAAGCGTAGCAAGAGGCAAGCACCGAAGTCCTTGTGAATCCCCCAGCTGTCGTGACTTTTCCATGTGAGGAAGGAACAGTTGCTTGAGGCATTTTAGAGACATGCAAGAACACAGGAACAGTTTATTAATACTGGAAGTGATTTTGCAATTACTGAGAGCAGATGGTCAGCTCACACAGTGAATGAACCTTAAACCACCTAGACCTACAAGACTACTGCAAACATTGAAACAGTACCAAATTCACAAAAAGAAATCCTATGTGCTCACAGCCAGAAGTCTGCCCAGATTTGGATTCTATATACAGTGGCTTAAATCCAGATAAAGCTGTCAATATTAAACTGAGTCGGTGGATTTACCCCAGAGTAAATGCCCCTTCTTTTTACTTGCATACAAAACTCTCAGAGCAGTCAAAGATAAGCTAAAATAATAAGGACCTTAATAAAATAACTATATCAGCATCATTAATAAAGCTAGGAATTAAGCTAATCCTCCCTTGTACCACTGCAACTCTGCTGTATCAGAGCTGTGGTAGCAGCATTAATAAGAATGGAAATACAGAGCTGAAGTTACCTAAGTTTTTCATTACCTTATAGCCCGTTAACAAAAAATAGCCATACACACTCCAGAGCTCCTGAATTCTTTCCATACACATGCTCCTTGTAAAGATTCTGTGAAAGAGCTTAATAGAGATGTGTATCTTGAAAGTGCTCCTCAGTGCAGCTCATGGACAAATTAGAGTTATTATTGCTATAGGAATTTAATGGTACATATGTGCAAAGGGAGGACTACCTCAGCACCACAGCATTTCAGCCTACACTTCAGCCTGCCAGCTCTTCATTTGCCTAAGCAAATAGGACTGTAATTTTGGGGGGGAAGATGGGAGGCTATAACCAAAGAGCTCTGTTGTGTGGCTCTTTCTGCACACGTCCAGGAAGTGAGCTCCAACGGGTTGATCAGCCCCTGAGAGGGCCATGCAGTTACCCTCCAAAATCTTCTTCTCTGTGACATAAAGTTTCAGCATCGCAGCTGAGTATCTCTGGAGTGAAAATGGTGAAGCATCATTAAGGTTAATTTGACCTGCAGTTTGCAGATGGGTAAACAAGTGCTTGGAAGTGGTGTGGCATCGGCAGGGAGAGTCAGTAGATGCCAGATTTGCTGGCGCCTTTAAGCAAGAAGGTGACTACACAGTGGACTGTGGCAGGGCTCTGAAGACCAGCCGAAAGGTTGCAACGGCACGAATGACAGAGGCGAGATATATCTGACTGAAAAAAAAGATGGCAATTCTATTTTCAGCAGAGGAAAGGATGTTGGTTTGGTGGCACTCATGATTAGTGCAACTTGCTGACCAAGGAATAGCAGTAACTTAAGACAGATCCCTCCAGTCAAGAACAATTGCTAACTAAGCACCTAAAGATTTTTCCTGGTTTTTCCTCACATAGCTGAGGTTGCATGAGCTTTCACTTGCAAGCGAGACAGAATTTAATTTTTCAGAGATATACTTACGGCAGAAAAGCTCAGATTTACATCGCACAATCGACTTCATTCCCCTCTTAAGCCAGAAATCTGCATAGCAGGTCAGTTTGTTTCCAGATCACTATGTAATTCATCAATTTAACAGTCTGGATTCATGGCACAATGTACAAAAATATGTCAATGCATGTGACAAGCTTAGATTGCCAAAAGGCTATTTCCAGCGAGGGAAAGTGTGAAGTGTTGTAGCCATTTTCAGAATCCGTTCCTTTACGCTTCCTTTTCTAACACTCAATCTGGAAATCACAGGATACTTGAAGAGTCCTGCAGTGCCAGCTATGACAATGTTAAGAGATTGGTATGTTGACTCAATACCTCAGAACTGCTTTAAAGTTTTGCAAATTCTTAAGAAAACAAAGTTTCTACAAGAAGTTATTTTGACAGAATGTGATTTACAGATGCATCTACTTAGTATGTTGAAACTTAGTATTAAAAAAACCCCTATTAACTATAAATGAATATTTCTAGCAAGATCTTAATAACCCTGGTTATTTTTTGAAACATTTTGCATTTCCCTGAAATTTATGTGATCCCACAACCATTTTAGTAGCCTACACTATTGTATATGACATGGCAATTCCACTTAGTGTTGCAGAGACCTCCCAACTTTCTAGAAACCCTTGTGTCCAATTCTGCAGCTGGTTTTGGCCATTAAAAATTAAACCAAAATCCTTTTTCTTCAGCCAGTATTCATCCCAGTGTAGACTGATTAAATATGTGGTAGCATTTCAAAAGTGTTATGATCACACAATACTTGGACGTCTCTCCATTAGCAAAGAAAGATCTGGAGCAGACACTGGCTTACATACTCAAGGATTTCAGATGTCCAGACACATTTCTAATTTTGTATAAACCATCATTTTTTTTTTAAATTTTTTTTTTATCCTTTCTAAATCTGACATTGCTCTTCATTAAGGGCTGGGATTTGGAAAAAAAAAGCAGAAAATCCCATGGGATTGAAAACAACAGATGTTGTCTGTTTTAAGCTTCCTTTATTCCAAATCACTGAATTTAGTGCTTCTAAGATTTTCCTACCTCTCTTTTCAGAGGCCTGTGATTTGTTGTTTAAATGGATTTTCAAGAAGCTGACTGTGACTGGAACGTATGTGAAAAGAGATTTTCAACTTAAAATGTTCCATTTTTCAGGGAAGTTACTAGAAACATACTAAAAATACGACAGCAGCACTATCAGGGCAATATCCAGTGCGTATCCACACTGTGAGCAATAAACTCGACACATTACTGTCCCAGGAAATGGGAGGCACATCCTACTCACTTCCCACCCAAATGCCTTTGTGTGTCCCGCTCCTACATTCAACACTGCTGAACTGTCAAGCTCAAAGCGCAGCATCTTGCCCCATGACTACCACACAGGGATTTTCAAGCTTTTCTTAGAAACAATTTCTTTTTCCTCCATAATCTGTAACTTTTCTGCACCTTCTGACCTGCCCTCCATCACTGCAGATGGCCAAAGAGCCCCTGCCCTTAGGAGATAAAACTCATTCTTTCTTCAGGTGACTGACTGCATCCTTCGAAAAGATGCTGTGATCATGACATCAGCGAGTCCAAAAAGGACTGAGTGGAGAAATGTGTGATGCTGTGAAAAAAACAACTGGGTAATTTTATCCTTAGGGATGTCCCAGGGAAATAATAATTAGGGAAGGATGTTGGCGATAGCTTTGACATCCTTTTTGAAAAAAAGTGAGAGGTTTCAAAAAACAGCAACGGGCATTATTTCAGTATTGGATAAAGTAATGGCACAGTGAGCAGCAGTAATTTCACCTGTCTAAAAAAGAAGTTTGAGAAATAGTTTTATCAGAGTACAGTGGTACCTGACAGTGAAGATCTCTTCATTCCAGGAAGAGAACACAACAAGAACGTCTGGAATGTGAGGACAGACAAATTCAAATTAAAAGTTAAGCTATGGTTTTCATACAAGAGAAGTTGACTCTAGATCAAACTATCAAGAAATGTGGCAGATTCTGCTTTTTTTTTGTTATTATTATTTTATTATTTTTGTCTCCAAGGCAAGACAGGATGAGTTTCAGGGAAGAATGTTGAAACTAAACAATAAAATTCTGTTCTCAACACAAGCTGTGAGATAGACAGGAGGCCAGGCCAAATGAACTAATGGGCTTAAGCATTACGAGGTCAAACCTTTCTATTAAATGTCAGAAACTCTGTGTTTACCATGATTACAGCTGTGGTCATTAATAAAAATAATTGGAACTGACTATCCCTTTGATTTAATCAGATTTGCATTGGTGCAAGTTCATTGAATTGCAAATGGCAGAAATATTAAATCTCATCTCTTCACAGGTGACAAGATTTTAACGGTGCCTTCATAAAAGCCTCCGTTCATATTTTGTGCCTTGACTTCCTCGTGTATCTCATATTTTTACAACAGTAAATGTACTACAGAGCAATAGAAGTTAAGCTCTAACACATTTTTGTTGGTTGCCAAGCCTGAAGGGATGCAAACATTAGTCCTTGGGGAATTAGTGTGTCATTCGTGTTCTCTTAGAAATAAAAATCCATTTTCAGGTTAGAAAAGAATTTAAAAAAACCCCAGATTTTCTGGTCTCCAGTAAGGCCCTCTCCGCTTCATATTCTGTCAAGCTTTAGTTCCTCCTGAGACTCATGAACGCTGCCATTATTTCTCACATTCTTCTGTTTGCCTTGGACTTGTTGGGCAGCTGGGAAGGTCTGTGTCTACGCTATTTGCAGCATGCAGGAGAGGTAGAAGTTCAGTTTAATTTTCAGCAGGATAAAACGTGATTTTTCTAAATTTTGTTCCAAACTGAAATATAAACATATTAATCTTTCAGAAATACCAGGAATAAGGTGTTTGGCTCCAGCCATTGCCAACGCCTCTTGATTTCCCATCTGAGGGACAAGGATGCAACAACACGTTCTTTGGTGTGAAATCAAGAGCCAAGTCATTGACAACAGCAACACCAGGAGCAGTTAGCACCTGTCATGAGCTTCAGGCTTGACAGTTTTAAGGGGTTTTGAGGTCACTCATCTTAAGTGCATGGACTCAGAAGACCCTCGTATAAACAGAATTGCCCTGAGCTGCAAGTATGAAAGTCTTTGCTGTGATTTCCAGGCCCCTGGATAGGGCAGAGGGAATCTGGAAACTTGACCCTGTACCACCCCAGTGGACCCCGAAGGCTCTGGCTCCCCCTGCAGCCCACTCACTGAGCTATAGAAGGTCATCTTAGTTCACCAGAAGTTTGTCAAATCTGGTGTGCTTTAACTAAATGTTTCAAGCCTATCATGTCACTATAAAAGGCCTGAGAAAGTGTAAGTTTGAGTACTGTGTCCAGCTCTGTAGTTCCCAGTACAAGACAGACATGGATCTGCTGAAGCAAGTCCAGAGGAGGGCCATGAAGATGACCAGAGGGCTAGAGCACCTCTCCTATGAGGACAAGCTGAAAGCCTGGAGAAGAGAAGGCTCCAGGGAGAGCTAATTGCGGCATTCCAGTACCTGAAGGGGCCTACAGGAAAGCTGGGGAGGGGCTGTTTATCAGGGAGTGCAGTGATAGGACAAGGGGTGATGGCTTTAAACTAGAAGAGGGGAGATTTTGGTTAGATATTAGGAAGAAATTCTTCACTGTGAGGGTGGTGAGACACTGGAACAGGTTGCCCAGAGAAGCTGTGGAGGCCCCATCCCTGGCAGTGTTCAAGGCCAGGCTGGATGGGGCTTTGGCCAACCTGGTCTAGTGGAGGGTGTTCCTGCCCATGGCAGAGGGGTTGGGACTAGATAATCCTTGCGGTCCCTTCCAACCCAAACCATTCTATGATTCTATGATTAAAAGACCAATATGTCCAATAATACTCCAGTGTGTTTGTCTGGACTGAGCTGCCGGGCGCAGCTGAGATGTTGAGTATCAAAACAGAAGGGAGAAAGATTTCAAACTTGTGTTGAGTGTGTGTGCCTAGATTGCTCAGGAAGGAGAAGCACAAATCCAGGAATACCATGGCATAGTGCTGGCACTGGCACAGCTGAGGGGTCAGGAGAGAGAGATGCACAAAATTATCTGGGATATCTGCTGCTAAGGGATTTCAGCTAATCTGCACATATCTGATTCTCACTAATGACTAAGGAAATCCTCAAGCACATGGCAGACCAGCCAGTGGCTGCTATCTTGATACTCAAAAAGTACCTATTAAAAGGGGGATACTGGGTAAAGTGGAATTTGGAAAATTGTACAAAATTCTTCAAAAATATTGAAGTTCAGCGCTTGCTAACACATTGACTCCTGATGGTTTTTCAGAAAGGATATGTAAACCTTGACATGTTCCTTCTTTTCAACCTTTTGTTCTCAAATATAAAATTCATCATCACAGATGTGCAACTTCATTGACTGCTCTGATCTGTAAATTGCAGACCTGCTGCACCTTTGAAACTCACACCAGCTCCCAAGAAAACTTTGTGGAAACTAATTTTGTCTGACAATCCATGCGGACAAAGCATGTGCTGTAAATTTCTGTAATTTAGCTTTATGAAAAGTATGTAAAGATTTCATAAACAGTAAGGGGAAAGCATAGTTGCAAAGAAAACAAATAAAAACCCATGTCCATCAGCTTTAACACACTTGTCTGGAGAAGTCAGCTGCTGTGAGAAGAGACATAAAGATAAGAAGTTTTCAAGAAGCAGCAGCAAGTTGTATCCTTCCAGTGTGTTCCTGGGAAAGCCCTGATGAGTGCAAAGAGAACAACTGTGAAACACTAAACATGTTGCTAATGCGCGAAGCCCTGTGTGCTGGGGAGAGAAGAGGATTCAGCAATAATTGAATCATCCAGGCTGTGCTCAGCGGATGCCCTAAAGTGATTATGTTCAGAATAGAAGCTTTCAGAATGTCATTTAGTAAATGAAAACAGAGTTGGATACTAGTAATAAACCAGTGCCCTCAAGCTACTCATTTTTTATAGCAACTTAATTGAACCATACAAATCACTGAATGCCAGATGCCTAGGAAAGGGGGCAGCACTGAGACCAGAACCACAGACACCGAAATCAAGCAACAGAGTATGATTTTGCTTCCACTAAAGAAAAGTTTATGGACGCAATTTTCTTTGGTGGTAAATAGGAATCTGTCATATGCTGAGTGCTGAACCATATTCCCAGGATGGGTATAGAGTGGGGTACCGGCTTGTTTTCAACTTTCCGATTGCTGATGAACCAAGTAAAGTGAAACCAAGAGCAAAATTCAGTTTTCTCTTTCTTACTGTAACAAGAAAGCTGTTTTAACGCATTAGGTCCTTAATCACATGATTTCTATTACCTAATTTGCAAGAAGCAGGACTCTTACCTTTAAAAAGCAAGCACACATTAAACTCGTACTGTTGTCATTTAAATGACGTTTAACCATTATGTTTTGGATTCCTGCCTTTTTATATACATTCAGTACTTCTTATCATCAATATCAAAGAAAACTTCAGCAAGATTTATTCAAAGCTTTTCAAGTTAGTAGCACTTCTTGCAGAGAGATGTCCATAACATGGTTGTTCTATTAAACTGCGTACAACAAGAACTAAACTGGCTTGGAAATGTAGAATGTAATTTTCCAAAGCTGCAGCTTAAGAAAAAAAAGCATTTACTTGGATGTAGCAAATCATCAGTGAGAGTAAAACATGAAGGAAGCCTCTCTCTTCTTGAGACCAGAGGACACTCCCTTCCTTTCTAATAACGTTCTGCAAGACAGAAACCCCAGCCTGTGATTTTGCACACCAACAGTTCAGCGAAGTGATTGAAAAAGGTTTAAACCTGAGTCTGAACGTGAGTCTGGGCACTGACACTACTTGCTCAAACCTGAATTAAATCATCCTGGGAGGGGCAAAGGTGCTGGAGAACAACATCCTCAGCCTTCAAGGACGCAGAATCACCCCCAGCCTGCCCACACAGCCCTTCCTACCGTGCGTTGCTTCACTCAGCAGTTTTGGCTGTGAGATTTCTACAGCCTGAGTCTCCAGCCAGTCCCCCACACTCTGTCCTGCCTATTCTCAGCCCCTTTTTCCACTGCTGAAGACTGAGCGTATCACACAACTGCAGCTACCAGAGGATTTTGAAGCCTGTCTCTCCCACGCAAGAGACCTTCATCATTTTGTGCAGAAGATTAGTTAGTATTAGTTGCTTTGAAGATAATTGCTCAACGACAAATTCAGTTCTTAACCCTCATTTACATTTCCTAGAAGTTCTGTCAAACTAGTGCCTTTGGGGCTGACGTTTTCCGGGCTTATTCTCAGCCCAGAAGTGATTTTCATGCATGTAAGTGTAATTTCAAACAGTTTACCAGTTCTCAAATCAGACACACATATGAGACGATTTTCCTTGGGAGCCGCATCCAAAAAATCTCCATAATTACTCAGTATTAGAAACATATTTCACAGATCTCACTGAGCTCTAAGGAATATGCCAAGTTAGAAGAAAACCTGGTTGCAGACACGTGAAGAAATGAAAGGAGAAATATAATCAATGCAGAACTGAATTGAGCCATCTGATTTTATCAGTGGGGTCAGCGTGGGAAACTCCGGCCACACGGAGCACCCGGAGCAAGTAATTAATGTAAAATTTCAGACACTCAGTTCGGTCCCCGACCGAACACAGCCGGAGCTGTGTCCACCTCTGGTTCCACTCAGGACCCCCCTGAGTACTTGTATCTGCCCGAGAGCCTAGGCAGTCTGAGCAGCATCTGGATCCTGGGGATGTCAAGTCATGTAAAGGGAGCATCAGCACCAGCCAGTGTGGGCACCTGCCTGCTGGGTCACCACATCGTGTCAGACAATATTCATTACCCAAGTTTTCAACAAGTCAGATCCCATCCTGATATGCATGAAAAGAGTTAAGAGTTACAGGGAAAGTCTTTACTTTCCCTAAAATGCAGGAGTTGGGGTGAAAAAATTGGTTCTATTCATTGTGCATCAACCCCCTCATTAGGTGGTATGCTATCACTTGTTCACACTCAGGAGAGAGAGCCTTAACTTAATTATGACAACTGGTGCAGGGAAATTAATGATCACTGAACAGTGTAAAATCGAAATCAATACTTTCGTGTCTTTCCCAAATGGTCTATTGCTAGAGGGATATTCACGGTTATATTTCTCTCATCCTGTGAATATTAATAAGGTAGTAAGGACTGGAGAGATATATACATATCAGAGCCTTGGAAACAAGGCTATTGCTAGTGCAGGTCCTCAGCAATAACATGTTACAGCTACCCAACCAAGTGATTTGCGGGATGCTCAGTAATAGCTCTGGTATAATACAATCCTTCATTTTCTATTCTGATACCTGTTTACTTCTGTCAACATTTATTAAAATACCCTCCTGCTATAGTTAAAAAAGACAGGACAACAATAACCTTTAGTACCTCCTCACCACGATAAGCGAAATGCTTAAAAAAGAGCTCAGATACTTGACAGATGAGTACAAATGGGGCTAAATTCACTCTGATGAGTTGTGTGACGGCTTCTTCCACAAACGAGGCACAACAGAGAGGCAGGTCATTAGAAATCACCCCGCAATGGGATGACTGGCACATACAGCTTTTGCAATCTTATTAAGCTGTTGCCACCAAATGAAAGAACCTGCTCATTGCAGGGGTAGGGAAGAGACATTGCAGGTACCTGACGTGGTGGGCTACGTGCGCCTGAGGCACCATGCTTGGGTAAACACAACCAGCATCTCACACAGCTGGACTCTGGTCCTGATTCAGCCTCGGCAGTGACTGAGATCTTAAATGAATTTCCAGGCATAAAACTATTACAAAACAGCAACGTGCCCTGGTGGCCAGGAAGGCCAATGGCATCCTGGGGTGTATTAGAAGGGCTGTGGTCAGTAGGTCGAGGGAGGTCCTCCTCTCCCTATATTCTGCCTTGCTCAGGCCACATCTGGAGTAGTGCGTCCAGTTCTGGGCCCCTCAGCTCAAGGACAGGGAACTGCTAGAGAGAGTCCAGCGCAGAGCCACTAAGATGATCAAGGGAGTGGAACATCTCCCTTATGAGGAAAGGCTGAGGGAGCTGGGTCTCTTTAGCTTGGAGAAGAGGAGGCTGAGGGGTGACCTCATCAATGTTTATAAATATGTTAAGGGTGAGTGTCGGGAAGATGGAGCCAGGCTCTTCTCGGCCTCACTAAGCGATAGGACAAGGGGCAACGGGTGCAAATTGGAGCACAGGAGGTTCCGGATTAATGTAAGGAAAAACTTTTTCACCGTGAGGGTGACAGAGCACTGGAACAGGCTGCCCAGAGAGGTTGTGGAGTCTCCTTCTCTGGAGACATTCAAAACCTGACTGGACACGTTCCTGAGTGGTGTGCTCTAGGTGGCCCTGCCTTGGCAGGGGGGGTTGGACTAGATGATCTTTCGAGGTCCCTTCCGACCTCTACGATTCTGTGATTAATGCTGAAATCCTGTATCTGTTCCACTATGTTGCATTGTTATTTAATAAATCAGAAAGCACAGAAGCAACAAATGGGTAAGCAGCCCAAAGGGTTTAAAGTCTACATTCTGTTACCACCTAATGCACAAGTCCATTGGGTCCAGATACAGGACCTTGGTGGGAATAAAGCCCGAGCTTGCTTCAGCCTCTTCCCAGGACATAAGATGCTTCACATACAGGGTATTTGCTATGGTGGTCACGTCCCATATGAAAAGCATACAGGACATAACTTCTCCTGAATTTTTGTAGCAACAGATCGTTTTTTAGATGCCCAAGAGCAGCCACGGTGCCGCTCGGTGACCTGTGCATGCAGGATTATCAGGCCAGGCCTATGCACTCCCAGTCAGCCCTGGGTGTGGGCTTCCCACGCGGCCATGAAGACGACCCTGCTGCATAATGAAACTATACAATTATGACTAAGGTCCATGGGTATTTATGACCTAAGAATATTTTTGTCCCTATTATAGGGCAAAGTGGAGTCAAACGTTATATGATAGTCTCATTTTACCATCTAATGCAATTACATACCACCTTTTAACATGAGAAATCTAAATTTCCCACTGGACAACTTTCAAAATTTTAAAATTGCTGAGTAGGGAAGAAGCACTGTACATGTACACACCATAAGCCATATGTACATATCACGTGCCTCTGGCCTTGCTATGTTTTCAGTTGCTGATAGTCATATCTTTCTTAGCATGTGCTCCTCCCGTCTGCTGTACCCAACTGTCATCCCCAAGCCTACATTCAGCTTTGAGCCTACAATGACTCACGCGGTTGCCCAACATATCCTCCTTTGTTTGGGTGGGACTACACGTGGTGTGTAAAGATAAGGGTTAGAGCCACCACTGTAAGCTTTTTGAGGCAGTAAATTTGTTTTGTCAAACGATCGTCAAAAGCCTGGTGAAATGGTGCCGTGGCTGCAATGCAAATTGCACTGTACCCTGAGCTTACCTGGGCTGATTTAAGAGACTTACTCACTGTGAGCAGATACGACCTGCACAAGTAATGCTGGAGCTCCTTGACAGACACCACCATGCAATGTAAAGAATGGCACTGCAAGAGGTCCGTGAAGTGGCAAGTCAGACATCCATGCCCATTAGGGGCAGGTTTCTAAGCAGATCCCACTGCCACAGCTCGATGGTTCCCTCAGCTGAGTAGGTTCTTCTTGAACAAATACCACTGTTGTGTTTCAGACCTCACGCTGCATTCGAAAACTAGGGGAAGGTTCCCATTTATAAGCTGAAATAGTCTTCTACCTATTCTATTATTATAAGCCATTTTTAATGTAAAACTTGCAGAAAAGTATATGTAAGAGATTTAGCACACGAAGGCTTGTAAGAATTTGTTTGTGCAATGTGTTTTTAGCCTGATTTCCTAAGGAAATGCCACTCAGACGACCATGCTTTGTGTGTTGGTCTGTCTGCCTGTGTCAGGCTCCTCATCACCTCCCCCAGTAACTTTTGAACGAATTGGCTGACTTGAAAGAGAGACAGATGGCTCAAAGGTATTAAACTCTTATAAGTTTTGTGAAATAAGCAGCAGGGTAATGGAAAGGGAGCCTCTTAGTGGCTCACTAAAGAAAAGGCTTGGGCACAAATACGATCCTTGTTGAGCCAAAGAAAATCTGCACAAAGCTCAACCCTGCCCAGCAAACTCACCACAGAGAAGCCTTTGCCAGGTCTGGTGTTCATGAACCAGTTCTTGTTATCTATTGCTAAGCAAATATCATCATGTTTACTGTAGAAATAGCAAGTTTAATTTTTAATAAGGGCATTGCTGAGGCAGTTAATATGCAAAGCAATGATATTCATTAATAAGATGCCCTGAGCCATCAGCCTTGCCGTACTTACGCGCTGCCTAACTCGGACATTGCATCTGAGAAAAGTGTTATCGCATTTAGGGCTCAGATTAAGATATTTGACATCGGCAAGTACACCTAACCCCACTCAGGCAGTTTGGCATTAAACAAATAGCACTCAGCATCGGTTGAACAGGGCCTTGAACACTCCCCCCACAACACACACATTCTGCTACAAAGAGCCTAGGTGGAGAAAGTCTGCACTTGAATCTGACAAGAAGCTTTGATCAGACAAATTAGGCCGGTTTTTATGCGGAGTTCCTGGCTCTACAGACGGTGTGTTTGATGGCATCGTCCCTGCTGGAGGCTCCACTTCCATTATCACTCACTGCTTGATGCTCAGCTTACAAAGGACACGGCACTTCCCAATTTTCTTGCCTATTCCACACCAGTTAATTGCCACGAGAACACTTGAACTGTTGGTATTTTAAAGCTTACTTACTTTTTAATCAAATGTTATGACCCAGAACTATGCCATTTTCTGAAAGCTTAGTTAAGAAAAAAGAGGCACAAACCTCTATATAGGACTTTTAGTCATATTTCAGTCTCATATTGGGACACGAAAGCAGCAGAAAATAAATGAGATCTGAAACTGCAAAATGACACAGCACTGTTCTCCCAGTTATAGTGGTACCGAGCAGTGCCACTGGGGTAACAGTGCAGAGGGCATCTCTTCTTTCCCTTCCTAGCCTACACGCAGATATGGTGATGAAGACTGCACTTGCAGCCTGCATTCAAAGACACTGAGCACACTGGCTCCTAACGGCCTTTGTAGGCATCGCCATCTAGCCTTCAGTCAGCCAAACGTGCACTCTGCCAACCAAACCGGCAACGTGATTTTCTTCCTCTGGTTGCTGTCATTCCAGGATCATAGAATCACAGAATGGTTTGGGTTGGAAGCGACCTCAAAGATCATCTAGTTCCAACCCCCTGCCATGGGCAGGGACACCCTACACTAACCCAGGTTGCCCAAAGCCCCATCCAACCTGGCCTTGAACGCTGCCAGGGATGGGGCCTCCACAGCTTCTCTGGGCAACCTGTTCCAGTGCCTCACCACAGTGAAGAATTTCCTCCTAATATATAATCTAAATCTCCTCTCTTTCAGTTTAAACCCGTTGCCCCTTGTTGCATCACTGCACTTCCAGTCAATCTCCAGCTTTCCTGTAGGCCCCCTTCAGGTACTGGAAAGTCGCAATTAGGTCTCCCTGGAGCCTTCTCTTCTCCAGGCTGAACAACCCCAACTCCCTCAGCCTGTCCTCATAGGAGAGGTGCTCCAGCCCTCTGATCAACTTTGTGTCCCTCCTCTGGATTCGCTCCAGCAGCTCCATGTCTTTCTTGTGCTGGGGACCCCAGAGCTGGATGCAGTACTCCAGGTGGGGTCTCACAAGAGCGGAGTAGAGGGGCAGAGCAGAGAGGATGCAGTCTCGTAAACAACAGCAGCAGATAACTGCAGGCACTGGTACTGGAAAGGTTAATTACTCTCTTCAGATCAAAAGGAGATTCCTTCTCCTCAAACAGGCAAATGCCAGATATCCTGGCCATGTCAGCATCATGCACGCTGCCAGCAGACCCTCTCCTGCTTGCCTTTGTGGCCACCTTATGCCCTCTGTCCTTTGTATTGATGTGGTTGCTCCTCAAGACAAACAAATAATGCCACCACCAGCCCAACGGAGCTGAACTAATGCCTCCTGAGGAAAATGCTATCTTACATTGATCATCCCTGGATTCTCTCTCAAATCCCCACTGAGACACTGCTCAATGACTTCTAGCACCAAGGCAGTCACTGATTAAAGCCACTGTTTTAACCTGTCACGGTTTAGTGATGGCACTTAACTTCTGGACTGGGATGATGCTCAAAACCTGCATCTGCACAGTTGCCTCTAGATAACCTCAAGAGCCTTATGCAAAATTGCTCAATGCATTCCTGGTTGTCTTAATCTCCATGACCGTGTAATCCCCTCACTGGGGTACTCCCTCCGTGCCAGACATTCCTGTCTGCATGCAGCTGTGCCACAGGGATTGCCACAGGCAACAGCTGCTGCCCCGGCACTCCCGGCAGTATTCAGAGCTCGTGATCTCACCATTCCTGTCTGGGGTCACAAGACATTTTGTAATACCCCACAAATATCTCCTACTCTGTATCTACGTCGTGCCGCAAGGATGACACAACTCATTGCGGAACAACCCACCTCCACGCCCCGGCTCCACACCTGGCCACAGCTACAACGATCAGAAAGGAGGAGCGTGCGCAGCCAAAGGCCTTTCGATTAACATGTTACCCAAAAACTCAGTGGGGACACTGCCCTACAATAAACTGCCAGACAATGTATTGAGGGGCCGACCTGATAGGGTGCTAAGAGCCTCCTGGGATACACCTCCTGGAGTGCTGTCCTTGGCTGTCCACAGGGCAAAGCAGGATCTCCTGCATGGGTTTGAGCTGGGACATTCACAGGTGGAACTGGCAATAAACCTTGCAGGAGAGAGGAAGAAACAGAAGACTGATGGATGCCTTGATGCTGGAGTGCTTCCAGAATTCTCATGTGCAAAGTCAACAGTAGAGACTTTCTTCCATAGATGTGTTTCATCTTCTCTGTGACACGTGGAAGAGTTATTTGGGGCATATTGAGCACACACACTGTTTGTACAACTGAATCATGGCTTATTGCAAGTGTCTTAGAACATGTACGGGTTAGACTACAATCCTTAATTCAGTCTACCTTCTTTGAGCTTTAATTCTGCATTTATTATTACAGTGCCCGAATATCTAACATTATGGGAGGACACACTCAAAAGTAAAATATGACAGAGTGTGGTTCACAAGCAGCTGTACTCCTACGGGTATGACCGCTTCTTGTACTGCTTCAGGGCAAGGGCATGGAACAAGCTATGGACAAGAAACCACACTTGTCTCAAGCAAAAAGAACTGAGAATACCTTGAATGAAGTAAATCACCCTAACCCTAGGAAATGAGGAAATTTTCCCACTGCCTGTCTGGCAGTGTCCCTGTAAGGTCAGGTTGTTGCTCAGAACAGCGCACAGCCACCCAAAGGGACTTACAGAGGTTCACCTTGAGCTCCCTTCCACCAGGGAAGCTCTATCAGTGCTGCCTTGCACCCTGTCCTGTTTCTCCCAGCTGCCAGGAAATTTGTACTACAGCCTACCCAGATTACACCAACTTGGGAATGTGTTATTTTTGCTCATGAGTGTGTCTGCAGACAACTCTTCATCTCTCTGATTTGTAAATGTGAGGCAAAGTAGGCTCCCAAATATAAAACTGCATATTTTTAGCTACAGTGGATATATAGTGAAAACATTCCAAATCTGTGATTTTTTTAAAGGATCAGCATATTTCCATTTCATTTTGCTTACAGAGTAGGGAGGCAGGAGAAGAAAAAAAAAAAAAGGTGAACGGGGCAGCTATACACTCCAGCTCTGTACAACCAAATTAAAATATGCATAAGTACTGAAATAAAATACACCTAACTAAAAATAAATATGATGATTTTGTTTGGACAGCTTCTTTTAATTGATCAGCGATCTTATGCACACCAGAGTTCTGTAAAACATGTAAAAGTACATTGTTAGCATACTTTGTAAGGAGATTTGGAAGGGGTAGCGTGTGTGCGGTGTGATAAGGAAGGGGAAAATACCGAAATGAAAATGGCAGTTACAGCAAGTTATCTCTGTAGGCAGATGCAAATAATAGGGCCAAAATCTGTGTTGCTATTTCTTGTGGTAGAGAGTGATAAGGCAAGAAAGTAAAGCAAATAGAGGAGAAAAATCAGACTAGTAGAAAGATAAGCAATTAAATCAAGAGCTTAGACCCGTTTTGAATGTCTGCATTTCCCAGGCGTGCTCAAGAGCGCTACGATATTACTGGCACATCACAACCTCCTACCTGCTGATTCACATGAACTCCCAAAATATTTCTTTATGAATAATGCCAAGAGAATCCGGCTTTCCTCTCCCTAAACACTGTGTGTTTTGCTTGCGCTCATCTCTCCCGAAATGTCAACTTTACATTTCCAATATCCATGAAGAAATTCTTAATAAAAAGATACGATCTGCGTTTCAGAATGAGACCTTTAAATCCTTTAGCCCTGCCAGTTCCTAGGGAACTTTTGTTAAGAGCGAGAGACCCTGTTTAATAGCACCGCTTTCCAATAGTAATCAAGAGAGTTGCAGACATCAGCATATCACAGATAACAAAGGCAGTGCATTCCAGACAAGCAAAACCAGAATTTTATTCTGGATTATTGTACACAAATGTGGAACAAAGATTTTAATTTTTTTTCTGCATTTTAATTAGATTTCCAACCAAGATACTTTGAAATGTCTATTTAAAGTAATTCTGCTGAGTTATGAAATAAGGACACATTAGAAATGTGCAAACAAATCCAACACGCTGAGCCACTTTGTTGCCTCTGCCTACATTGCTTGTGTAGCTACAGTCTTCGCTTTCAACTCACTAATGCTGCTGATCAACACTAAAAGGAGCAGTCCCACCCCTCACTATGTATTCTTACCACTTTCCTTGTGATAGAACTATACAAGCACAATAATTCATTTTCCTTTGGGCAAATAACCTGATCCAAGTCTTCCTGCAGTTGCACTTTTACCAGACTCAGTCCAAGGGAGGAAAGTGGCCAGGGACAAAAACACCCCTTTTGGCAAGAACGTGCCCTTCAGCTGGATTACGTGTCCAGTGACACTGCCCAGCGCAGGGCTCTGAGCAGCGAGCTGCTCACTTCTCCAGACCAGCACCCAGGTCATGGCCAAGGCTGCAGAAAGGCCCCAGCCCTTGCCCTGATTTTTCTGAGACTCCAAACTCATTACAAGAAGCTTCGTTCAGGTGTTAATGGAGATAATTTTGGCTACAGTTTCAGTTCAGTTATAAGACAGAGGTGTTACATGCTTTATTTTTTTACAAAGGTCAGGGATTTCCCCCAGGGGACTCCATGCCAGCTACCTGCCCCAACTGGTACCGTCTTACGGACGTGCAGAGATGTCACACACCCAACAGCTGCCGCATCTGTCACCTTGCTACTGCCATCCCGTATCTTCGCCAGTTCCTTTGGAAAGAACAGTAGGTGAAATGCTCCATGAAAGAAATGGTATTATTTTTAGTGCTAGTCTGCCTGTTGTATGTTCTGTTCCGGAGATGCAGTGTGATCTAGTGTGCTTGAGCACCACATGGGGGAACGTGGAATTGTAACTCTGGCTTTGCTGCTCTGTTACTATCTATCCTCCATCAATATTTCTGAGCTTTGCTGTGTCCATCTTCTGATCTTCAAATCGCAGTAGCAGCTACAGATCCCATGTCACAGAGCCACTACCAGTGTTCTTAAAGGCTGCTGAACACCTGACACTTCTGCTTATGTCAAAGGTTTCAAATGGTCTGGGGACGAGGGTCAGGGCTGTTCAGAAAATACATCTTTAAAGCCACGCTCTACTTCGAAAAGCCACACCACCACTTACAACAAATGGCAAGCGCTGGTGTTACTGAACTGTTCTTTTGCTTAGTTATTTCTGCTAGCCAGCGGGGACTGTTTCTTGCTTTCAATGCGGTACAAAACATTGATTTTTCTGAGACTCCAAACTAAGGTTTTCTAGATGCAGAATCACAGTGGACTCATAATCTAAAGCCCTCAGGTATTTTTAGGTTAAAATCCTTAGGCCAGTACTTCAGAGCTGCTTTTTTTTATGACTTACCTTATTATTAAAACCATCAACAGTGAAAACCAGTAAAACTATTTATCTGGCTAAGCCAATTCCTCCAGACCAACTACCCTGATCATAAAGAAATCTGTGATGGCCCTTGAAGTGTTGGCTAGAAAGGATAAGTAAGTATTTTTTTCTATGCATTTGTTATCTGGGATTTTTATTTTTCCTACACTGATAGGAACTGGGACAGAGGATATAGAAAAAAGGTAGGTAACAATAACTAGGTGCCTATTTTTAGCTCCAAACTCTTCTGTATTCATAGGAATAAAAAACCGTGCCATTCATTTTCTTGTGTGTACATCCCTGCCGCAGACCTGCATGTACTTGCCCTCATCTACCTGAGTCATATTTGTAATGCTGGATAGGTAATGGCAGTTCAAAAACAGCACCCATTGCCCCTGGCAAGAAGAAGACGGGATGAAAAAAAAACAACTGATTCAGCAGCCCTGGGTATTTTTGGTGGAGTCCTCTGTCTCCTGCAGTAGTGACAACAGTGACTCACCTTCTGTGTCTCCTTACCCCTCCTTTGTTTTATATTTGATCTCAGTTGTGGCTTCTTCAGCTGCTCTGCTGGCACGGCCCCACCTCACGCTGTACACGGGAAGTAACAATACTGCGAAGGGTGGAACAGGCCTGCCGCTCCCCTGTTATCACACCCCGCATCTCTCCTTTGCCCCATATTTTCTTAAACTAATCTGCACCTCCTCAGGCTGGTATAAAACAATTTAATTCAAATGACATCAGCGCAGTGGACTTGACTGAATACACGCTGACAACTTACCAGGACAAATGACAACAAAACAAGGCTGCAGAGTCAATTTATTTTCCTCTGCTTTTATCATATTTTTCCTATTTAAAGACTGTAGGGGAACTGCAGGTTAGTTTGCTTCAATGAATTATGGATACACTATGGAGTACCCTACAGGACTGGAAGGTCTGGGGAGAGTGACTGCAGCATAGCATTTACGGTTAGTGAGGTTGGATGTCATGGTTCAATTCTCGGTGCTATTGTACAGTCATTAATTTATATAAAACTGAAGAGGACAGGAGTTACAAGTGAGAAAAGGTTTACTGTTGCNTGGGCAACCTGTTCCAATGCCCGACCACCCTTTCCGAGAAGAAATTTCTCCTCATCTCCAACCTGAACCTCCCCTGACACAACTTGCAGCCGTTCCCCCTAGTCCTGTCGCTAGTTATCTGCGAGAAGAGGCCGACCCCCAGCTCACCACAACTTCCTTTCAGGTAGTTGTAGAGGGCAATAAGGTCTCCCCTGAGCCTCCTCTTCTCCAGACTAAACACTAATCTTGAACTTGAGTCTTTCATAGACATGGTGTTAAGTACCCAATGGCTGTTCTCTGGTGTTTTTTAGGGAAGGGGTGAGAACAAGCAGGCATGTCTTTGACTTGGTCTCCTGTAGTATCCTTACAGCCAAGCCAGGTAAATAAACAACAGATAACGTGGGTGACAATGGGCTGGACCATTAGTCTCACAGTCTGTGATCAGCAGTACAGAGTCCAGCTGGTGGTTGGTTACTAGTGCCATTCTTCAGGGATTGATACTGGACTATTTAATGTCTTTATTTACAACTTGGATGATGGAATTAAGTGCACTCTCAGCAAGTTTGTGGATGAAACAAAACTCTAGAGAAGTGATTGATATGCTGGAGAATTGCTCTTCAACATGACCTTGACAGGCTGGAGAAATTGGCTGACACGAATTTCATACCATTCAATACAGGTAAATGTAAAATCCTGCAGCTGGGGTGGAATAACCCTCTGCAACAGGGCAGGCTGGGGCTAACTGGACAGGAAAGGCCCTTGCAGAAAAGAACTCCTGTTGGACAACAAGTTGAACATGAGTAGGCAGCGTGCCTTTGTGGCCAAGGAGGCCACCCTCATACTAGGCTAACGTGTTAGCAAGGATACAGCAGCAGATCAAGGTAAGTGATTGTTCCTTTCTAATCCATACTTGTGAGACTACTCTGTTCCGTCTGTGGCTCCTCAGTGCAAGTCATGGCCGTACCAGAGTAAGCCCTGCAGAGGGTCATCGAGACAGTCAAAGGGCTGAAGCACTTGACACAGGAGGAAAGACTGGGAGAGCTGGGTCTGTTCAAACTTGAGAAGAAAAGGCTACGGCTAGGAGAGCTTATTGCTGTCTTCATCTACTTAACAGGAAAGTGGAGACAGACTTCTTTAGAGGTACACAGCTGCAGGATGAAAGGCAATGGAAACAATGCAGCACTGTAAATCAAATTAGACATAAACAAAAAGAAAAATCACCATGAGGGCAGTCAAATACTGGCACAAATTGCCCAGAGAAGTAGTGGAAGTTGTGGTATATCAGTACTTGGAGATACTCGGAACTAAACCTGACAAGGCCCTGAGCAACCTGATCTAGCTGTACTTGTTTTGAGCAGAGGTTGGACTAGATGACTCAATGTCTCTTCCAACCTCTAAAGTCTTTGGTCTCAATGCCAGAGAGGTCCTTGTTCGTTGACTTTTTGGAGGGTTTAAAAGTTTCAGTGAAGTAGACTGTTACCAAAGCAGCAGTCATAGCTTCTGACCACCAGACTGCAAACAGGTGTACGTGCTGCGATGCCTCTGCACAGGTTATTTGCCTGAAAACTACAGCTATTTTGCTTCTGCACGATGTTTTCCTTTGCTGGGATCTGCTTGGGGATCTGAACTTTGCGTCTCTGAGACAGCAAATGAAAACTTCTCTTACATAGTTGGTGTGAAGACAGCATGCAACCTTATGTACACCAACTGTTTTCTAGGAGTGAACATCACCTGAATTCTACTTGAACTTAGAATTTGAGCTGTATTTCAGTGGAATGTCATTTGATTAAAAACCAGATTGAATGAAAACACAAGTCCAAAAGTCAGTAATCTTTTCAGTAAAATACAACTACGTGGAAGCTCATGCATATTTTTAATTCGTACTGAAGAGCTCCTTAAAATGTCAAAAGTCCAGCTTGCTGAATGTAACACTTCCCTCCAGGTTAACTTCAGAATGGAAGCTGTCAAATCTCAGTCCATCACTCAAGTCCACAAGAAATGGTCTGAAATTGCCTTGGTGTCAACGACTAAACAAAACATTTTACAGATTGCCTGATACCTTTTGTACTTACTTTGTCAGTGCAAAAGAGATCATGGACAGTATAAGGTAACAGAAAATTGATTTAATCAAAAGTCTTTCCGTCTGGAGAAGATGCAGGCTTTAGATATACTGATAAAGAATCTACCATACCTATGTGTCTTTCTTGAGGACATAAATGTTGTATGTATTTCTTGGTGTCTCAGATTCTGAAGATTATGTTAATATTAACATACCAAACTCTTCAGAATTACCCAATGAACAAAATTGCAACACCTGCTTTGACAACAGCCACTGCCATAAAGATCTCCACTTCTGCTAGTAGAAGGATGACATGTAAAAGATAAAGATTTCTGTTTAAATCAGCAAATTAATTTGCATCTTTGCCACTGCAGTAAAATTGTAGTGATTGCTACTCAAAGGCAGGAAGTCAAATTTTACATTTATACAAATGCTAAAACGGTGACAACAGGGAATTTGATTCTTTTTAATGAATTGTTAAAAAAAAGCACCACAGATCAATATTTAAATTCCTGTTGCACGTTACTTACACCTTTCACATGAAACATTAATTGCGATTTTATGTGGTTTCATTACAGCTTCAACAAAGATGTGAACCTAAATTCAGAATGAATGACATCAGTAGTTAAGTATCTAACAAGAAATGATCATCACTATAAATCTATTTTACGTTTTACAATGATTGTTTAAGACAGCTGAGACTCATATGAGCTGAAAGAGTATGTCAGCATACAGCAGCTGCTGATAACAACCAGCATGTGTTGGCGAGAGCTTTTTGTTTTCTGAAGATAATTAAAACTTGCTACAGTTTTCCAGCTGCTACTTAGTCAATAAGGAATACTTTCAAAAAAGTGGGTGGTGCATTTTTGCTTCACTTTAAATGTATTGTGACGATCTCTGCGGAACGTTCCCTAAAGACGATTACTCTACGATTTCAGTTTTTCATGTTTTCTGCAAAACAAACTACACGGCAATAGTTTAGACCAGAAATCTTTTAACTGTCAGCTTCAGGTGCTCAAGAGGAAGAAAGCACTGTAATAACAGGTATGCTTTGCTGAACAAGAAAATATGCACACACAACTACCGGCATCCTTTTCCGTAAAATTCTGTGTAATCTGTATTCAGCTTGTATTATAAAAGCTACTGTCTCTTTTTTACTGGGAGCAGCACGTTTTGAAAAACTTTCTGCTCTCAGAACCAGTCAGCAGGCACCGTGGAACTATAAAGAGCCCTGCCAGCGTGGGGAGTAAATGACTCTGCAGAGCTACAATTAAAATGCCAGTAGTTTTATATTGGTCCTCATTAGAGCCTTAAGATGAGGCATTCCCAGGGTTTTAGACCACAGTCTTCCTCTAGTTCTCACGTAACTTCCTCCACGGTGGCTGGTGAAGACTGTCTCCCTGTCTGCACAACTTTAGGCCCTATGCTCAACCAGAGTCCAACAGCAACGTAGTATTTCAACAGCAATGCAGTATTTTTCTTAACCAAAATCTTCTACAGAAGTGGTCCAAAACACAACTTTCTAGAACAATACAACTTCAAAGGTCTGAGCCACTTCTGATTAACACATAATTACTTGGTTAAAGTCAAGTATGCAAATGGTTTCTTGAATAACCTGTGTGTGCTTAGTTACGAAAAAAATAAATGGTTTGAATCAAAGACTCCGCTGTCAGGGCATGGCTAGACCAAAATGCCATTATTGTCAAGGAAGCAGGAAACACTCCCAAATCAGGGCTATGATAAAGTAATATACACTCTTTTTTTTTTCCCCTATCACGCATTTTGCAGGCTACTGTTTGTAGAGCCATTCCAGAGGAGGATGCCTGGACCAACCCTAGCCAGTGGTTCTAATTGGAGGCTACCAGAGAGCTAATGAAGGAAGCTTTCTGGAGACCAGCTCCCCCAGTGCCAGAAAAGCGCGGACAGGAGTACTGTGAGAAAAAAAGCAAAGCAGGAGGGCGAAATGATAGTTGCATGGGGCAAAACTGTTGATTTTTATACTTCTTGAAATCTTAATTTCTATATAAAACAGTTAAATGACTACAGAATTGTATTTATTTCACACCTTTAAGAGCTGACAGGATATTCTGGAGAAAGACAACGGCGGATTGCTGGGTCTGGCACTGAGCAGCGCTCCCTGCGCCCTGGGTGGATGAGAAAGTTCTGGGTCATTGCAACTTTCAGCAACAGTAAACTGTTTAAATTTTTGTACTTAAAGTGCCTAGTGCTCACAGAAATCTAATTTTTAGGCTTATGAAAGTATATAAATATATACACAAATATCTGTACAAAGATGGATGGATGGATGGATGGATGGATGGATGGATGGATGGATAGATAGATAGATAGATAGATAGATAGATAGATAGATAGATAGATAGAAAGAACCAGGCAAACTCTGGTTGCTCAGCTTCTGCATCGTAGTCCAATCATCCAACATCATCTTACTCTGCTCTCATACAAGGAATGTGTCCACTTGATATCTCACGCTCATGCCCTTGAGCCAGCAAACTTGGCTGCCAGCAGTGACAGAGCCACAGCGGTACTTCGTGGGTGTGTTTTGGGACACACGCTGTGTGTCAGAACAGGACACCCTGGTGTGTCAGAAGTAGCCCCTGGACTAGTGACTGTGGGAAGTAGCCGTGTACAACAGGGCTAACAGGAATGTAAGTGACCCTTCCTCACAGTATCCATTATTGCTGTTGGCTTTCCATGAGCACTTAAGTGGTTTGCACTCTTAGACGAAAAATAGAATCCAAGTAACAGAAAAGGTACTAAATTTCCCCCAACAATAGTCCAGTTCTCTCACCCAGCTTAACAACTCAGCTGTGGAGGTCAGAAGCCAGATTACAGCCTTAAAATAGGGATCATCTGCTTTGTCAGTCTTAAAATAGACTTTCAGAACCCAGTATTAGAGGAAATAAGTATTACTGAAAAAAAATTTAATTTAGGGGTTTTTTTAGCAACTGCAATTGTTTCCTCTTAAACTTCAGAGGCCAGAACTAATATACTGATCTTAAGATAAGAGGCCACTTGAAATAATAAGACTTTCAGCAAATAACACTGCCATTACGCACCAGGGAGCCGAAACGCTTATTATGCAGTTCAGTGAAAACTCAAAAGACACAAAGTGTTTGACATGACTGGCAGCAGCACCACCTAAAAATAGCTCTGCATAAAAAAAAATTAAAATGTCACCAGATTTTTTTTCCTTCCTTCAGAAGCTGCTGGTGAATAGACCATTCTTGGTCTGAACGGACAAAATCTCGTGCCCCAAGTGCAAGTGCAAGGGCAGCCCATCGCCTCCCACCAGCACCCGTGGCCCCTCGATGAGGACGTCAGGGCTGCTGGGGAGGGATGGCCCGAAGCAGCTCGGAGACGGACCACAGCCACGCACTTCCTTAGGTGGCATCACTCCTGCGATGCCTCAACGGCCATCAGTGGGATGAAGATGGCTCTGGCTTTTGGTGTGAAGCACTGGGTGAAGATATAATAATCCTGGCCAGGAATCTGTGCTAGTATTACTTGATCCAGGCTACATCACTCAGGCAGCGGTACGAAATGCAGCTTTTGCTGCAATGGCTCAGGTTTTGGCACGGGTGTCTGGTTTTAATGCAGGATCAGCAGTTTGAGTGATAAAGTGGTTTTGGACAAACTATTCTGAATCATTTGGAAGGGATTTTTAAACCAGATACAGTCCAATGCTTGCTGACTTTAAAAGAAAAGACACTCCTTTTAACTCTGGATAGGACCTAGGCAGACCGCCACACTTTTAACGAAGTGAAGCTGCCAGAATGGCAGTTTTAAAAAGTCCTCAGAAATATATACAAATATAGCTGTAAAAAAAAAAAGAAAAAGAAAAAAAATTAAATGCCAAGGACTTACTGCCTCCCCATCTGTACCAAGCATTAACTTTTGGAATTTACATTATCCCCCTCAGATAAATGTTTGCAGGAAGAGAAAGCCATTATCTTTGAAGTTACAAAATTATTAGATATTCAGCTGCCGCCATCAGATGCAATTAAAGACACAAAACTTATATTCATCTCACAAAACTTAGATTCATCTCTCAGAACATTGGAGTTTGCCAAATATGCTATGAAAAAGCCACATTGTGTGGCTCTGAGAGTCTTGTCCTGTCCAGACTCCCACTCCCATACCAGTTGGAGACTAGGAAAAACTGATCATTCCGCCGCTTCCTGAAGCCAAAAGGACGCAAAAGGACCGTGCCTTTCACACGAGTCCTACGTTTGTGCGGTCCCAGTGTTGACAGAGACACTTCTTCCTTCCCACATCGACAGTCGTCTTACATCTTCGGCCTATTTTCAAATCTTATGTCCTTTGGAAGGATGCTTGATGATGCTGCAGTTATTGGAGCGAGCAACATGATCTAATTATTTGGAGTAGTCTTTGCAGGTTCTGATTTTACACAAATTTGGGATATTGATTTCAAAAGAAGAAGAACGGGGCTGTGGTGAGCTTATGTGAGCTGTCTGCCGCACAGTATGAAATAAGGAAAAAGTCTGAAGTAGCTGGCTTTCTAACATAATTTACTTCTGCATTTATGCAGGAATAATGGAAAGGCAGTTCATGGTAAGATACATTTACTTTTACATACTTTCTTCAGAAACTTCAAAGCATTAAAAATTGTATTACAGCAAGAAACGTTTCCTTTTCTTCAGGTAAATACTGCAGAAACATTAATGTTTAGATTTTTAGACTTGTGGAGCAAGGTTTCTCCCCATTTTACACCCTCTGTGGAAGCGGACAGAGTGGTTACGTTTACACCGCTCGGTAAAAGACTGCCTGATTTCAAATTTTTTGATCAAGTGGCATCGCTCGGCTCACATCCACACTCCCTAGGACTAGTCCTCTCTCATAAACTTGCTCTGCATTGAGCTAGCTGGAGAAAGCCAAAAGAGAGCCAGGGCGTGATCTGCTCAGCACAGCAGTGGGTACTCCAGCTCACCCCCATTGCTCTTGTTTAGCAGTACAGACATGCCCACTCAGAAGGACATTTTACTGCTGTAAGCCTAATACCAACACAGGAACGCGACGTGTTAACGCCTAACATATTCAAGCAGGAGCTTGTGGATAACATGGATAATCCCTTGTAGAGAAGAGAACTGCTAGAGAAGAGTAAAAGGTGTAGCATCATCCTCGCCTCTGGACACATACGGTAGTAAAAGCTGTGCTGTACCCTTTAAGGAAATGCCTTTCCTTAATGAGAGGATGTCATACTTTCCTGCAAATGCGATTTCAAGAAGGAAGCTGAGAAATGTCCCAGAAAGATGGAAGGTTTGGGGTGTGGGGGATGCCAGTGGGATGACTAAAGAGGATAAGAGCTAGAATTAAATTTAGAGATTCCACTTTGAACTTACTGCTTTTTTTCCACACTCCTAAACCACCGAAGTGATGGAGAATTAGAAATAAGCACGGTACAATCAATAAAATAAACAAACCATGAAAGACACTAGTGATACATTAAGAGGGAAGAAAATCAGATATCCTTTAGGCCATTAGGAATAAATAAGAGTGACAACAATAAATATGTATCTTGCTTCTAAATCCTGAAAACTTGCTCACACAAACAGACCTTCCTCCAACCACAATCCTATTAAACGAGCGCACAACTAGTGCCAAAGGCCCATAACATCTAGCTCATTAAAGCAATACCAGCTGACATTATTAGGGTTTATTATTTTGCTTCTTTAGTACAGAGGAAGATTCATCTGAGTAAATTGCAGGGCTGAGTCCTTCTTTGGCAAAGGACTTTGAGTGGAAAGCAAAATATCTGCGACGTTCCAGCAAGGCAGCTTCCAAGCTTGGCAGAAGGTATTTACTTAAGACATACTGCACAGCCCATGTTTTAAACTAAGCCATTTCTCCTAGTTCACCTAACTTATCACAAGGACAGACACTTTTGCTCATCTGCGGGTGTATGTTAGTCAAAACTAACAAATCTGAAGTGCTACGGAGGGACTTTCTTCTCCTGGTAGACTTAACCTCCTCAGTCCTGTTACAGATGAGAGACAAAAAGCCACAACGAGTTTTCAGACTGAGTCATGCACATTCTTCTCATGTAAGCCATAATGCTCCCAAGTTCTCTGAATCACGCTGTCTGCTATTCCGTAGCTTCTAAACAGTCCAGCTCAGATGCGGAAGCCTTCCTCTCCCCCACTGTATTATGGTGTGCAATTAGTGTTGCGATGATTTGCTCTAGTAAGCTCAGCTGACCTGTTGAACTGAACCTGAGAGGGGAAATCCAACAGGTTTTTAAGGAAAACCACACACATGATAATTTTACGAGGCACAAAGATGAGGGTTTACCAACTTACTTACATCTGAATACCAGCAAAATAAGTATAAATAAGAAATGACCCAACCAGCATATACTGGGTCAAGCCCACAGGCCATATAATTCAGCATTTTACCCTTGAAAACAGCTATTAGAGGGTATAACAAACCCTACTACAGACAATTGTTTAACAATGTCAGTACAAGGGACCTGTTTTCCCAATCCCTTCATTAGATGCTTAGGCGCTAATCTAAGTATATGTGATGCCTTACATGAAACAGCTCATATAATTGTTTAAGTGCAACTAAAAGTCTTGAGAATATTGTCTGATATGAGTAAGATACAAACAATGACTATGGCTAAGATGCTGTCAATGACTTCATAGTGTTTGCATTTGAATCAAAATGAGAGAAAAAAAAATCCACACGGCTCTATCGCCTAGAGAGAAAAATAACATCTGGCTGGAACCTAAAACTGAGAGATTTTTTTAATTAACACTTGGTTCTCGTGGTACAAATACTGCACTTTATTTTCAGAGATTTATGTATAAATACAGACATTGGAGTCCCCCAGTAACAAAAATGCTATGTACAGATTCTCCTAATTAATATATTTTTGTGAGTAATTTCTATTTTATCTCGGTTATATAGCATTTTGTATACACCAGTGACTTATCATTTTTTTCTAAATTTAAACTAAAAATAAATACAATTATTATTACTCTAATGACTCATTTATTGAGCATAAATCTTGTGTTTATTGGCTTAAATGTCTTTCAACATTACTGGCTCTAATTATGCAATAGGGTTAATGTGAAAATTAAAAATCTCCTCCGTACGTCAATACAGAAGACATAGAGCACAACTACAGCTGTTTGTTTCATCACAATTTCCAAATTGTGCTGGTTTTGGCTAGGGTAGAGTTAATTTCCTTCACAGTAGCTAGTACAGAGCTATGTTTTAGATCTGTGCTGAAAACAGTGCTGATGATAGAGAGATGTGTTTGTTACTGCTGAGCAGTGCTTACACAGAGCCAAGGGCTTTTCTGCTCCTCATCCCACCCCACCAGTGAGTGGGGGTGCACAAGGAGGTGGGAGGAGACAAAGCCTGGATATCACCAAAGGGATATTCCGTGCCATATGACATCATGCTCAGCATATAAAGCTGGGGGAAGAAGGAGGAAATGGGACACTTTCGGAGTGATGGCATTTGTCTTCCCAAGTACTTGTCATGCATGATGGAGCCCTCTGACCACCCTCTTGGTGAAGAACCTTTTCCTAATCTCCGACGTAAACCTCCCCTGTCGCAGCTCCATGCTGTTCCCTTGGGTTCTATCACTGGTCACCAGAGGGAGGAGATCAGCGCCTACCCCTTCGCTCCCCCTCGTGAGGAAGCTGTAGGCCCCGATGAGATCTTCCTTCAGTCTCTTCTTCTCTAGGCTGACCAAACCAAGGGACTTCAGCCTCTCCTCATATGCCTTCCCCTCAAGGCCCTTTACCATCTTTGTTGCCCACCTCTGGACACTCTCCAATAGTTTTACGTCCCTTTTGTGCTGTGGCGCCCAAAACTGCACACAGTACTTGAGGTGAGGCCACACCAAGCGCAGTGTAGAGTGGGACAATCACATCCCTAGACTGGCTGGCAATGCCATACTTGATGCACCTCAGGACGCGGTTGGCCTTCCTGGTAGCCCGGGCACACTGTTGGCTCATGTTCAACTTGCTGTCCATCAAGACCTCCAAGTCCCTCTCAGCATGGCTGCTCTCCAGCATCTCATTGCCCAGTCTGTACGTACAGCCAGGGCTGCCCCTTCCTAGGTGCAGAATACAGCAGTTGCATTTGTTAAACTTCATGTGGTTGTTGACTGCCCAGTTGTCTAATTTGTCCAAGTCTCTCTGCAAGGCCTCTCCACCCTCAACACCTCCTCCCAGTTTGGTGTCATCTGCAAACTTGCTCAGAACACCCTCTAGTCCTACATAGCTACTGTAAGAAACCCAGTTTTAACAAACTTAGTCAAGACGATGTTTTTCAATGGACCAACAGATCCCTCTGCTGTGAGCGTGCATATGCCCCATAAGTGTCTGACACTGGAGAGAGCGATGGGCCATGTCCCACCTGAGGTCTGCAAGGCAGCTCTGCAGCTGAGGATATTCGCTCTGCTGCACTGGACAACCCAACCCCAGAGCTGTCCTCCCCTGCGTGCCTGGGCTGGAGTGCAGACATGAGGTCACCACAAGAAGAGGCACTGGGGGTCGAATGGGAACCACAAACTGCTACTGGCAGGAGTTACCCCACAAGCTCAAGAGGCAGTAGGTCACTGGCACTGGTCAGAGATGGCCCAAGTGGGGATGTTTTATCATTACTGCCAGGACTGAATCTTTTTGGCTAATCTTTTACTTTGCAGGGCTCAGACAATGAAGTTTAGAGCCGTATAGGTAAAGTGGCCAGCATCCAGAACGTGGGAAATGCCACGGTGCAGGCTGCCTGAACAACCATAGTTTGCCCTCTTTGTATGTCTGAACAAAACCAGACTCTTTAATGATATAATTGTATCCCATTTCCCATCTCCAGGGATGGACAGTTACTCCGTACCTGTGTGCACATTCAGAACGTGATCTGGGCTTCTTTAATGCAGACTATGACTGCAACGTTTTCACTTACATGATTTCCAAGTTCTCCTTTTGAGTATGGGAGTATATTACAGCTTGTTTTACATTAACTGTTGAAATTCAAAGTCACTTAAAATGTAGAAATTTTTGCCAAGTCAGTCACATCCCTCTGTAACATTTTCCAAAAAGTGTACTCGTGCTTAGAAAAGAGAAGAATTAAACGTGTTGAACCAGCTCCAAAGGGAAGACTATAGACAGAAGAGCGCATTTGTTTGTACCTCTAATGCTTGCTCAAACCAGACAAATGCAGGTGACAGTATTCATAAAAGATCAAAACCGAACTTGCAAGAGTCGGTGTAAGAGTCTAAAACATCTGCTGAGTGCTGAATGGAGACTTTGCTTTGAAAAGTTAAAAGTCTGCTTTGAGATTGCTCCATTGAACAATTCTCTTCAACTGCTCTTGCCTGTGGACATAAACTGAGACAAAACACAGCACGTTACTCACTGTAGGCAGGAATTCACTCACCGAGAATAGGAATTTGTCATATTTTCATTTGTTTCTTCATATTATTTTCTTACTGAAAGTGCAGTCTAAGAATCAAATCCTATAGTAGATGAATGGGACATTTCTTTACCGGCGATGCCTAGTTGTGCTGGGGCAGATGTGGTTTTGTTCACCTTGACGTATGCTCTATTTGTGCTGCACAGTCAACAACTTCAATTTAATATTTTCAGAATACGGCCTTAATTCTTCATTACTTTTTACCTACAGCTACTTTTTATATTTTTTATCCTGCACTGAATTTAGCCATGTGCTGTGAAAGACAGAACTTTGTGACTCATGTAATATAAATTCTTGAAAGTCACCACCTTATTTATTTAAAGAGAACATGAGTAATCATTAATGAATTCTCATACAGTTACTGCATACACAGTTTGAATAAATACCTCAGACCAAGCATGCTACACCCTGTTCCTTTATGCTGAGGCATGTGTCCCCTTCAGCGTGGAAACTAACGGGCTTACGGGGGAAAGGGAATCATCAAAAGATCACATTTTGAAAATACCTATTTAATATCAGACAGATAATTACTACTTGCACTTACAGGCCACCACATAATTCTGCCTCAAGGAGTCGGTGGTGTACATAAACCAAATATTTAGGACTTTCAAAGTATGATCTGATTAAAATAACAGTCTAGTTCTTTTCATTTCCCTTGTGGTGGTTTTCTTTTTAGAAATGATTAAATAGCGTAATTCCTCTAATGATTCATTTAGTTTATTTTTAACTAACACCAAAGGAAAATACAAAGGAGAGCTTCTTCAGCAAACGTGTTTTTAAAGGAGGAAGAAAAGCAGTATTGCTACATGATGGAGTACTTCAGCATCGTTTAGAATAGCACATGCAGCTAATGCCTGAAAAGACAGCAGCACATGCAACATCTTGTATTACACCGCGTTAGTGAACCAGGTTCCTACCCTGGCATGGAAGCTTTGACTGCTCTATACATTGTAAATCATATACATTGTGATCTTGTAACTCATTCCTTTCACTAAGGAAAAATATCCCTGATGTAAAAACTTCAGTGTTTCCTACCGTGGGTCCCTCCAGTCTGAAAAGCAGCAACTGAAAAATATCTGCACAAGTAGACAGCAGGTATTCAAACAAGCCCCAAGGCAGCGTAGCACTCAAACATGTGGCAGATCTGTTTTCAGCAAGGCAGTTAACCAGGCAGGATTCACCCTTCCAGCGACAGTAAAATGTGGGCTGGATGTTTTTCTAAACACATGCTATAATTCAAATTATTAGAATGGGAGGTACTAACACAAGAATTGGAGTAGCAGGGTTCAAATACATTGTCTTAATGGCCTTAAAATGTGTGATTCAAGGACATACAAACTCAAGGAGACTAAATAATGATTTACACGCTTTACTCAACTGGGTGACTGAAAGCAAATTTTGGTTTTCACCTTGCATCTCCTGATTTACTTTTCAATACATTCCTGATAAATTGCTCTATGATACTCCATTAGTAATGAAACCCACTTGCCAGCGAGATAGAACTCACTCACCTCTGAAGGGATAGGCTGATACCTACATCCATATTACTGTTCTCTTCCAGTTCCGACTGGGACTGGGACTGGGACTGACAGCAGTACCCTCACACCGCCTGGAGTCTGAACAAGGCAGGCACAGAAGGTGACAAGCCTTGTGAAAGTCTTGTCAGTGACTGGTGGTTTCAGGGTTTCACTCGGAGTATGAGCTGGAGGTTTCAGATTGAGTTATACTAGCTAGACTTAGCTTTTTTTGTATTGCTGACACAGTTATTTGTATCAAAATTATTATTCCTTACTGGGGGAACTGCAGAAAAACTTTATACCTTGCAGTAGGTGTGTATATTGCTACGTATGAGCTCATACACAGACAATAGCGTCTATTTAGAATAGAATAGAATAGAATAGAATAGAATAGAATAGAATAGAATAGAATAGAACAGAACAGAACAGAACAGAATAGAATAGAATCATTAAGGTTGGAAGTGACCTCAAGGATCATCTAGTCCAACCATCCCCCCACCACCTATTACCCACTAAACCACGTCCCTAAGTACCACATCTAACCTTTCCTTAAACACCCTCAGGGATGGTGACTCCACCACCTTCCTGGGCAACCCGTTCCAATGCCCGACCACCCTTTCCGAGAAGAATTTTCTCCTCATCTCCAACCTGAACCTTCCCTGGCGCAACTTGTAGCCATTTCCCCTTGTCCTGTCACTAGTTATTTGCACAAATAATTTCATTATTTCTAATGGGCTGACACTTAACCAGCAGCTGACTCTGTCCCCAGTTTTCCATCAATCAACAGAGTGAAGGAAGTACCAATGTATTCTTAGTGACCCAAAATACACAAATATTTCATATACCGAACCGTAAGATCTATCACATCATCGCGGCGCTATACAAAGGTCATTTCCCACAGCTCTGCGGGGACAGGCTGGGAAGCTGTGGCAGAGCAGCAGAGGTTATTCACCGCGGACTGACCATCCATGCAGCGAACTGCAGGCACAAAGGTTACAACTCGGGAGCTCCTCTCTGTCCCAGCACGTGGCCTCTCGAAAGCCTCGGCACCGCTGGGTCCTTTGGCAGCCCTGGCCGTGCCGGACAGCTGGTAGGTCACGGGTTACAAGAGGGAACGTTTAGCAGCACCATGACAGGTAGAGGAGTTGTGCTCATCCATCTCATCTGCAGCCGCTGCTTGAAAAGTAAGTTGGTACTAGTGCTGCACACAGAACATTTTCAAATAAACCTGGAGAGAGATAAATTACCCTCTCTTTCCACTCAGTCCAGGCTGTACACTAGGTACACAGCATGACATAATATCCTTCCTGAAATCAGAGCTGCAGTGAAGACCAGTATCCTTCAAACATGACCAGTTCCTGAGACCGCCTTGCAAACAACTGCGTTTTCCTAATTGCCACAGAAACTATCTTTTTCATCTTTTTTAAGAGCTAGCCAAAGAATTATGTATTGTTTTCTTTATAAATGCAATAGCAGTTTCACCACTATATCCCTGTATTTCTGCCAGAGTTTGACAGCCACAGATACAAAGAATCTTACTGGAAAGCAACACACAGGAATGGCGACTCTGTTTAACTGATGCTGGTGAGAAGCTCACACCAATTTCGGTGATATTTGCCAGACAGGACAGTAAACGATGTTAACTCTATGCCTGCCTCTAGTGAGCAGAATCAAACACCTTTTTGCAAGCTGCCAAGAAAGTGACTGTTACCTCCAGGATTTTATTTTCTTCCCATGAAAAATACATGACGTACTCTTTTTCTGGATGTAGCACCACATCCACTTTGGAAACTGGCATTCTTGGAAACAGGATGCTATGATCGATACAGAATTATGTATCAATTTTTTTTTTTCATCTGGAAAAATCCGTACAGTTGCCTTTTATTTTTTTATCTTTGCATTAACGATTCTGAAGATGATTTCAGCCTGCACACGCAGGCCAAAGGATTTGTTCTGAGGCCAATCTGCATTTAGCTTTAGTGCCGTAGATATATATATTCAGATCAATACCTCTGTAATGACTGCCTAGATAACTGCATAAGCAGCTGCAGAAAGCCAAGTCAGCAGTTATTTCTAAGGACATGTGACAAGTTTTCCAATCCTCTGACAGTTACACGTGCTTGTTTCCAAAGGATGTTCTCCCAGCTGCCTTCCCCCAGCTGCTCTGGCTCCTGCTTTGCTTTTTAACTGGGTGACCATCTCTTCTCTCCCTCTGTGCTTTGCCACGGACAGTTTTTACCTGCAGCAATGGCAGCAGACGTACTGGTGCCAGTAACCGCTCCGCCAGTCGCAAAACACGAACTTCAGCACCGAAGCTACCGCAGAGTTTATGATTAAAAGACAATTTAGTTGAATAGCTAATTGTGCACTAGTGTTTGTCTCTTGGCTCTCTGGGTTACGTGTAGAAACAGCAAAGTATGAATGACTATTTCAAACCGACTCTAGACAGATTAGTTCAGAATAGAGACAGGAAAAGAGCCTGAAAGATCAGGCATTCAAACCTGTTCTCACCGGAAAGAGGGGACCTGCAGACCCTGCGACAGCGCCAGGCTTAGGAGCGTTTCTGCAGTAACTCACCTTGCTGAATTTTCATCAGGAGCTGGTGACGGGCGAGAATCCTGCTCGTCCTGTAGGGAGGGCGCCTGGCGGTTTGATCGAATCGCATGTACATCTCCTGGCCCTCGGGTGACACCGAGTTTAGGTAGTAACAGCCTGCGCCCGAAGTCCTGGTCACCTGCTTAAACATCTCTGCTCCTTTAAAATCACTCCGTCTCCGCTGTGGCTACTCCAGATTATAACCAGCGTAATGAAAGGAGGGAGGCAACAAGCCCTAGGGAGCTGAAAAGAGCAAGCGCTTTAAAAGAAAAAGGAGTGCCAAAAGCTACAACTCAGGATTCCTGCTTCTCCCACATGATCCGCACGGGCCAATCGCTCCGAGTCCAGCCTGTGGAACTGCAGCCGGCGGAGGGACAGCCAGCCTGCCCCAGCCCCGGCAGCCCCCCGGGCGGACGCAGCTCACCCAGCACCCAGGGGCTCCGCCGGGCAGCTTCCGAAAGCAAAGAAGAAAAAGTTGAAGGCTCTCGGGAATGCCTGTTTTAGAGCACGCAGGGCTGCAGAAAGCCTTTTCCTCCTCTGCTCCGCACCGCCCAGCTGTTGACTCATCTCAGGAGAAGATGCCCTTGCTAGTTTTCTAAAATCATACCCCATGTTTGCCAAGAAAAAGTTCTTTTACGGAAGGGCTGAATCTCAAAACCGCAGGGTACAACGAGCACTGGAACAAATGAAGCTCTTGGGATGAAAAAAAAACAATTAACAACGCCTGACAGCCGGCTCTCAGCAGTAAACACGACCTGAGAGTCCCTAAGCCCACTGTTAAGAGAACTGGTCACAACCTGGAAGAAGGGAAGGGGATGGAGAGACTCTTTTCTTCAGGTTCCTCACCATAACATCTTCTGGTTTTTTATAATTGTGAGAGGGGCATCTGTTTTCATTCAGTATTACCTCTCAGCTATTGAGTCTGCAAAACATGTCATTTCTTTGGTGAATCAAATAGAAGCTGAACATTGCCATTCTTATCAGCAAGTAGGCAGCAAATCTCAGTAAAAATGTACTGAAAGCAACCTCCTAGTATGCCCGTCAATTAATTTTCCATTATATTTTAAAATACCAATATTTTAGTTTAATACTACTCTAGCACGAGCTGATTTCTAAGAAAGCAGAGCTCTTGCCAGGGAGCTTTGTGATCAAGACAGTTTCTGAAGCAAGCACCGCTGGCCCACAGGAAGAAATTTCACAGTATCACAAAACTGGAAACGACGACGGCTCACACAAGGCTCTTCCATCTGCCTCACTGAAGCGCTCCTGCCAAAACCCACGTGCGGGTAGCAGGTCAGGGAAAGGCAGAGGGAAGGCACTGGGCCAGCATGGGTCCTGCACAGCTTGGGAACTGTGCTGCCACCTCCCAAATCCGTGCCTCCTCCTATGACACCAGTGTCAAGTTCGGGGACAGGGAGCTGATGGCTCCCGGAGCAGCTGCAAGCTCTGGGCAGAAGGGGCTCTACCTCCATCCCAGCCCACAGGGGATCTTGACCTCCCCAGACTCCACTTGGAGATCTATCTGCTGTGACATTCTTGTCCTGTTCTCCAGCCTGGAAGCCAACAATACGTCACAACCCACCTTTGTATGACAGAGCTCTGCTCCCACCCCCAGCCTGGATGAGGCTGCCCACCAGGGCAGGGCCGTGGGGTGGCATTGCCTGGGACCTGCCTGCTCACACAGGACAGGGTCCGGCCAGCTTGCGAGGGCAGACATAGCCACCTACATGTGAGGGGCAAAAGGATGGTTGTCTCATTCACAATTATTCATTAAAACTCTGCTCTGTGCAAACCCCTTAGGGAAGGGTTTTACTGCTATCCAATCTGTGCTCATTACACCTTATGGATTTTATCCCCAACTGACACGGGGCTTTTGCAGTGCAGTAAAATGGAGAAATACAATTCTGGATACCAGCAATTTAAAATGAATGCTCTAGACTGAAATCCTCCATTACCTGCTGTTACCATCCACAGCACCCACAAGTCCTGTACTTGCTGGTTTTTGGTGTGGCTGTATGGTCTTCTCTGAGACTCCCAATGGGGACTTCAAACTCAAGACAAAAGAAGTGGCACCGCTACTGTCTAAACTCCCAAACAGGGCTGGCCACTGGCAACCAGGGAGTGGGGATGGCCAGCGAATGTCTCCTCCCTGCCTTGCTGTGCAAAGGGGCAGGAGAGCAGCAGAGATGCAAGCGGAGAGAGCCTGAGCAGAAGGGAAGGGATGGTTTCTGTTCCCACTGCGGGAAAATCAGCGTGTCAGTCACTCATCTACTGTCTTTTGAAGAATAAATATCCCAGAGACACTTCAGTGTCAATGATGTGCACTGTATTTATCCAAAGAGACATTACCACTGTGCGGGAAATTCTTATTTGATTAATCTACAGTCCTTTGATCTAATTCTACTTATAAAATGCTATTGCTAGTGGAAAAAGCAATTATTAACATTTCATAGCTCTCAAAATTTTCATAGGGATTTCTTTTTCTGTTGGAAAATGCATTGACTTTTTCAGCTAATAGGATTCTGCACTTCTGTGCAATATTTCCAAAGACTAGTAAGCAGTTTAACTGAAACGTAATGCTTCAAAACCCAGCCCAAAGAAACCAAAACCAAGGGAAGAGCCTGAGTAAGGTACTGACTAGGGAACAAGCCTGTTAAGGGTTCAACGAGCCCAGTTATATGCCTGTAACAGAGAGCAAAGCACCAGTCCCAGTGCCCCTGTAGTTGCCCGTCCTTCCCACGTCACCGCCAGAGGGTAAGCGACAGGGCAGAGCCGCCCTCCCAGCTTCCCAGCAGCACGTCTCAGCCGTCACAAAGGGAAGAACGAGGAGCCTCCATCGAAGGGCAATGACTTTCCCTTCCTCCCACTGCAGGGAGCTGACACGAGGGTCCAAACACAACTTCAGAGCTGGAGGGAGGCTCCAGGCTTGGCGCTGCCGAGCGCTTGCCTCTGCCCAAGCTGAATTCTTTGGCTCCGGTCCAGCACTTACATAGTAGTCAAATAAAACAAGAAACAACAGGAGTTAGCTGGTCTCGCGGTGCTCGTTTGAAAGCTCCTGCGCTTGAAGTTGTGCATGGTCAAGGAAAGAAGTAGTCCTCATTGCATACTTTTAAAATGACTGTCTCCTTGTTCGGTGATGGCCTTGACACTCACTGTTTATTTTCAAAAATGCGTCATTCAAATAAGGAAACCCCTTTGTCCGTCAGTCTCGCAGACAAAAAGTACTACAGATGCCTAAGCTGTTATATAAGCGAGCTAATTAATATTTCACTCTCAGTCTGCAAGCTGTTTCTGGAATAGTTAATAGAGCTACACTGAGCTTCATGCTAATGCATCTCATAAAAGCACTTCAACATGAAAGCTTCCCCGTGGGTTTTACAAAGGGTGCAGGGGAGCTCCAGCACACACCTGAAATTGCTGCCTGCCACGCCAGCAGCACGGCTCGCGAGGTGGGAACCCAGCCCCACGTTCCCGTGTCACAACTGATGCACGCAGGAATGGAGATTCCTTCGTAACACCACAGCTGGAATTAGTGATTTTTTTATTCGGATCAGAAATGTCCGCACTTATATCTATAGTGCAATACCTACGTGTCACAGCTAGACGTTTCACAGGACAAACAGTGATTGGATGGATACTGAAATTTGCTGGAAGTTCAGGAAGGTTCACCTAAAGGTTTATTAATAAAGCACAGCACTACTGAATCTTGCACAGTATTTATTAGTATAATTGACAAAGTCAGCTCAAGGATGCGTACTCTTCTGTGTATGCATTCATAAACAGAACTGTAACACTGTTCATTGTTTCTCTCCCACCTTTTCTCCCCAAAATTGCAATTATTGTGAGGGGAAAAAGAGTATTTGCAGGAAAAACCTGCCCCAGGGCTGCCCATATATACCAAAGTATCACAAGGCACTACCTGAGATCTGCTTCCATTTCATCCAGAGCAGAGTGCCATAACCAGCTGGAGAGAACAGCATGGTATACTCTAGAAATGTTAAAATATATCGGATAACAAACTACCCATTTATGACCAGCTTTTCTGAGCACAACAACAGGGTGAGTTTCCACACACCACTGTGGCCTTAGAGTATTACTCACATAGCCACGAGGCAATGCTATAGGCAGTGAGGTGACTGCAGGTAAATTGAGATGAACAGCATGAACAGCACTTTCCCACTTGTATTCCCACATATGTGTGTGTATATATATATATATATATAACAGGACCGCTTCCTCGCATCTTATAATTCAAGCCCCCAAAGAACTGTGAGAGAGGTCCATGATGCCATATGTGGCGCATGGAGTTATTCAGGCTTGGATGGAACCCGCAGTTCTCACACAGTAATCAGCCACTTGATCTTCCAGCCATGACCCATTTCCCTTTTATTGTTAGTTGTACTTATCTTGTTATATCACATCTAAAATTAAAGGGCAGCTTGATGGCTTCTCTTCATTTGAAAGCACTGAGGCTACGAGAACAACGCAGCTTCCTAACCACTGGAGGAGCACAGTTGTTATTCACATTAGTGACATGTAGTTAGAAGAAGCCGGAAACTCTTGTTTTCAAGTTACAGAAGAAGAAAAAATATCAGGCGTCTGCTTTTAACTTGTTGATCTCTGGATTCCTCTCTATAATTCTGCAGGTAGAAGAATAGTTCAGTTTGCTGGGTTATGGCCAAGACTCCAATATCCCATGTATGTGATGTATCCTACATTTGAGTCCTACCCATATATCTTAGCCCTATCCTATCCACACATCTTCTATTTCTCACCTGTATCTGCCTTTACTGATGCCTGCACAGCAGCTCATGTGCTAGCAGCAGGCAATTCCTCCTTTCTCAAATTTAGGAAGAGAAAAAAAATCGTATGTGGGAAGCCCAAAGCTGTGTTTATGATGAGGCTTTCACTCACTTCATGTGTTTTGAATCCTATCTCTGGGACTGGGACTTTTCAAAGCAGAGGCTCATTGCCTGCTGTTCAGGAAAAGTGTTTTATGTTTGAACACAGACGTTTGTTTGAGAGCTGAGCTGGGATTTCTATGGGCTGCAAACACATTTATACAGGGCATGAAACAGCAGGGTCTGCAGAGCAGCCAGAAATGTCTCCCTCTGGCTCAGCAGCACTTCAGCCCTCTTCCTGAGGCCGTGTCGGGGCGCCGAGGCTCCGCGGCTTGTCGGGGCTGCCAGGAATTGGACTGGGGCTGAAGGAAAACAGTTTATGTGAGATTTCGACATCGCCAGGAAGCGAGATGGAAGCACCTAATAGCTGCACAGTGTTGCAAGAGAGGATCATTGCACTGCAGAGCCCGGTACCGACGTGTTCTGGAGACAAGTCAGCTGCTATGTCAACTGCCTGCTAAGCAAGGCTTCTTCTCATGCATGAAAGACAGGTTTAGAAGCACCCTTGACAAACTTCAAAGCAGAAGAGGCGGCTTCTGACCAGTATATTATATCATTTTCCTCTGTTCTAGCATCCTCATTCCAGCATCAGAGGATTATCCATTTACATTTTATGACCCACATGTTTTGTGGATATTACTGGTATAAAATGTTCCTCCTGATTACAAAAGCATTAGTGGCCTGGCCAAACCACGGAAGGCAGCTCTAATACAAGCAGAGGATTAGAAATGAGATGCCGGCTCAGTATAGCAGCAGCATGTTTGTGGGCACAAGGGATGGCAGAGGGAGAAGGGCAGGGAGTGCCCCACCAGCCACCCAACCAAACTCACAGAAATAAGGACAGATGCAAAAAGCCAAAAAAGTGAGGGTCATGGCAAGAAAGCTCAAGTGATTCCTCACATCGGTCCTCCCACAGAGGAGCTCAAGGATGTCAAATCAACACAATTAACAGTAACAGATTTGAAAAAGGCTCCTCCAAGATCCTCTGCCATGAGATCATCAAGAATCTCAGCTATCAGGGGTGAAAAGGAAAAGGCCACTTGTGGCTTAATAGCTGCTTAAAGACAGGAAACAAAAGTAGTGATAAATATTCCATGTTTAAAGAAAGGTTGGATCTGTTACTTAAGGACATGGTTTCGTGGGTAATAGGTGGTAGGGGGACGGTTGGACTAGATGATCCTTGAGGTCTCTTCCAACCTTAATGATTCTATGATTCTGTGTTCACAATGGGGTGAGGTTCTCAATGGACTCCCACAGACTTTAGCTCGGGAACCTGTTCTGTCCACTACCCACACATGATTTTTTTGAAGAGACTGAGTAGTGAGGTGGCAACATGTAATGACAATATCAAATTTGTCTAGAAGTCAAAACAGAAATTGGTTGGAAACACTGAAGGTCCTCACAATATCAGTTAAGAAGGCATTAAACTGTAGCTTTTAAATGCTGATAACTGTACTGGAGAAAAAATACCCTAAAGCTACACAGTGATGGGATTTAATGGAGCTATTATCATTGAGAAAACAGATCTTGGACAGGTTTATGAAAATCCAATACAAGTGCTCTGTAGGTACAAAAAAAGCAAAGAGGTTTTTAAAACTTTTTAGAAAACTAATGGAGAGCAAACCAATAAACATCGCTATGCTGTTACAAAGGTCTGCCCGCCACTTGGCAGTCCTGGGGTCTTTTCTCACAGTGAATGAAGTTGGGAAAAGTAAGTGAAATGATCATGGGGCAGGTTCAGAATGAACGAACATAAATATTTCTTCATATTTGCATAGCTGACCCCTGGAAGTCATTGTCAGAGGATGCTGTGGCTGCCAGAAGTTAGAAGAGTTAAAAAAAAGATTAGGTAAATGCCTGGAAAAATCCAGCAAGGGCCACTAGGCACAAAATTCCAGCTCATAGCTCAGGACCTCCCTGAACCCCATGAATGTGGGTAGGATATATAACTTACACAGCGTCACTACCTGTGTATCCCAGTGTTCTATTTTTCCCAAAATAGTTGCAACTGCCCGTTGGCCGACACATGGTACTGGGCTGAATGGAGCTGTGGTCTGACCTGGAGTGGCTGCTCTGTATTACGTGAGCTAACCAGCCTGTGCCCACCCCATGGGCTATCTAAGAGGGGCATCCTAACAGCACTGCTAGTGCATAAATGCACCAAAATAACCGCTCCTGTGGTTTTTGGCTGGAGCCTGAGGAATAGCCAGTGTTTCCCTGGACACAACCTCTCCATGTCCTCTTAATGTATTTGCTGATGAAGTGTACGCCTGCTGGCCGCAAAAGCAGGCTCAGAGGATGTGACCTTCCCGTCCCTTCTGCTTTCCCAGGGGGTTAGAAGTGACCAGGCACTCCTGACCAGTGGGTAAAGTCATTGCAAGGGGTTGGTTGTTTCATTCAGTGCCTGGCTGCTAATTTAGCGTTATGGTCTCACTCTCGTTCAGTTTTAAACATCACGCTTTTTTCTCAAACCACACCAGCACATGAATATAGACTCCACTGGCCTTAGCTGAACTCTTCCCAAGCCAGGAATAGCCAGCATCCCGCAGTGTGAAGTCCCTAAAGACAGTGGTTCTCAACAGTAAATTAAAAAAAAAGAAACCAACTNTCAAACCACACCAGCACATGAATATAGACTCCACTGGCCTTAGCTGAACTCTTCCCAAGCCAGGAATAGCCAGCATCCCGCAGTGTGAAGTCCCTAAAGACAGTGGTTCTCAACAGTAAATTAAAAAAAAAAGAAACCAACTCCTAAAAAGTTGGATAATAAATAGAGGTCCAAATAGAAGTCAAAAGAGCGGAAGACATTTCAGGTGGCAGACCTCCTCTGCCAAAGCGTATTATGTCAGGAATGAGCTAAAAGTAGTTTCCATACCCTTAGTGCAAATCCATCTGCTAAATCTACACCTAAGTTCCTAAAACTAAAACCACAGGAACTGTGTAAATATACTCAAGCAGTGGTGGGCTAACGCACATTCTAATCTCCCAGTCTCATGAACAAAGTGCTTGGATACCACAGTGATAACATAAGAAAGTGTTTAGATAAATTTATTTTCTTATGCAAATAAAAATACTGTAAATCCTTACACAGCCCTACTGCTGGTGTCACTCTGAACCACAGGCAAGCATTCTTGTCTCAGTTGAAGGCTCATGTCTTTGTAGACTTTATGTGAGGGCTTCACCATTTATTTTCTTTTCAACAGGACTCCAGTGCCATGGTGATAAAATGGGCAAGAGAGGAAATATTAAGGTTTTGATCTGGTTTTGTGAGAGGGTTATTTTGTCTCTGTGCTAGAGAGACAATACCAAAGTCAGATTTTGCAAAACTTTAAAAAAAAAATTCCCAAAAAACAACAAGGCAGAACAGATTAGCTCTTGGCAACACTACTTCAAACACAACAGCACAGGACTGGTGCATGGGAACATGAAATTCTCTGGGCTCCTTGAACGTAATGAATATTCATTGCATTATTTCAGTCTCTGGTCCAGTGTGGCAGACCGACTGGCTGTAGGACTTTGGGGAAGCTGCATAGCCTGCATCTGTACCAATTTCCTTACTAACAGTAATCTTTGCCTTGATCAATCACTTTGGTATGCATATGAAAAAAAAAAAAAGGAAATACAATTTTGTAGGGAATTTAATTTTCCTTACAAGCATCAGTCCGCTGGAGGCAGACTAAGGTCTACTGTAACTGCACGAAGCAAGGAGAAAATAAATACCTTTCAAAACGGTCCTACATCTGCAGCGGGTTCCTTCAGATGAGACACTTATTGCCTAAACTTGCAGAATGCCACAGGTTTCCCAATGTATTACTAAATACATGCTATCAGACATTATAAATACTGTATAACAATGACACAGTGTTTGTATACACAGCTCTACGGAGCAATATGCACTAACCGATAAATTGGGTCTTGACTCTGGGGCTGGACTGCACCCTAGCATGCAAAGAAATACTCTGCAGGATGTGGATGAAGCCTTTTATTTACTAAGAGTTAAACTGTCCCCCTTTTTTTTTCTACAATCTCCAGGTCACCACCACCAGGACAGCCACCAAGTACAGCAAAGCCATTCCTTTGCTGGTTACTCTTCCTGGAGACGCAGGAAAGTTGGGGTTTGGGCCGATGTGTGGTGGAAGTATAGGCTACATGGGGGTGGCAAGTGTTCCTGGCAGGGACACTCACTGCAGAAGCTGGTGACCCTTTCTGCCTCCACCTCTCTCATCTCCCTAACAAAGCAAACTGAATTAAGCCTTGTGGCAGCCAGCATCTGGTACAGTGCAGGACCATCTGGCCTGACACGTGGTCATCCTATGCTCTTGCTGCAAGGGCGAGTGAGGGCACTGAATCCAACACGGAGCTGAGCTCCGTCCCCACGGCATCTGGGTATGTGCTTGCCCATGCCCCGGAGAACACGGTGCACATGACGTTGTCTTCCCTCTCCCAGATTACCAGTTTGGGCATCCCAGAACCAGAGCAAAGGTCCCACACAGAAAATGGTATGGATGAGGAATGAATTTGGTCACTAGCCCAGCTTTCAGGCTGACCCACCACATCACTGCAAGTGTGACCCACACACTTGCACACTTAGCTGGCTGCATAATTTCAGCCATACTGGTGCCTAAATAGCAACCTCACAAACGAAGAAGCCGGGGGGAATAAGGGACATGTATGCATCGCATCTCTCAGCCAGAGCTAAAATTTAGCATAGTCTACATCAATTGCACTGTACACTATGTTAGTTGCTTTGTATGTCTGAAACAGAATGCATGATGCCCTTAGCTTTTAATCCCAAATCATTATTTTTTCATATCAAGAAGATTTAGGAGTATCAAACAGTTATATAAATATTAAAATTTTTTGTAAAAAAAAAAGAACCCAAATAATCCCTGGCAGACATTCCACAATAAACCAGCAGTGGAACAGTTTACAATATAAATAGATATTCATGAATTGGACAAGTTGCTGACCAGTATTTTCTGACTCCCAGCAATCAACTGCTCTGTGCACAACTTAAGCTTTCCATTTCTAGACGCTGTATTTTTTTCTTGCACTTTTTTTTCCCCCTCACATTTTGCACTGCGCTATACAGACACGGCAGAGCTGACGTGTCTCACTGGATAAAGTAATTTTGGCCAACAAGCTGCAGGTGTTTGGGTTTTTTTAAGAGAGTGGCAGCCTGCCAAATGGCAAGAGTGACCCAGAGGAAAGGGCTTCCCACAGCTCCCTTGCCAGCCACCACGCTGCTTCTCCTGGGAAAGTGCAGGCAGCGCAACCCTCCTGCCCCACAGTCTGCCTTAGGAAAAGGCTTCCAGTGAGCAGGGAGGACCAGAGAGAGCCTCAAACCTGCGGCAATGCAGGCGGGGTGAATTATTCCCCTGCAGACATTCCTTCCTTATCACTGTCCCCCCCTCCCCATATCAGCTGTATTGCCTTGGAGCATATTCTCTTCCTCCACCTCTCCCCTCTCTAGCTGCGTACACCTACACACGCCCTTGCACACCCTCCTCCCTCCTCCAGCAACCACTTACCAAGACTTCTCCTCTGCTGATTCCCCCTGTGTTCAAAACAGGCAGACCAAGAGAGCTGGTTGATAAGGTCCATACCAGCCGTGAACTTCTTTTTCACTCTCTCAATTCCAGTGTGATGAAAATATTGCCGTCCACCCTCTGTTTATCCTGGCACCCTGTCAAGTTCCTCTACCAGGCTTCCTCCCCGTCCCACTTTCTGAATATACAGCTCTCTTTCAAATCAGCCCCACGGTGTTCCTCATTTGTTGTTGTCTGCTTAAGGTGTTGCTCCATGTTTATGGAATGTAGTTTTACTGGAAAAATTCCTTGGCCAAAACCTTCAAAAGGAACTACTCATCTTGGGTCGATTTTCCATGACACTTGCAAAGCTCTGGCTTTCTGGGAGCGTTGGTTTCCTCAGTCTGAATATAAAACCCTTTGAAGTATCTCAAGTCGGACAACTAAAAGTTTCAGAACAGAAATTGTACCTGACCTTTAAAAAAGGCTGGTCCAACTTATGTTTGTTGTTTGGTGTTTTTTTTTTCTTCTCTTTCAATTCGATTTTGACAAGTAAGTGCTGTTCTTAGCTATCTAAGGACATGAAATTAAGGCAAAACTGGGTCCTGCAAAAAAGAGTTTCCAGAGCATGCTGTTGTGGAGGTCTTTTACTCCAAACCGGAATTCGCTGATTACCCTGTAAACGTTCAGGATTTGCACTTGTGTGGTTAAGATCAGAACTGGCTTTAAAGTACTCTGTACTTGGACTGCAGAATGAACCACAGACCCATGTATTTCAGTCTTTATTTTTCCTCCTTTTATTTTTCCTCCTCCTAAGGAACTTATGACAAATAATATACTCACTGGTTCCTAATATGTTACCAAACATAATAGGTTGGATGATAAATTAAAACCAAATGGAGTTCTGAACATTTTGCTTTCAAACCACTAGTAAGTCCGTATTGCTTTAAAAATAAACTTTGTTCCTACTTTGCTCAGACTACTGAAAGTTCATGGGACAGGGAGGCAACTCTGGCCGGGACACCCGTGAATGATTTGAAAATAGCAGTTGTGAGGGATTACACGTCCCCAGAAGATTACAAACGGGAAACAGACTCTGTGTCTCACCAGCTTAGGTGTAGATCAGCTAGGAAGTGCACAGTCACATCGTAAACCTCCCTCTTACTTTGTTCCTAATTGGCAGCCTTGTTAACAACATTGACAAAGAACTATTTACTGAAGCCTGGAAGCTAAGAGGTCATACCATAAACTTGCCATGTCCTTACATGGTTTCCTAAGTATCCACTAGCAGCTGTTGTGAAAAACAGGATACCTGAGGCTGATGGACTTTTGCTCTGACCCAGGACAGTGTACCAAGTACAACAAACACTCACACATTGGACAACTAACTAGTAGTTTGAAAAGTGCACCGTAAAACCCACTTAAAGGATGCAGTGTGCAATCTGCATGGCTGCTGCCGCTGTTGCTTAGCTAAACCAGTCAGGGATCACAAATCAAACCACACAGCTTTTGATATGATAAATTTGGTATGTCTTCCAAAGACACACAATTCACAATCCGCCTCCCCAGAATAATCTCAAAATGGAGAAATACATTCATGCGAAGTTCAGGTACACTGGCTGGTTACTGTCAGAACGTGTACCTTTAAGTGCATGTTCAAGCGCCACTGAAGTCAGAGGTGCCTTGTCAGCTCCGTCTCCTGCTTTGCTTACTTGAGCCGGTACCTTAAAATGAAGCCAGAGATACGACAAGCAGCAATCTCTAAAATTAAACTTCTGCAATGCTAGTGGCTCGCTGATTTCCATATCAAATGCATTCAGGTGGCAGCTGAAGAGATGGCTTTTTCCCTGCCTGTCACTGATGCAGCCAGGTCTTTGGTGCTGTCACTTGGCTAGGATTATGGAGAGAAATAAGCACCACCGGAGGGCAATTCATCCCCCTTGTCTCACACACCTATTTCAGGATGACAAGACTTGCTTTCAGAAGTATCTATTTCTGTCTTGGCTGCAAAGGACCTCGTGTGACTAGCTCAATCCTTTTAGAAGGCATCTCCACTAGACTCACTGCTTTCAAGTCAGGGCAGATGCTTTTCACCCTGTGTGCTATTTATAGCGTGAATCAAGACTGTGGAAGAGCATAACATAATGCCTGTGCTCCGAGGACTAAACGAAACTGAAGTGGAAAAGGAATGAAGATTTCTTTCCTCACGTCAGTTGGTACAGCTTAGCTGACTTGGCTGCTACATTCCCATTTGGGGATCTAGCTGTGATCTGGAAATCAAGTTGAAACTAGGGCTGACAGGTACACCAGTGGCTGTGCTGCATACCTCAGGAAAGCCAAGGAAACGCTGACCTGGGTTGTAGTCACACCTTCATTGGCAAGCCAAGACTTGGGATGCTGTTCTTGGGATGTCTTTGCCTCTCCCATTTCCGTATCAGGGACAGCACGAAGAAAGAACTAAGGAACCCAGGGAAGAATTAGATATTAACTTTACAAGAACCACTGTATTCCTCAATCTCCTACTAATTACTTCCTATTTACTATGTTACTGCTGACTGTTTCATTCCCTGAAATTGTGCGGACATGTATGTTTTACTCAGGCATCTACTGGTAAAATTAATTGAAAGACGCTACTCCTAGGGCAAAACCATGCCCTCTATTAAAGAAATGTCACTAAATAGGAGCATCCATAAACTGAAAGGGTTGTAAAAACAAATAAGGGAAAGCATCTGGTTTGCAACATCTTTGCACAATTTGCAGTAGCTAAATCTGGACCCAATTAATGACCTGTTTATCTTCCAAAATTTCAATAAAATGCCTTGGCAAAAACTTAATCTGTCTCTGGAGAACATCCTATTTCTTTCCATATGTTGCCCGATCTGTCACAGAAATAAACTTCCCAGTTTCAAGATCCCTAACAATTGCACCAACTGATCCTTGCCATAAAAGAAGAGATAATGGTTCCAGCCCTCTAAAAGTCATGATCCTCCCTTCAGAGAAACCAACATGAAGGAGGGAAAGAGCGAGTACTCTGCATCAGCCTCTGTCGTGACCTAGAATCCAGAGATTCAAAAAATCGGTTCTGTGAAGCCTGGTGTGCCTACCTACAATTCATCCCAACTGTTTTACAATCCCTCTGAACTCGATAGTTTCTTTAAAATGCTGCCATGCCACGATTAATGTATATGCGTTGGCTTTGTAACATTTGTCCTGCTGTCCTTGTTCAGGGTGCCTTCAAAAGAAACGGCTTAGGCTGTTTTGTAATTACGTATGTTTATGGTTTGTATAAAACAAAACAGATGTTTCAGAGTCAATTTTATTTGGTGGTGTCTTGTCTAACCTAGATTCTGAAATGTATTTGATCTCTACTTGAATCAGATTAGGTACAGTATCCTCTATTTTATTTTATGTCAGAAATATGGAAAATGGATTGAGAGCAGCCCTGAGGAGAAGGACTTGGGGGTGCTGGTTGATGAAAAGCTCAACATGAGCCGACAGTGCGCGCTGGCAGCCCAGAAAGCCACCCGTGTCCTGGGCTGCATCAAAAGAAGCGTGGCCAGCAGGTTTGAGAGAGGTGATTCTCCCCCTCTACTCTGCTCTCGTGAGACCCCACCTGGAGTGCTGCGTCCAGCTCTGGGGTCCTCAGTACAGGAAAGACATGAAGCTGTTGCAGTGAGTCCAGAGGAGGGCCACAAAGGTGATCAGAGGGATGGAGCACATCTCCTATGAGGACAGGCTGAGGGTGTTGGGCTTGTTCAGCCTGGAGAAAAGACGACTCCAGGGAGAGCTTATTGCGGCCTTCCAGTACCTGAAGGGGCCTACAGGAAAGATGAGAAGAGGCTGTTTATCAGAGAGTGCAGTGATAGGACAAGGGGTAATGGGTTTAAACTAAAAGAGGGGGGATTTAGACTAGATATTAGGAAGAAATTCTTCCCTGTGAGGGTGGTGACGTACTGGAACAGGTTGCCCAGAAAGGTTGTGGAGGCCACATACCTGGAAGAGCTCAAGGCCAGTTGGATGGGGCTTTGGGCAACCTGGTCTAGTGGAGGGTGTCCCTGCCCGTGGCAGAGGGTTGGAACTAGATGATCCTTGTGGTCCCTTCCAACCCAAAACATTCTACGATTCTATGTTCTGGTACTTTCCCGTTCCTGATGAACCCATGCAACCTACCACACTGATTCAATAGACAATATTTTTTTTTAAATAATATGCGGTTGGTTTAGAGGTTACGTGAAACAAAACAGATGAGTCCACATGAGTTGAACCCTTTGCCATTTAAATTTACGAAGTATTTAAGTGCTCTGCTGAATTAAGGCTGTAATCAAATTATCAGCTTTGTTCTGAAATAAAAGCACTTGGAGCTGTTAGGGACTTACCTAGAGACCAATTGTAATTACCAAAATACTCATGTGCCAAGCTAATGTAAAACTATATGCTTCTGACTCTCTAGGAACTAATCTTTCTTTATTTTCAGGAGTGATGGAGTGAGTCAAGTCAGGATGACAAAAGACATCCTTACATCAGAATCCAGAGCATTTCTGCTAATTTTGACGAAGTTGCTCTTTATTTTCCTTAATGTAACTGGTAGGAAAAAAAAAAAAAAAGATGGTCCAACTCTTTAACTGATAAGGAAGCTGTAAGAGTTCTTCCCAGGAAAGAAACTGGGCACAACCCCAAACACCTCACCAGGTGGCAGAGATTCCCAAGGTTCAGTGTACGTGTGTTCGGTTATGCGTGTTAATGGCGATTACTGACATTCTGAAAGCTGACTGTGTCTTTTTGGCTATATGATTTCCCAGACTGTTCAAAGGTAGCTGATGGGCTCAGTGTTGCTATGGTGCTTTGAAAATCTCAACCAAGAAAAGTAATAGAGGATATGATAAAGGTGGAGGAAGAAATAAATAATACAGAAAAGAGGAAGCAGTTGTCATTTTTACCTTCCTATGATATCAGAAAAACAGTGATGTTCAGTAAAATTTTAGAGCTACAAATTAAAGTTTAAAAATTGAATAGGAATATTGTGTGCCATGCATTGGTTTTACGTGAAAGTACAGGATCTGAGTCACTAATTATACTATTACACAGCAGTTCTGCTCCCATCACTTTTCTCCTAACAACTGCTCTAATACTTTCCCATTTCTTCTGTTTCTGATACTCTATTTAGAGAGCTATTCTGAAGACGTGCATTTACCTTCTCTCAGACAGTGACTTCCACAAATGGAAAATATTTTTGTTTCCTGACAAAACCAGTGCCAGCTTTTGCTGAAAATCCTCACTTAGCTACAGCTATAAAGACACCCTACCCTCTATGACTTTATTTATAATTCAAAACATTTATTGCATCAACTATTCTCCATTAAAAGCACTCCTTCCTAAATTTCAAGTGAATACCATATACATACTGAACTCACAGTATTTTAAATTCACTCATCACGCTTTTGTTTTGTGCCTTGAGACAGACAGAGTGTTCCATATTTGTTTCTGAAGTAGCATTTGCAAGTTGGGATTGCTGCAAAATATTTGCTAAAAAAGAGTGTGAATAGTTCATGGACTTGTCAGAATCCATCTGTTTGAGTCTATTAATGGGTGCATTCCCAGCTGTGGTCTTTTCAATGTCATAAATAAAAGGTTTCTTTCTTACTAAAAATCCAATGGCTGAAATCTCCCTGTAGGACTGATTTATTTAGATAAAATCTGTCCTTACATTAAAGTGACCTGTTAAAATGAGCAAAACTGTGAGATGCCAACTGCATATTCTTTGAGCAGTCAAATGACACATAAATGACTCTCAGTCTCAAATAATTTACTACAGCATTATTCTGGATTAAGCCATGAAACAGCATGTCATTCAGATCAGGACGAGCGGGGTTGGGATGGGGAAAGAGAGGTACATTTACCAGAGGAATGAGAGGCACAGTGAAAATAACCCAAAAGTTGGGACAAATGCTCAGGTCCTCACTCCTCCATGCAGCAAATCCAAAACAAACTTACACAGGTATGCAATGCACTTTAGGGAAGCCCAAGCTATGAACCAGTGCAGAGGTTCCTAAATCTCTAGGAACCCTTTTATCGAATGTTAAGTGTCATTCTTCAGTATATTGACTGAGAGAAGTATACTTTGTAACACTAGTTGTTACTTAACTCTTTTGACATTCCCTCAAGCTGGCAGTTACCCTTAATTTCGTCCTAAATTGCAGATGTTTCTGCATACAAGAATGTTTCAAGCAATTCTTAGCTCAGATTCAAACAGATCTCTACATACGATATAAGGTATATTTGAACTATGCTTCTATGCTGAAGGTAATTTCCCTTTAAGTTCTTTCTATAACAAAACCAATACTTCAATTCATTGGGGTTTTTTACAGTGCTGCTGTATTAAATGACCTTGAAGGTTCTGTGTCTTCTGCCTCATCACGGCCTGGGACCCAAATCCCTCTCCCCAGAAAACATGCTGCTTAGCTTCCCGGGGCACCAGTGCCATTCATTTCACTCTAGCAACAGAAGAAACCAATTATTCCTGTACTGTGACAATTAAAATTTGCAAAGTTTTGACAGAATTAAGAAAGCTGTTTTGGAGTTAGGGAACTTATCTTGCTGCTAAAGAAAAACTCGCAGATTAAACAATTTTTAGCTAAGCATAAATTTTAAATGGTAGTGGCTTTGACATAGATGAGGAATCAAATTGTTACCACTTAAAGAAACACAATGATTATAAGTTTCAGTGCCTCCTCTTCCACAGCATATTGCTGGATCTGTAAAATGATCTCTGGATGCAAAAAGTTTTCTATGTGCTTACTGCTCAACAGCACCAGAGGAAAAAAATCAGTATCTCCATGAAATTATCTGTTGAAACACAGTTCACTCTGATAACTATACAGAACAGAGTATGTTTTGATGAGCATGCTTGCTGAAAGCATCTCAGGTTTTTTACCTCTCATAAATTTTGGTCCAGTTCTACACTGCTAAGTGTAGTAATTGCTGGAAGTAATCTCAGGACTTTATGCCAAGGGACAGACTGTTGGTCTGTACACGGACTAGCACCCGGCGGGTGAGAGATACCGTATCTGCTCTGGACAGTTTCGGACCTCATGTGATTACCCTGGGATCCAAACACATAGTTCTGGGCTTGCTTTCTTGCTTTAAGTGACCCAAATAATGTAAGACCTGTGTCACAGTTCCTCAGTCTGGGGGGTTTATGGCATTTACTGGGGGCATGTGTTGCACACTGCTGCGCGTAGCATTGGGGCATGTGGAGGTGGCTTAGTTTAGTGAGGTAAGTATGACTAGTGTAAACTCTACTGTAATTAAATGTGACTAAATCCTGCTGCAAAAGCACAGAAAATAAAACTTCAGGGTGGCACTCTATCCCTGAGAGACTGAGGATGCCTTGAATATTGCACTGTCTTAGTAACACCAGTTACTGTGTCTAGTATTATGTGATGCATGTTGCACACACATGCTAATTGATGTTACTGTATGTAAATTACTGCCCTCTACTGGAACGACAGGCATCGTATTTCACATGAAATTGTTCATTACCTAAATTAATTCAATTAGTCTCTGGAGGTTTGGGTTTTTCGGAACCAAGTGCCATGAGTTGCAGATGTTCCTGATCCCTTCTCGTACCACAGTTACTCCCTGCGCTCCTATCTGTACCCATTCAGTCTTTGCTTATTTGCAGTATAAGCTACACCAAGATGGTCTGATTGTCAAAATATTTTCATTTTTGAACTGTAAACAGGACGTGCACAGGAGCTACAGAGGCATAGTCTTCTTGTGGATGCTGTAATGTCAGTCAAGGAACTTTCTACACTGTCATACTTATAAGCCTGTAATAATCAGAAGAAACCATCACAAATTCTTTATCAACTGAAAATAATATTATTCTCAACTAAATTTTCAAGAATCATAAGACAGGCATCACTTCTTTAAAATCATGAGGCTGTCTTAAAACTATAACATTTTACAAAATGTTTGTTTGTTTTCTGTCCTTTCAGAATGAAGTTTACATTTTCAATCTTTTCTTTTGAAACTTGATCTTAAAATATGCTTCAGTTGAAGTGAAAGCTGGGTTTCTCAATATATTGTGACTCAAGGAGATGATTTTTAAAGTGATTATGATACATAGTAACGCAGGAATTGGCTCTGCTATGGCAGAAAAACAGAAGAAATCAGGAAAAGCCACACAGAACATCTGTCACACAAGAAATGCAGGAAATAGAAAATGCAAGACAAAGTCAAACCACTGCTGTGAAATAAGGCCATTGCCTGGCAAGTATTGCACAAATCAAGTTGTTAATTCTCAGAATCCTTAAAAAGATGTGACAGTATGGGACATTTTTTAAGAGCTTTTTTGATTCAAACAAAAAGTGATAGCACAAAATTCAGAACGGAGACTTCACCGATTCCTGAAATCACCACGTCCTACTGTAGCTGGCAAAGCAGAAGAGTGGGAGTCCAGTCTCCAGGGCCTTACTGAGTCCAGAAATTTCCCATGTTTAGGAATTTGCTGGCCAGCCACCAACAAGGCTATATTGACAGGAATTATTATGCTGTTCACTTAGCAGCTAAAAGTTTATTGTGGATATAAATGTTCTATATAAATGTTCTGGCATGGTTATTATTATAAATAAAGTCATTTGCATGGGGATATGAAAAGTGGTCTATAGGACTGGTCATGTGAATAAATACAAAACACCTAATAGGAAATAAATGAGAAGATACATTATTTAATATGCCATGACTGATATTAAGAAACAATCTTGGGATGGAAAAATGTCATTACAGTTTAATGTCAGACAAGTAAGTTTTTATATCAGTCTATATGAGCTCCTTTATACCATGGAAAGATATGAGTACCAATAGACACATCTATCTAAATGTACAGGAACTTAAACAATATTGTATTATATACACTGCTTCTGGAAAAATAGTACTATGATATGTTTCCAATATTATGGTCTGCAAACATCAGCAGTAACTGCAATGCCTACAGGAATCCTCCATAAAGGCATGGTGCAGCATACTGACAAGGTATCAGCTGCCTTCTAGTCACACAGGAAACATCCACAGGTGGAATGAACGATGGCCATCTATATGTACAGAGAAATAAGGAGAAATACTTGTTTACTGAGACCTGATAGAAACTTGTGGATGCTCAAGGAACCATGCAGAGTCAGCAGGGGAAAAAAAAAAATATCAAAAGAACGCTGTACTATATAAAGGACGGACATCATCACTTTGGGGGAACAAAAGGGTATTTTCTAAAGATTAATGCGTCATTGAAACCAGCAAACAGCCAAGCTCCGGAAAGGAGACCTACCAAGAATCTTTTCTAAATAGCTATCAAATAGAAACTGGCTGACCCAAATGGAATCCAGTCCTATTACCAGCACTGATTCCTCATTTTACCAGCTGAGTTTTGTATCTCATAATGTCAGGAAATTAAGTAATCAAACCCAAATTTCTCATAGGAAAACAATCTCTGATATAGCGCGCACTCTGATGGAGGCAGGACTTGTGCAAATACAGAATTTATGTATTAAATGTAAAACCAGAAGATGAACGCTGCTGTCGCCCCAGGGACCTCTTCCACTCCTCCACATTGACTCCAAACCTTACAAGGCAAACGGCAACAGAACCACAGGAGTGGGTATGAGAAAATTACATCTTTCTCTGGACTTTGAGACAGTGGGGAGTCCTTCATCATCCCCCTCTGCAGTCTCATGCTGATACAGAAATACTTGGCAGGTCAAGCATATTGGTATTTTTGTAATTGTATTTCTGGAATTAACTTCTTGTTGCTGAGGGTCATGAGAACCCGGCAGCAGCCGAACTAACAATGGTGGTATTTTGCCACCATTGCCCCTTTTTCAGATTCAAACTGCTGGTCTTCAGGGAATGTGAAAGAAGAGCATCTATCTATTTTAAAGAAATCAACCTAAAAAAAATTCTAACATTAATATAGCATATGTAGCATGATTAATATAATTTATGAGATCAATTACTACTTTTTTGGCTATTACATTTTCTTCAGGATTGATACAAGAGCAAAATTTCCTGGCATGACTGACCAAACGAATCACTCATAAGTCTCTTTCTTTCTTCCCTGAAGCACTCCATCCCGAATAAAGAACATCTTTCATAACTTTTCTCCTTGACAAAGGACAGTCTTTTCCCATGGATGGGGTCGGGTTAGAAGGGAATTTACACATATACATCTTACCAACATACATGAGAATCAGCATCTTGTACTCTCCAGTGCACTGGTGGGGACACAGACTGTGACATCGCTGCTTTGCTTTCTAAAAACATATGTGCGTGATTCTAAAATGGCACATGAAAGTACGCCCACCAAACTGGTCACAACAAATACCACACCCCCCCTCCCACCACCCCCCGAAAACTGACCTGGCAAAAAGATTTTATAAAAAAATCTACTATTATCTTGAGTGGCTTTAATTGGATCAACCTGCTGTATTTGTACTGCACACAAAGGGCTTAATTAAGGAGAAATTTCAGTAATAGAATAGAATGGTTGGAAGGGACCTCAAAGACCATCTAGTTCCAACTCCCCTGCCACAGGCAGGGACACCCTCCACTAGACCAGGTTGCCCAAAGCCCCATCCAACCTGGCCTTGATAACAGAATAATATCAAGATGCAGCAGGCTTAAGGCTGGCCCAGTATCAGGACTCTTGCCTTTGCTCAGGCATTCTCTGAGGACCCAGGAGCCTGGCACATGTTTCCTTTGGGCTCTCCTAACGCTGACCTCAGGATACATCACACCAGAAATAATGAGTTCTGCTTCGCAGGGTACAAACTTGCAAAAGCAAGTTCTTAAAAATGTTTCATTTTAACTGAAAAACTATGAGGCAATTATAAATCTGATGCTTCTTTAATTACACTCCAGAAATATGGCTGCTCTTGCCACCATACAGGCACGACAGAAAACTACGCTAAAATTCCTACAGTTCTGATTGTGACCATTAGTTTTTTAAGACTCACTTCTCTCTTCTGTATTCCCCAGGATCGAGAGATCAGCTGGTGTCAGGGAGCACCATGTCATCAGAGGTGCAATTACAAACTTAGGCATGCTCTTTTGCACCCAATAAACCCAAAATAACCCACAAACCAACCACAAGTTACTTTTGAGAGAAGGGGCCTTGGCGTCTTCACCAAGTGCTGAATATGGCAATTATTTTCTACTGGACAAATTATTCTCCATTTTCTACCCTACTTTTGCTAATGTTTGATATTATTTCTGGCAAATCAGTGTATTAGGTCTTCCTGAACAGTTAAGGTTAACCAAGGATAGGTCTTCTAAATATTTGCATTTAAAGATCTGAATTTTGGCTTCTTCAGACTAAAATTTTCTTTTGATCATGAGCCTGCCTCATACTTCTGTTTCAATTTTCGGTGCTGCAGGTCACCCATTTCTAAGATAAAACTAGTCCATGGTATGTTATCCCACTGTACATTTTCATGCTGCCTGACTAAGAAACTAGTGCTTCTTCCTTTGAAACAGAAACCAGAAACCTCACAGCAAAGGTTCAAGAATCACTCCAGCACCAGTCTGAAAAATCTGTCCAAACCTGACCAAGTTATGAAATTTTGAAATGCGAGTCTGAGCAAACCACTGGAGACTTGGTGGAAAACTTGCCCCCAAATTTCATTTAGCCAGAGCACGGCCAAGCCCAAAACAAGGTAGAAGCATTGGAGATCCGTCCCCAAAATCACCCTAGGCAGTTGCTCCTGGAGAGCTCTGCAGCAAAGTCGGAGCTGGGACAGTGCTCAGGGGTACCCTGTCCTGTACTGCTGTCGCAGTCAGGGAGTAGAGAGGACGTCCTCGAAGAGATAAGAGGAACTGTACCTGCAGAGCTAGAGGAAATCCAGTGGGGATATAGTCTCTTCAAGAACACAAAACATACAAAGTATTGTGGGACATGAAGCTCAGGTGAGAAGAGACTGGGCAAAAAGGCCGAGGGTGTATCTATGCTGCAGACACAGCAGCGGCAGCCTTACAGAGCAGAAATCCCAATAGCAATCTGTGGATTGCTAAACCACAGCTAAAAGGTAAGCCTAAGAAATTAGAGAGAAAACTTTCTATTATTAGAAGAATGTTAGGGTCACAAAGTCAAGTGTTCAAACTTCAGGAAGCCTTGGAATTGAAGTCACCTGTTTCATCCTAACTCAACCCTCCTCCCATTAGGCACTATGACAAAGTCTTTACCTCATCCGCATATGCACTTCTCTAGGATCCCATCTGCTGATGGACAATGATCTTAGTCATGTATCAGAGTCACGTACCCAACTCCTGCTACCTCTCTTGCAGATGCTGGAAGGCATGCCGGAAGGGGTAGGACACAAGAAAAAACATGTTTCTGACACTGTGCCAAATAAACAGTGTCCCTGCAGTTCCATCCCGCTCTGTCTGGCTTTCAGCAAGTCACTTGAAATGAAATCTGACCAGATCGCCAGGAATTGCAAGTTACTCATTCCCTGGGTGCGGTACAATTAGATTCTGGAGGATGATCTCCAGGAGTGCAGCACAATAGGAGCCATAATTTTAATATTAAAGCAGAAAATTCAAGTTCTAACACTCGGAGTTATTGATACGCCTGATTTCAATCTCACTGTGCCTCTAGTTCCTATCTGTAGAATAGGAGCAACATAAACTTAGAGCTTCTCGGAATACAATTAAAACATTAATGGTATGAAGTACACAAGACTCCGTACTCCTAAGCACCATGCTCACGAGCAGTTCAGGGAATCTGTAACTCTGTGCTCAGCCCAGGATTTGAGAAGGCTGCAGTACAGCAGGCTCTGGGGTAACAGATTCAGCAATGGGGTTCATTACTTTGTGCACTGAGTGAAGCAAAAAAGCTCTGTGCAAAAAATTGGGATGTGATGATGGCATTAAAAGACAATCCTACACTGTGAGGAAGCCGCACAACAAGGCAGCAACAGGCATCCTTACCTCTGGTGTTTCCTGACTCTGAAGCATTGAGCGTCAAAGCTTAAATATATCCTTTGTGATTTTTTTTTTTTAGTATATAGTAACTGAAGAAATGCCAGATAGAGGGTGGCACTTTTCACCTACATGCAACAGATGTCACAACTACAAGTTGCTGTGTTCTGCTGTAACAGGTGATCATGATTTGAGCAGGGATCTCAGACCACCTGAGGGTCATCATTTACAACAGCCTGTTAAATAGGTAAGTCAAACTCCTAAAGCAATGGCTTTCAATAATGGCATAGCGGTTCAGAACTACATTAAACCAACAGTATTTTATATAACTTTTCAGACAAACAGGTCCCCACTCCCACAAAAGAATTAAAATTGTGGTTCATTTCCCAATGAGTTTGCAAATCCCAGCTTAAGCCATGAGCATAGTGGGAACACAGTCAGTGTAAAAACTACTGCAAAAATTATGAAAAGCATAGAAAAACTAAGGCTGGCATTTGTGGCACTGTAGCAGGGTCACTCATTGTTTAAAAACCAAATCCCAGCCAATGAATCAGAAAGAGTGACTGAGAGCTGCTGGGCACCATAGACTTGTCCTGAATTAGAGGCAGGATGGAGCAGCCCTGTTCCAGGAGCACACTGGGAGCCAGGCTGCTGCTCATCACCTCTGCTGTAAAGGGCGAGAGAGCAGGGAAGGAGCACACTATAGCAGTGTTTTTACACAGCTTGCTTTCCACAGCAACCCAGCCACGCTGTCTGCCTCTTTGAGAACCAAGGTTCAGCTCTCCCCTTGCTCTCGCCACGGTTCAGCTCCTTGCTCCAGCTCACACACCCGCTGAAGCCCAACTGTGCACTGCCGCTCCCTGCTCCAGCACACAGACATTGGGGCAGAAACTCTTCCCAGGGAGCACTGGGGAAAGCCTTGAGCAACCTGCCCTGCTCCCAGTGCTGATCCAGCTGGAGGCTGGCCTAGAGACCTCCCAGTATCCCATCCAACCCCAATGACTGTACCATTTTTATGAATTAAGCTGTCTTGTGCTTACTTTCTTTACAGGTATATGTTGGGCTACTGGTGTGTGAAACTCTAACAAATAGATGAAAAAGTAAAGTAGACCATATGAGTAACTATGCAAGTGCCTACAAAGCCATCATCACAACGATGATTTAATCACAAGTCTTTATTTGGCTGGAATACGATAGCACACTGTTGGTTAAAACTGTGTTTTGTTTCAGTCATTGCTCTTCAATATCAGTTAGCAATTACACTGCTGCTCCGACTGCCAGTCAGCCTGAACCACAATGTCAACTCCAAGGGGGAAAAAAAAAGGGAACTTGTACATCTATCTACCTGAGTGGCGCTGGAGCTGCTGCAATGGAAAAGAAGCTGGTCTGGCAGCCAGCAAAAAATGACACATTTAGATCAGTTTAAATTCCCTGCCTTCTCATTAACCAAAGCTGGAAGAGGCATTGGAATATGCACTGCAGCTATGGGGGCCAGAGGGACAAATAAATATAAAACCAAGGACAAAAATCCCAGAGACATAAAACCATCTGAACAACAGAACATCTCTGGCATCAACAGATGTTATTTGTACACATTTTGTTATGTTGTCAGATAATTCATTTAATTAAAGGGCATGTGTATCAGTGTCTCACCAGCATATTATGGAGCGCACTTAAATTAGGGCAGTGCGTAAACCCAGGACATTAGTATTCTATCCACCTTAAATAAAAAGTCTGACTCCATCAATTTTAATACCCAGTTGCTTTAAGAAGTTGGCTACAGCTTCATGGCAGCATGCCCAGGTCCTTTGCTCAATCAAGCAATAGTTGTCTTTGACCAAAAAAGAAAAAAAATAGCCAACAGTATCCTTGCTGAATGTCTGCTGGCATCTCCTATTAATATAGGAATAAGTAGATTACACGTTAAGACAGATTAATATTTTGGGTAACCATAACACTACAAAGTAGCTGGTTTAGTAATTCATTACTGAAGTTATCCACCTTAGATTCATTTTCCAAAAAATTACCATGCGATTTTTATCCGTTATTTTAATTGTATGTACATAAGAACTAACGTGCTGTAGACACGACGTCCTACACTATTTACCTCTGTATTATACCACAGCAGCATGTCACAGTGCCCTAGGCAAGGTCACCAAACTCCTAACAATGCTGTAGGATGTGGCAGAGGAAGCCACCTTTACAAATTAGCCTTCGTTAGACATGATTCTGCTCATAAATCCTGATGCATTGTTTTCCAGTATAATAACTCTACCTTGCACTTGCACGTACCCTCTAGATCTTTCAATTCACGAAGCATTTTACAACTACAAATCTGCGGTATGTTTGCATGCATAAAGCCGGTGTGCTGCTGCGATGGCAGAGTGCTGAGCGTGTCCTGACCGACTGCAGCGCCTGCCCTGCTCTGTGTCCTTCTGGTCCCCACCTGGGGATAGGTAAGACTGCAGGAGCCCGGTTTTCCAGAGCAGTTAGGTGACCTAAAACTGTAAAAGTGCCTAAAATTAAACAAACCAGCTTTTTTGGGGAGTTGTGGTCCTCCTCTCACGCAAGCCCTATAAGGCACCAACCTGGACCTGCAAGTGACTTAGAGAACTGATCTGACCAGCACGTGAGCCCACGTCCCAGAGGCAAACTCAACCCCCTTGATTGCTGAGATGCTCAGAAGACGTGGGGCTACCTCCAGCCCTGAGCCCGACTCAGCCCCGAGCCCGACGGCTTGTGGCACCATCCCCTCCGTGCCCGCCAGGAACCGCCTGCACGGGGCTGGGGAGGTCCGACCTGCGGCATCCCGGGTCTTGCCCGCAGCCCGACCTGCCCGGGGACCGCCACCGCATCCGTGCCGGTAGCGAGGCGCTGCCGCGGAGCTCGCCGTGCCGCCCGGGCAGAAGCCCCCAGGTCTCGGTGCGGCGGCGGCAGCGAGGCAGGTGCCCCCCGGGCGCCCCGGTGCGTCCCC
>VWZZ01005201.1:88764-181037 GCA_013399095.1 Psophia crepitans | reverse complement strand
CCTCCCGCCCCCCATTTCACCCCTTCCACTCCCCTGCATCATCTCCTCTTCGCGACCAAGCTCTTACACTCCTAAAAGATTTCAAAACTAAACCCTGGCAGCTACTTTTTGCAAACACAGACTAGAATCCCAATTCTTCCATCCCCAGATGAGCCAGAGAGCAACACCAGGGCCCTTATCCCACCCAGTCCTGGGTCTCCGCTCCCTCTGGGATCTGGGGAACGCTGTTGTAACTGCGGCCCTTCCCCAGCCTGGCCACCCGTGGAGCGGATGGTTCCCAGCATGACTGGCAGCAGCGAGTCCGATAGCTGAGAGGGACAACAGGGGCTTCATTTCATTTCGTCACAAACCGTTACTTATGGCTTACTCTTTTTGCAGAGTACTCATGCTGTGCAATGAAGAGGCTGATATTCCTGAAAGCGAGTGCCCTGCGCTGGAAGGGCTGAATACCCTGGTAAAGCAGACAAGTTAAACATTACCAGTATGCCCATCTTAGAATCATAGAATCATCTTGTTCAAATTAAAACTGTAACTGCAATGTCAGCAATATCCACAGAAGCTAAAAGCAAACAGATGTATTCCATGCTACCGCTTGGTTTTAGTAACACCCTCTGCTTACTTTCTGATGGGAATTTGTTGTCCATTGTCCCTGTTCTTAAAAGGTTCATCTTAAACTACTGTAACTTCATCTGATATAGTGAGACAATGTGCTTGCCCAGAACTTGTGAAGATGTTGTATGTCACTCCTCCTTCGCAACTCCAGCTACAGCACCCTTCCTCCAAATGACTGGACAAACTCTTAGAGAAAAGGGATGCATTCCAGGGAGAGATGCGTCCAAGAACTGGAAGGGGGACAGCAATGTAAATACTCCCACATCCCATGATCCAGAGCAAACACCTGCTGATGCTAATGGGAGAAGAGAGGATTACAGTTCCTACAATCAGCTCCTCCACTCCGTAAATCTGCCTCTGACCTCTGCCTCACTTTATTTAATTCCCTACCAACACAGCCATGGTAAGTACATAAGACCTACGATGCCTGTTTTCTACTACAGGCTCCTATCCGCTAGGAACCAGCTAGAGATGAGAAATTAATTTCTGACATTGCACTCAGCTGCCCTATAAAGATCAGCAGTGACACGCAGTCTAAAAGTGAAATCATAAAATCAGTTTTGAAGGTTTTGTATCATACCGCCGTGTCACTACCCACAAACACCAGTCTGTGTCAGCCAGTACCGTAACCTTCAACAGTGCTCTTCTGGCAGCCAGTCTGGAAGATAGATGTCCCTCTCTTCACTTGCTTTTTCTGATGGCCAAAATATTTGCGATATAACAAAAGATACTATTTTCCTTTTTACATAATTTTTGAAGATGTTACTTTATAAAAAATGTCCCTAGACTTCCAGGTTTACTGAAAGCAGCTAATTAGCAGCGAGATACTAGCAATTGCTAATACCATCTTATCTCACCGCAGGTTACTAAGATAAACTCCAGTGATATGGCTGGATTTCACAATCAGCAGCAGAACAGAACTGGCGAGCCTAGACCCGAGCTCTCTGGCAGACACTGACAAAAATCTTACTAATTTCACGTACTTGCCTTTAGTGTGGAAGACTAAGCCAGCAGCAAGATCAGATACCGTACTTTTCTCTGAGTAACGAGAAAATATCTCATGCAGCAACTGGCCCATTCCTATTTATGCCTTTAGTCATAGCCAACTGTTCAGAAGTCGAGTTACCAACACAGGTATTTTTGATGTATTACACCTAGTAGTAGCAGCTACAGTAAGAGCTGTTCTACGCAACCTGCTTGAAGGAAGGCATGTTTTAGGGATCATTCACAGGTCAAAGATGTTTCACTTCCATTTAGCACGGTAGAAAGCATGACTAAGAGGTAAAGTTCTGGCCTCCCTCCACGCATTTTCATCTGTTGGTTAAGTGCATAAGTAGCCAACTGATCAGTGCTCTTGTCTACAGCTTGAAACGTTCTGACATCCTGAACAAGATGGATAACATTTCTGGGGGGAAGAAAAGGAAAGCACTTTTTCCACAGAAACAGCAGTTTTTCTGCTTGATACCAATCACACCAAAACGGTTCTGTTCAGAGTAATTGCCTTAGAAGAAGCTGAACTACGATATTTGTCTTTTCTCATTGATAGCAGAATATTGGCAGGAACGAAAGTGGTATTTGTCTGTCTTAAAATCTTGCAAGCGTGTAAAATGTTGGAGGAAAATCTAAGCTAATTACACCCATGCTCCAATGCCATTGTGGCACAAAAGTCTGATGTTCTAATTATATATTTAGCAATTTATAGTTCCTCCCAATCACCATGGTAATTAAACGCCAAGTTAATTGATACTACATAATAATCTGGCCTCTAATTAGCAGTGTGTTTTTAATTTGTTACAGATTCCATTACGCAGCCTGATCTAGTCCTAATAAAGTCACTGTAAAACCTCCTATGCATCTGGTAAGAAGAGAATCAGGCCTAAGGAAAGAGTAAAATGACGACGTCTTGGTTTGCCATTTGTAAACTACTGAAAAGTACAACTTCTTTCCTTTTTTTCCTCTAGTCCTTAATTATGGTGAGTCAGGGTTTTTTGTTACTTTAACTGCTTCACAAGAGTTTTCTGCTTGTAGAAGAACAAAACAGGATATGTCTTGCAGAGGAAAATATGAGAGGAGTACACCCTTGGTTATGGCGTGCTGTTTAGTGGACACAAGCTCTGTACACTTGTATCTCTTAAAAATTATAATGAAGCAAACGAGGAAATCAATTAGCACTACGGGATCACTGATGCAAGCTGATGCTAATCAGTGTAACACCAAATTTTATAATACATCTAATTCTTTGGGAACTGACTGTAAATTAATGAAGCTTCTTGAAGGGTATTATACTCAAAACGGTGTTGCTGTGCTTTTGTAGCTTCAAGTAGTAGCTCAGACAGCCAAGATATAAATACATCAAGTAATATTTATAACTTTGGCAATGATCCTTATCTCTTTTGGGGGTCCTGGAGCTCTGGAATTTGTTTTCTGTCACAGGCTAAATGTCCTCAGTGTGATGTTGTAAGTCTGGGTTACCGCTGGAAGGGAAGAAAAGATTTGAGATTTTCCATTGCTTGTTTCCCTAATAGCAGAGTGCAGTGAATTGCATACTAATCCTGTGGTTGAAGCTATGTGAGAAGTACCAAGGGCATATGAGTAGGTGTCCTCTTTGACATCTAAGTAAACAAACAAACATTTTGGATAGAGAAAAATAAGAATCATTGTGAATGAGGACAAAATGTTCTAGCTTGTTCCCTGGCACTCTCTCCTTGCTTGCTATTTACATATGCAAATTATCATCATTTTAAGGTAGCTTTAATGAGGATCAATTATAAAGCATTTTCACCCTTTCCCAGTTTATCAAGAGACTGGCACCTTCTCCATTTCAGCTTTCTGAAGCTCTGGGAAAGGCTCACTCTGCACTTTGCCAACAGCAGAGCACTGATGGCTTTCATTAGTCAGGGCCAAATTCTTTCACTTTTGTTCGCAGTGATTAATGCTGAAATGAAAACGGGACTTCTTGAAGTCTTCGCTGTGAAAAGGCTCTAAGAGTGCTGGGATGCGGAGGACAGTAACAAAGTATCTGCTGTTTGACTGTGCTCCCTCTCCCTTGCTAAAACTGGCGTGGAGGGGATGGGGGAAATCAAGCTTTTCTTCTGTTCATAGGACAAAGGACGCTACTTTATTATTATTATTATTAATAAACTGTATCATCAAAGCACTTAGAACCGGAAACTGGATGGATCTTTGTCCTCGGGAGATTGCAAAGTAAATGTAAAACAAGACACCAGTGGAGCAAAGAGCCAGTTGAGGTAGGAAGGGCGGAGTACAAGAGAATGATAAAACAATACTGGCCATTGTCATAACTACTGGTGTTAGCACTCCAGAATTAGCTTCTAGAGGCGCTGACGCAAAGCAAGTTAGCAAGAGGGTCTCCAAGGAGGTTAATGTGATATCTTTATACATTCAGAGGACCAACTCCCAGGAGTGAGGGGCAGTTTCAGAGAAAGCATGCAAATGTGTATTTGAAAACTTAATGAGTAGACAATGAAAGCTGGCATCCCACGGAGAGACTGTGGGAATCAAGCTTTTAATATCGAACAAATGATAGGTAGGGAAGGGAAGGGCCTTCAGCCTTCAGCAGAGTAGCCTCCACTTGTTGCAACATAAAGGCAGGATGAACTGCCATGAACAGGGACAGCAGGGAACTGCCAGAGTATTTGCATTTGGGAAACACTGAAGTAGACCAGATTGTGTCTATCAAGGCAGAGTAAGTGAGAAGAAAGATGAGATGACAACCATGGGATGCAATTTTTTCCAACCATGAATCTTCACCTGGAAAACTCCTTTGGACAAAAATATCATTTCTTACGGAATAAAATTAGAGAAAATCGCAGTTGCTATTTTCCTGTTTCTACCACGGAGTGGGATTTTCACACTCTGGCCAACCTTAACTCGGACTTTTCTCTCCATCTCACATCCTAGTTGTATCTAGGTCTTGCAGACTATTTTTTTAACAACCCCTCTACTTCTCCAGTCTCGTCTCTTTAACTCAGCCTAAGTTGTCCCAGGAGAACGATGAGCTCCAGGTGAAGGCCCTGTGTGACAGGTAGAAGGATGCTCTGTTCTATGAGAATGGTGAAAAAGGGGACAGAGAGCTAGCTGTGGCATAAATGATCACTGGATGGATTACTGTCTGAGTAAACAGCGCTTCTACTGAACAGCAGACAACAAAGCTGGTATTTAAGCTGAAACTCTGAAGAACTGCAGCCACAAGAGCCCTTGCACATTTCTCAGAGAGCAGAGAAGAATGGACAAAACAAACCAAGTGCCAATAAACTTTCACTGCCTTTCCTAAGATGCTCTGTGGACATCTTTGAAACGTAGTATGTGACAGGTATGAAAGCTTGGCCTGGGCAGAGCCGGTCACTGTAGAAATAGCCAGTTCTTCAATGATTAAGCAACTGGGAAAGCGGAATACATTTTGTGTGTGTAGATACAGTGTTTTTTTACTGGAGCAGAACTTGAAATTCTGAGGTCATTAATGCCCTTGAAAAAGTGAGCAGCTACGTTGAAACAAGAAATGTCTCCGCACAGAATATTGCCCTTGTTCTTCTCATTGCAGCTTCTGATGTCTGATTTTCCCCTTCCTTTTTAGTTGCTTGACAAAAATATATTATTCTAAGCTACATCTTACTTTGCTGTCAAAGTGCTCATTTCCTTAATATTGTATTGGGACCTTGTCTAAACCAAGATTTATTTTTTTTTTCCAAACTTCCAACTGTTATTACCATCACAGGAGAAATAATTGGAACATTTGTGTAAAAAAGCCTTGCAGCAGTCAGCGGCAATTTAGCACACACCATATCTGGATATTGGTTCAGAGACCCAGGAGCTTGTTGTTTTTTTACAACTCTTCTGAATTACACAGGAAAACATGATCAATCTTGACAACAGGTTCTAACAACAATGCAACAGAACTATTCCCAAAACCAATTTACTTATAAAAGTACGAACTTTCTTCAGACACACAAATACTCATGCGCACATGCTTGCCTGGTAATCAGGCTACTGACTGATGGGAGCATATTGCCAAGTACCAATATATTGCAAGCTACAGATTTTTACAGAACTTCCTTCATTGCAGGTCACGCAACTACTATTTTAACTTATTTAACAGATTTTAAAAATAGATGTTTAGTAGAATTGAAATGAAATGATACTAACGTTTTTGGACAGGCAATAAAGAATGTCGAGGCCCGTTGCAATAGGGGATAGAATTTCAGGTAGGCAGATTATAATGACTAAAATCAAAATTTGGCTGAGGCCCAAGCCAAGCCCTATTGACCTAAAAAGTTCTACAGGATCTTGAATCATTAAAGCTGACTTAAAATTTCTTCTTGCATCCACAGCAAAGAAGGGCCAGTCGGCTGTTCGCAGCATTGTCTGAGTCTCATTTGAAGTGAAGGCTGGTGGCGATTCGATTGTAAGCATCATTTCCCACAGTCCCGTTGGGAAGGTTTCCCAGCCGGCTCAGAGCCTGCCTAAGCCCACTCCATCACCCTGCTCTGGCATTAGAGAACTCTCTGTTCAGCAGGCTAAGTGGTACGGCCGTTCCTGCTTGTATAAAGCAGCTTAAACTTAGGAAGAATGCTCGTTTCATGACATTTAACATATCTGGGTATTCCCACAGAGAAGCAGGATATTCATGCTGTGAAGAAGGGGCTGGACTAGGTGGATCTGCAGCTCTTTCTGTCCAAAAATGTCTCTGTTTCTGTGAGAACATTTTGGTAGCATCAAGCAGCACCTGTATTCCATTAACTCCAAAAGCATTTCAGTGTTTACAGTAACCAGGAAATGTCAATGTCTGTGTTATATTAACAACTCAGCACTAACAACTGCAGTTTTAGTTTTTAGAGCTGCGCAGAGAGCAGTTTACTGTGACTCACTGGAAGTTTTACTTTTTTTGGTTGAAACATGAACAGGCCTGTAGTACTGCCCCTGAAACCATTACGGAAAGCTTTGGAGAAAAAAAAATTATCAAAAGTTCAATATTGCTTCAGTAATGGCTTCATATAATCAGGTAGGCAAGAGCGTAGCTGTGAACTGCAAGTCTAAAACATACTTGTGACACCAAATTTGCATCTTCTTCACCTTAGTTTTGCTTACACTTTTCCTGCCTTTTGCATGTAGGTTGAGGGGTTTTGCATAATCACATGATTTGATTCAAGATTCAGTATCCTGGAAACAAAGCTATGTTATATTTTCATGTGGACATATATATGCATATATAAGCTCTAAGGTGCCACTGCAGAGTAGGCAGCAGACTTTATGAGAGCACTGATGCGCTGCTGTATAATTATAGTCTATGTAAAAGAATTTGAGTGTAAGAAACAAAACAGCCCATCATGCAAAGCATAACTTATTGTGGTCTTCCAAACAGACTTCAACCTCTGCATGCAAAAGGCAAAAAATCTATGATATGCACTCATTTGCTTTTCACAGAGCTGAATTTTAATGGTGACATTAAACTACTATTCTATAAATAGCAACATCAAACACCATGATGGGAGAAAGCTCGAAAATATTAAGATATTTTTATTCTCTCTTTTGGGATTGAACACAGTACTTGGTAAAGCAATTTAATCCCCAAGAAAGGCAATAGCAGGGGCTGCTTTGCAGCTGCCCAGCATACCAAGGGCAGAGAGAGCTTGAGGAGGTGTTTCCCCATCACCTGCTGCTGCGTGCAGTGATGTGACCAGAATGATGACAGACAGAGGTCACAGCCACAGCTCTCTACCGATAATGCCACCACTCGCTTTCCAGAAAGGGCCATCTTTTTTCTTTAGTATTACTTGAAAAGTTGATTCCAGAATGAACAGAGCAGGCTTCACCTGCCCCTCGTACTCCCTTGGAGCAGTGTGTTCTAGCTGGCCCGACTCCCCCTCTTCCTATTAACAGACACTTTTTTAAGCCTCCCCAAGCACAGTTCCCCTTCTCTTCAATTAAATGCCATGCAAATGCAGGAGATACGCATTCAGGACTGTTTGAGAAGGCAAGAAGTAGTTATTTTGCTTGTGTGTATTGCTGGTTCCAAACTTGGTTTTCAGCGCTGTACTGGTTTCTAGTGAAATTACTGCTTACGGATGATGTGGGAACACCTTTACGGTGCCGCAGGTACAGGTGTTGTTCATATTGTTGAGACTTAGACTACTGTCATGCAGACTCACTTCAACAGCTTTTTGTCATTTTGTGCTGACATAAATCTGTTCAGCAGTAATTACCTGAGATTGTTCAGCATCTCAGGGAAATTTTTTTAATCATTTACATTACAAAAACCCATGTAAATTGCTTGGAGAGTAGGTGCTAAAGGGATTATAACTCAGCAGGATCTTACGCAGTGTAAGTTTTTGAGACAGAAGATCAGTTAATTTACCTGACAGAGAATATTTATACTAAGTAATCCTTGATGCTAATTTGATAAAAATTATCAGGTACATAGTTTCAGAGTTCAGGCCTTAGAAATATTTTAGTGAATGTCACTGCTAAAGGGGAAAAAAAGTGTAAGAATATGGAACCCAAAAACTAGTCTCATGCCTCAGACTGGAGGCTCTTCCCAATTTCTATTCTGAAATGTTGCTAAATGGTTTTGCAGTGATCTAAAATAGTTCGTTGCTGTCAGTCAAGTCATGAAGAGTACCATTTCATCTGGAAAACATTATCTTCCTATATGACTTAAATAAATTTTGACTTATCCATCTCCCTCCTGTCCTATAGCTTATTTTTTACAGCTGGGCAGGATAAATGCAAAGTGGGTTGTATGTACTACTAGGAAGTAACAGTAGGCTCTCACTCCACTTTGTACAGGTATAAATTATCCTTTTAATGCAGGGTTGATGAAACTTGAGGTCTTCTCAATAATCACCAGGGACAGTCTCCCTTCCTATAAGAACTGCTCTAACCCTTCTTTAAAAAAACCCCAAACAACAGACAAACCACAATTTTGATGAAACACTAGTGACAATCACATTAATGGTGAAGTTCTTGACTTGCTGAAGTAATTGTAAAAATTCCCATATGCTTCACTGAAAATTTCCATCCAGTGTGGGTACTTCGCTTTCCCTCTTCACTCCCATCATGCTTCTTAAGACTGTGAGCATAAAGCCCTCCGCTTCTTGCTGATTTGATGATCCTCATTAATTGGGGAAACAGGTTTCAGCACATGAGGGTGCTACTTGTTCTGTGTCCTGCGTTCATTGGATACCCCTAGGACTTAAATGCCAGTAGGAATTCAGTGCCGCAACATTTTTTTCTTTAGTTAAGTAAAATGATTGTATCTTCCCTGTATATCATCCTTTGCTGACTTCTCTGAATGTTTTTGTAGACAGTTTTGTAAAGCGGACAATGCTGGACATCACTGTGATATAGTTCCCTGAATTTATATGATGACATTATAATAATATCAATGCTGTTCTTTATGGTTCATATAAATTAGCATTTTATTTGCTTTCACGACTAGTGCTGCAAATTGAACAGCTGTTTTCACTGAGCTGTTTTAATTAAGCTGTCCATAATGTTGCCTAGGTGTTTTTCTGAACTGGTAACACTTCATTAAGCAGGCAGTATCAGTGAATGCTTCAGATCATTCCTGAGCATTACCTCACGCTTAGGTAAATTGAAATCCCATCTGCTTTGAGGTTGTCAAATCACCTCGCTTTGGTGATCTGAGAAAGATTCTCAGAAATCTTTCTAATCTTTAGTACCCTCGGAAATCTTGAGTTTGCTACAGATTTTGCCATCTGTTCACTCACTTGTCAAGATAATGAAGCTTTAAATGCTACTTGTCCTAGTAAAAATCTTTTAGGCAACCTATTATTAGCCTCTCTTCATTCTGAAAACTGACAAGTTTAGTTTGGGTGTCTTTGGATTTTTTATGAAGTTTATGTTCTACGACCAAAATTTCCTTCCCACACTGATATCTCACGTTGTTTCCTTTCTGTTTTGAAGATCCTTGGAATATAAGTTTGGAAAGCCTAGATAAGTTTTATCTCTTCCTGATTTCCTGTACAAAAGCTGTTTCTCTTTAATTTTACAGAGCGATACTGGACCCTACATCTGTATTCTCATCTGGGTGTATTATAGCTTGCTTCATTTTTTTTCAGAAACATATATGATAATAAATATGGGAAGCTGTAATTATTTTCGCTGCCCACAATGCCTTCTTTTCATCTTTAAATATGGGTATCATTCTAGCTGCCTTGGACAGCTGAAGAGTATATTCCAACACTTCCACTTTTAGCTCCATTTATGATAGTGCTTTAACTCTTATTTGCTAAGAGGGCTCCAGAATGCACTCACATTCAGGAATTAAGTCTGGAAATACTCTGCCCAGACACAAAAATACCATTCTTCTAAAAGCTATGTCCCTAAGTCTTACACCCTAAGTGTCTGTCTGATTTTCAGAAGTGGTTACCACTCATCGGCCACTTCTGAAATCCTTCCTGAAAATCAGGTGATTTATTTAAAGACATAAACAGGAATCTGGAAGTTCACGTTTTGGTCCTCGGTTTTCCAACTTTGCTTCTTACTACCCAGAAAATTGGCTAATCCTCAGCCAGTCAAGGAGACATAACCCATGGGTGATGTCATGATAGATCATGATAGGTCATTAGCCAGCAGAAGGGAAAGCCAGAAATTGTTTTGATTGCAAGGGTAAAGAGGGAGTATTATGCATGACTTTAGAGAGCCTGCAGAGCTGTTTGCCCATTTCACTGAGGACCAGAAAGGACTAAGAAGATCTGGATAACAAAGTGGTATGGAGTGGAGGCAAGAGAAGAGGAGGAAGGAAGGAAGGAAGGGAGGAAGGGAGGAAGGGAGGAAGGGAGAGAGGAAGGAAACCACTGTGAGGCATCACGAGCAGGAGACTAACCAGACTCTGAAGTGGCAGTGCCTTGAAGAAGAAACTGAGCAGTAAATGGAAATGGTAAGGAGGAAAACCAAAACTGGATTTTGCAAAGAAGGAAATGGAGAGAAAATGAACAGAGATAAGGGAGTCCAGAAGACTCTAAGAGACAAAAGCAGCAGGTAGGATTTGTGCTGAGCAATGAACAAAGTGTTCTGGATACACTGTTGGCTGTTTGCACTGCTAGTCCAGATTAACTGAGTTAAACAGAACGTTAAAGTGCTTGGGTTTGCGCTTCATTCATTTTAACTTAATCTTTGAATCAGAAATGCTAATAAAATTTCAAAAGCAATAGGTGTAAGGTTCCCATTCCTTGAATTTTAGGCACCTGTTGTTGAAAGACAACTGATGGAGGTGGGAAGCTCGGATAGAGAGGGATGTCCCTCTGAAGGTGACTCATCCCACCCTAAACCAGCTGCCTACAAGAGACCTGTGGAGGAGGACTTGATCCAGCTGAAGATGATGTTACACTCTGAAAATGCCTCTCTCCCCACATTGACAGAAGAGGTGCTTAGTAAGCCATCTTAGGCTGTAGGTAAAGCTGGAGGTATCAATTCTATCTCATGTTTCCTGTTTCTGTGAAATTTTAATAGGATTTCAGTATTTAAGCATTGTAGACTCATTTGAAAATCTCAGGTCGAGTACATTGCAGTTTCACTCTAGTCTTTTTTAAAGTCTCTAACAGATTTAAAAGCACAGTCCTCATGACTCTCAATAGAATTTGTGTTCTGAAATCCTATGATTTATTTCTCCTTTCGTTCTTTTTTAACATGGGCTCCATTTTGATATGGAGACACTGGAATTGTTTTGCTGATGAATAACAACTTTTCTCTTGCAGCACCAGCTGTAGAACATGAACACCTTGTTGGACCACACTCCAGAAATCTGAAATGGGCATCCTGCCAAAGCTCAGGGCTTCCTTTTTATTTTGACTATCACACTGTTCTTGCTTCTGTTAGTATCACATTCCTACCACTTGTGCTTTTCAGACGCCTACAGCCAAACTTGTTCCCAGTGTAACTCCACTGAACTCCATGGAGCTGCAACAGAAGTGAATTTGTCTCAGTATGTCTGTAAATTAACCAGTCATTCGAGCTGGAGAGTGACATTGATAAGCAATAACAGCACAGGAGTGGTGAAAGGAAGATATCTCCTAGTTAGTTTTGGACAGTTGACACTAACTCCGTTGTCAGATAAGTCTTACCGACTGTGGGAAAAGCTGAGTGGGACAAGTCACACTCGCTGCCTGCTAACTGTAGGAGGAAAACAGATCTGGAATGCAGAGGAAATCTTGACATTATCTGTTCCCCCAACCCCTACCAGCCAGGCAATCAAAATAACTAGCTGAGTACCAGCTGCCTCTGTTCCTGGCCCAAAGAAACATGCTTTCTTGACAAAGCTTTTGCTCACAGGAGAGGAGGCAAAGAGAAGGAAAGAGTCTAAAGTGAGTGTGGGGGAGTGTTTCCTGCCAAAAGCCAGGAGCTGCTTTTCTGTAACATCTAAAAGGATAAAGATGAAATAAGCCTAGTGCTGTAAACAGAGGTGGCTCTGTGGTTTCCAAACGACAGTGATGCACACTCAACAACCCAGCAGCCCTACACAAAGAACTGCAGTACTTCATCGTTCCACTTGGCCTCTGTTGATATTGTCAAGAACAGTATGCCACAGACTTTGGTAAAAGAAGGATCAAAGCCAAGGGAACAAAACCACTGGAAAGGACTTCTCTGTGCCCATCCAAATTGTGTTGTGTAAGAATAAAGTGCAGCCGCTGCAAATGAACAGTCAAAGATTAAAGATATTTCCTCCCCAGCAAGCAGAAGACATGATATCAAGACCTAAGGAAGCACAATATACTATACTTACATCATTGTTCCATAGGCACATCACAGCGAGTTAGAGGCGCTCTCACATATTTCTGTATACACTCAGTTACTTACCTATGTGTGGCTTAATGCTATGGATATCATCTCTGTATGGTTGCTGTTACTTAAAAAATTCTGAGGATATGGGGCCATAGAAGATGAGCACAGCAACAAAAGCAATATATGAAAACCTTACGTTTAACGTGTACTTTACTTCACTGAATATTTTGAGTTGTCCAATATGTCATCCAACCATTGAGTGTACTGCATTGGCTATATCTGTCTTACAAATATGTGAAAACGTATAGCAGGAGAATTTTAGTTTAACTTTGGAAACTCATCTGACATTTTTGTTACCGAGTGAGAGCCCAGAGACCTGTTGGTTGAGGATTTCGACAGTGTGTGGGTAAGCAGACAAGAACAGAAAAAGTGTGAAAAGCTGGGCTAACTTTACGTGCTATAAATTTATAAAACAAATAGATGCCAACATCTAGCAGTCTGCTAGTGATGCCAGGGTACCCATGGCCTTGTGCCCGCTTTGCCTGCTAAAAGACCTTCTGTCTTTGGCAGGAGTGGACCACGGACACCCCGGGCTTTAGCCACTGACTCTCATTTTTCTACACTGAGAAGCCTTGACCTGCTGCTGGCACCCCTGAGCAGGTACAGAGGCTCTCCCTATAACCGCAGCTCTAACGTCAGCTCCTCCTGGTGCTGAACTGAGCATGGACAAAGGGCACAGCAAGGAGCACCCAGCAGGACGGGGACTGTAACCTGGACACCAATCAGCTCATACACCAACAGGCATGAAAATAAGTTCCTGACAAACGATTCGAATGCTGAATTAGAAACAAATGTAAATGTTTAAACAGTTGCCTTTTTCCACAAAAAACATCGATGATAATGGAAGGCTGTCAGGTTTGTGAGGGAAGGACTCCCATTCTGCCTGTACGGTGCTCAAAAGGACACTGCTCTGTGCCTGAGGCCCATTGTCACTACCTCAGTAGAAACAATTTAAAAATAATAAATTACTTAATTAGCAATCCAAGTAAGTTGTAGTTTTAAGACTTTGCTAAAAGAGCTACATGCATTTAGAAGGCTGGAAAGGGACTGTTTACAAGAGCAAGTAGTGATAGGACAAGGGGTGATGGCTTTAAACTGAGAAAGGGTAGATTTAGATTGGACGTTAGGAAGACATTCTTCCCTGTGAGGGTGGTGCGGCACTGGAACAGGTTGCCCAGAGAAGCTGTGAAGGCCCCATCCCTGGCAGTGTTCAAGGCCAGGTTGGATGGGGCTTTGGGCAACCTGGTCTAGTGGAGGGTGTCCCTGCCCATGGCAGGGGGGTTGGAACTAGATGATATTTGAGGTCCCTTCCAACCCAAGCTATTCTGTGATTCTATCATGCTACAAAGTATAATGTTCCCGAGCTTCCTATCTCCTCAGCTACTCAAAGGAGTTGTTTGATTCTGAAATGCTGTGAAAAGTAGAGGGTATTTTTTTATTTATTTACAGGTATAAATAATTTTCTATACAGCTACAAATGCACAATTAAGAGATTAATGTTAACCCCATCGAGCTGCTGGTGACTGCAGCCAGCAGAGAATTAGGTTCTACAAAGGAAGAATCCTTAATATTCTACAGGATAAACCTGCAAGATTCTATGCTATACTCAGTTTACTTCTCAGAGTTGAAACAATTTAAAAAGAAATTGATGATTATGGACTTGAAAAACATTTGGCCGATTTAATAACTTCAGTCATACTTACAGATAGGCATTTTCCTGACATTTAAAAGTAAGCATTTCTCACTAGCAAGTGTTATCAGTGTTAATTACATATCACGTATAATCATATATTGCAGTAAGGACTGAATTTAAAGTAAGGAGAAGTCTTTACACCCCTGGTAAGCTAAGACTTCCAGAAAATGAAAGTTACTAGTAAGCAGTATACAATGACAACTGTAACTGATCAAATAAGTAAAAAAAAATATTATCTGCTGTAGTTTGTGGGATAAATGATTTCTTATCAACTTTGCTTAAAAATAAATTCAGCATTTCCATTTATATTTCCATGTAGAAGTCATCCAAACCAAATTTCATACATTGCACACTTCGCAGTCTATCCTTCCTATTTATAAATTTGCAGTTAATACTAAAAACGCGCACGGCAATCATCCGGCAGACCTGTGCCTTGCACAGAGTGTGCTGGGAAACTTCTTAACTGTTCAGTCATAATGCTTAATTTTAAACCATCATTAAGTTCATGCTTAAGTCAACTCTCATGTAAAACCATTAGCACAAAAAGTGCACCAGGGGAAAAAAATCTCCTTTTGCTTTAAAATCACTTGTCCAGAAATACAAAGTAGCCTTATATAGCAGAGTCTTTGGGAACCAAGAAATATTCCAGGGTAGGTATGTACCTCATACAAACAAATTTCAAACACAAGCCTAAAGCCATCACCCTCTCAGACCCCATATCAAAAGCCAACACTTCACCAAGGCTGGAATAGCAGTTTCAGACCCACTTAATAATACCCACGGATAAAGGAACCTTTTGACCATCTGTTTCCTTGCCCTTCCCTTCTTACTGCTCTCCCTTTATAAAGACACTGAGCCAAAATCACAACTGACAAATGCCATTATACGCCATGGAATTATACACGGGACGGCTTTTGCATTCGCACGCAGCTCCGGCCTCCTCCTATTGCTGCGTTTCAGCTGTACCTCGACAACATGGTGGACATTACTAATTTGTTTTTGCCTTCTACTGAGCGCTCAATAAATACCAGCATGTATATGTGCATCTCTGCCACAGCAACTTGCTGGCCTGGATGGAATCTAATACAGAGAACAGGAAGGGCAGGGACTGGGTAGTTTTCAGTTGAAAAGCTTGCTAAAGGAACTCTCCTGTTTCTTAGGAAGGTGCCCCTGTAGTTGACATTAACACTACACAGCTCTTTGTCCTCCTCTAGTGGTCCCATTATATTTAGGGAGAGGCTTATGCAGCGATTACTTCCTTCAGTTAATGTGGTTATTACTCAACTGCAAGGTGTGGAGGCTCACGCCTGGAGAGCCTGCGTTCAGTCCTAACACGAGCAACAGTAAAGGGTTTCATCTTCCTGGTGCTCACGGAAGTGGGAATGGGTATCTCTGACCATAGCCAGTCACTGCGACGCCCGCATGTGCCGTGGTCATCTCTGAGCAGAGGTTGTGTCACGGCAGGTTGTTCAATAGCATAAAACAGTGGCGTGGTCTGACTATCACCCCACAAAAAGTCCTGTGCTGCAAAAGGTCAGAAGCTGGCTGCTTTGTTTGATAGCTTTATTGCACCAAATAACTTACATTAAGCTTATGTTCTAGCCAGAAGCATTCTTCTGCACCTGCCTGCCTGACTTGCAAACAAACAAATGGCACGGAATCTATCTTGTGTCCTGAGCCTTTCAGGGAGGACCTCAATGTCACCCCGATACAGCACAAAAACTCCAGTTAATCCTTAGGAACTGATCCTAAATAGTTAAATAGCAAAAGCTGAACCTAGAGAATTGTTACAGGAGAGAAATGTTTTCTAATGGGGAACACCAAAATTGCTGGAACTGCCACCCGTTAGAAATGCTTTCTGTGAAAACAGAAGGCTCCTACTCTACAGCTCATTGTTCCATGTCCGTGTGTGTGTCTCAGAGCTGTACTGCTTAGTTAGCATTATAAAACACTAAAGATTTATTTTGCTGCTTTAAAATGCCTAACCTTCACACTCGTGAAGTTATACCTTGCCCAGGAAATAAAATACAAGGACACAGCTTGCATTGTGGCTATCAGAGAGCTCTGAGGGAAAGAAAACAGGTATACGTGATTTTTTTCTTATTCAGTGAAAATTTTCCAGGCATTTGTTACTTTTGGAATAAGTATTAAATGCCCTCTGCCATGACTTTTGGAAAAGCCCAGTTTAAAGAGAGTTGGTTGCTCAGATGCAATGGAGCTGAATATGGCTGTTTGTCCACAACTTTGTCAGACATTTACTCAGTCATAGAAGAAAACGACTTGAGAATCCTACAGCTCCATGTCTGACCTTAGTTGCTGTAAACCAAGATCCCTAATTCCAACGGAAACAAAACTTCAGAACAAGTTATCAGTTTGCATTAGATCGCCTTTTACAGCAAGGTTCCTGTCACGTCCCAAGAGCAGATGTGACCCAAAGCTCACAAACCCAAGCTCATCTATCAGCTAGTTCGTGTTCAGCTCTCCTTAGGAGTCCAAGCTGTAAACAAAAATGAGTTAAGAAAGATGTTTATAATATTTTCATTCTGAAACCACCTATATTTTGTACTATTATTGTCTAGATATTGTTTTTAACATTTACCAGCTCTATTTTTTTCACTATTTTTTTTTCTTCTTAAAAATGTTGACTAAAAATCAAAGTTACAGAAAGAACTATGGATCAGGGAAATGGAGTAAGATATTTAGAATGGAGTACTCATATGTGTATGAAGTGTTTTTATATATTACTGCTTCATTGTTTCACAAGTTCCTTACATAAAATTCTATAATTCACATACTAAAACAGTAAACATATATGTTTTTAACCTACACCTGTTTTTTTTGTTGTTTTGGGGTTTTCTGGTGGTTTTTTTTTTTTTTTTTTTTTAGAAACAGCAACATCCTGAGATATATATAGTAAGGGCTCTCATTTTTGTCTTGCTTTTGAGAGCTGAGGATCACAGTTTGCCCTCAGCTGCTCCAATACATCAGTAGGAGCTGAGCAGCAAAGATTTGCCTCTTCAGAAGAACAAAGAAGGGGTTTGTTCGATCATTTCTGATTATGAAAGGAACATACAGGCAGGAAGAAGCAATCTCACTGCCTAATTTTGGGAGCCAAACTGGCACCACACAGAAGTTAGAACAGGAGCCAAATGAAAGGACCCTCTGATGCACTGACCGTGGGACAAGCACCAGTCTATCCACTTCTAATTTGAGCAATACAGAGCTTAACCAGTTAACAGACCAAGGCCACCAAACAGCTGGGTTTATTCACTAGTTTACTTCACTATACCACTGCTGAGGAAAACAGCCTGTTCATGTTTCAGTCCAAAGTAAGCATCTCCTCTTCATGTTGGAAAGATGTCAAAATGACCCCACTCTGTTTTGTAGTAAATGCATGGGATCGTTGGATGAGATGGTTTACTTTCGCCAGTTATTTAAGGTCAAGTTCTCATCCTGGGTAAACTCTTCTAGCTGGAGTAATGACAGCATGAGACATGAGTACTACCTAGGTCTTAGGAAGGACTGCAAGATGTCTAACCCAGCTGCTGCACTGCTCTGCCCTGCAGAGGATGAGACAAGGGGGCTCATGGCCATAGCCTCAGCTCCCCCTCCAGCACGCTTGCCAGGCATGCATGGCAGAAAGAGATCACCTTCTCTACCTCCCCACGAGCAAGAGGAAAACCCCAGAACAGGTTACGGTCCTGTGGCCACATCCATTTCCCTGTTCACAGTGACATTAACCCATAACTCCTGCCCAGGGACCGCAACAGAGGTAAAATATAAACGTGAGCATAAAACATTATGTGACCAAGGAAACACAAACATATGTCATCAGTGGGAACTGCTGCATGTGGGTTTGATCTTGTGATGAATCCAGCACCCGCAGTTTCTGACAAGAGGCGGATGGAGTTGCAGTTCCCTCTCAGTTCCCATTTCAGGCCCTTTGTTGGTAGCTGTTCGTATAGAGCTGCTATACAGCTCAGTTCTGATTTCTCACACTATGGAGACCTCTCCTTGAAGTCAATTAGCATTAAGCCTGGACAAATAATGCAGGATCAGGCTGTTCATTGAAGCCTTGGGACCACAACTGCCTCTATTTGAATTTTGTAATGTATCAGTCAAGGATACACAATTATCCACAGAGTACTTCTGAAATGGCCAAGGTCACACAAGGATTTTATCGCATTACTGCAGTGCACCATCTTGCTTGCCAGCCCATTGCTGTGCTGCTACAGACTACATTACCATGCATCAGCAAATACACCAGCACGCTGCTATATTTAGGGTTTCATACACACCACTAAAACAGAGGATGTGTCAGCTTTTAATCTGACTTCAAATTTTAGTCAGCAAAGTAAAAGCTGTTTTCCCTATCAGTGATGAAGTGTGCTCGGTGTTAGTCATCCTGAGCTATGTGGTGATAACTTTAAAATGCATTAGGCAGCTAGAACGCTCAAGCTGAATAGAATGATTTGTCCTAAGAGATCTGCTAGGAGATAGTAAGGATGCATAGCGCCAGTCAGCCAGGTTTTAATAGCGACTACCACAGGCTATCTGAAAACCCAGCAGCAGCCTGATGGCAAGAGGAGCAGCTAACCAAGGTGTTCCCTGTGGCACCACAGCAGGCAATTAGGATGTCCTGGGTAACCAGTCCAGAACAGAGCTAGGTGGTGCAGATCGGGTTTGGTGTTACGCACCTGGCGATGTGAGAAGAAAAGCACTGCTGCTGCTGATGATGAATTCACAGAGTGGTTTATTGCACGGTGATGGGACTGGGGCAGTGCTGTTAATGACATCATCTATTAATGACAGCAGGAAAGCGGTTTAATGGTTGGAACCACAGTTACCACCAGGATAACCACGTTCATTCTCAAAGTAGGGTGCAGTGGATGAAGCTGGCGCTTTCACAGATCTCGGTAAGTCCACAGAATAGGCTATCTCACACAATCACAGATTGGTAGGGGTTGGAAGGGACCTCTAGAGATCATCGAGTCATTTTTTACATATTCATTTTTTACATATTCATAAAACTTGCTTATTCATGCCATCACCTATGAGGAGCACAAGCGTGAATAATCTTCCTGTCTACTGCTTCTACAGAAAGCCGACAGACAACTTGCTAACCTACAGACCAAGGGTAAGCCTGTCCACGTGGAAACCAGCTTTTCCACTCCATAGCACTTATTTTCCCTTGCATTTCCCAACTACGGCTCGAAGGGTGTGGGTGACGCCACACTTGCAACCTAGGTCTAACTCCTAATAGCATTGCATTTACTTAGTACTGTGCGATTATATAAATATGTATATATAAAAATACATACATTTCCAAGTCTTTGTGGAACCCCATTTCAGCCCAAGCCAGGGCTCTGTGTCCCAGCTCCACGACGCTGCAGCAGGGCTGTTCTCCACAGCCCTGCCCCACCACGAGACCTGACCTGCAGATCGACATCCCATCCCATGCTTGACCCATCCCTGTCCCCAGGGCCCTGCCTGGCCATCCTGGAGCCATGTCTGACCCTGTTCCCATGTCTGCCCCTGGTCCCCAGGTCGTGCTGTACCCTGCCGCTATCAAAGAAAACAGAAAGCAGAATAAATTCATGTCTCTGGAATCATATCTTCACATTATTTAATATTTTTTCCTAATGCACATTTTTTTAAGGGACAGAGCATCATTATTTCCAGTGCACTGTTAAAGGTATCAGTGTTATTACGTCTAGAAATAATGGTCCTGGGCCTGGCTAGCACACAGCAACGCTGCCAGCAACACTGGTACTTCAGGGGAGGTTCCCCGGGGTGGCTGAGTGGTCTCTGCAGCTGCAGCTTTTCTTAGAACACCTTTCAGGGACCCCGCTTAACATACTGCCAGGCACCCACTGCACATCCAGGGGACGCAAGCCCCAAAACATTGCATTTGTTTGTAAAAACAATAATAATTTTAAAAGTAAAATAAAATGCAAGCTAGAGAGAGAACAACAGTCCAAAGGGCAGGATTTTTTTCCCTCTCACACACAAAGATGGTTCACATGGAGAATGAGTAGAAGCCAAGGCCAGCCCAGCCCTGGGGAAGGGCTGCAGGAGCCCCCAACCCTGGCTGCAGCAGCTCTGAGCTGCCTCGTGTGTCCCCAGCTCCTGCTGGGGTGGGGTGAGAGGGGCCATCTCCATCCAAAATAGTTGATGCTGTATGGTGGGGAGGGCAGGGTGCTGCCCCACCATCACCCACCAGTACTCTGGGAAATGACTCTTTCGGGCCTTGAGAGCTCTAGTTTGAGCTTTTCCCCAGAAAGAGGTCAGGAGAAGAAATAACAAAACGGAATGAGAAAGAATAAGAAGTGATAATGTAAGAGGAAAGTGGTGCAGAAAATCAGCTTGAGCAGAAGAGTGCTGTGTTCTGTATGTGGCTGATACGGGCAGGACGGGGGTTCTTCTCACATGAGAAATCCCACAACAGAAAAAACATATCTTATCCAGAAAGAAGAGCAAATACCAGAAATTGTTAGGAACTGGAAATCTGGAAGGAATCCGTCCCTCAGTCCAAGACATAGATTTGACCGACTTTAAAATTCAAATCATGTTTTCGTGCCTTTATTTTTTTAATGCCTTACCATCACAAATTTCAAAGCCAAAAGTTTCTAAACCAAATAGAAATCAACACTTCTCACTTTGAAAACTGTTAGACCATTGCATGTCAAGATGTGCACACCTATTTTACAGAAATTATTTGAAATAAAGATTAATGGATGCTAACCTTTTCCTGTAAAATGGTTCGGTTTGAAGAAATGGGCAGTTTCTGCCAAAAGCATTTTAATAATAAATGTATTACTTCCCCTACCATATGCTAGATTTCCATGATTAAAGTTCCACCTCAGTGACCAAACTGTGTCAGAAAATGACCTGTCATTCTTTTTTCATGTCTGCAGTTATCAAATTTTCAACCGTCATGTTCCACTGCAAAGATGGGTGCTAAACTTTATCTCTCTTGGTGACAAAATTAATGTTATCATAAAAGTAAAACAATTTAAAAATTAATCATAGTAAAAAATGGGAGCACTGCTAAAACAATCAGTTTTATTTAAAATTTATGCACCATTTACGTGTTTTCCTTTTCTTTTTAAAGCAAGCTTTCAGGGTCACAGAGAGGTTTTGATCCATGCAAAGAAAACAATAAAAACAATTGCTAAATCAATCTCAAAATTGATGGGATTTGTTTAGCTTTGGAAAAGCACGGGCATATGTTTCACTGGAAAATATTGTCATGGAATAAATCCACACACAACTCATAAAGCAGAAAAAGTTAATGTACGCAGAAGTTGAATGAAAATTCTTATATTTACACCATGCTCAAGAGCCTTCATGTTTTGTTGACCTGATGTTCAGCGCATGAGGGTGAAATTGCGGGCGGAGACGTGAATTTTCTAGGCCAAGGTTGCTGGCGTCTGGCTGTGTCAGCACATTTGCCAGCAGAGCCACTGAATCAGTGACATCGGCTGCAAAAGGCTGCGTCCATCTGTTTCTAACCGAGTTAAGGTGGCCCTTGGAAAGAACCGAGGATGCAGTTCGGAGCAGAGACAGATGCTGCTCTGAGCACGAAGGAATCACCGAGTTAGTGAACTGGCTTAAACTAGTCCTTCAGGCCAAAAAAAAAGATGCCGAGTCATCTGGGGACAGAGGGATAATTGCAACAACGACGTCCGATTGCTTTGCTTTCCATTGACACGCACTGCAGGCATATTGACTAACGAAACAGAAAAAGCACTCGGAAACGGGTGACTCCAGAGGTCAGTTGTTTTATGACTGAAATATTTCTAGCTGGCAAAGGCTTTTGTGGGAATGAGGATTCACTTAGATTAGGGGACATTTCTTTTTGCAGAGCTGTGGGGCTGTTATTAGATTCCAGTAACCCACATTCTGGGAAGCAGTTTCTTTTCTCTGTATTTCTTAATTTTGCTTCATTACAATTTAATAAGGACATTTACCCTCAATTAAGCAAATCATCCAAGCATTGCTTACTCCCTGTTGCAATGAATTGGTTTTGTCAAATGCAGGTTTAATTGCGTGTTAAGTATCTTGCTGAATCAGGATCTCTCTGTGTGTGTATCTGTCCATCCAAACCCTTCCTTAGCCCCCGGCACGCTAATGTATGTGGGGTTCAGGGTATCCATACCTTAAACTCCGCTTACTGCTTTGGTCTTGGTGCCTCACAGAACGTCAGCTGAAACTAAATAATCTCCCCATAGTGGTCAAACTCACCAACGCTATTAATATTGACAACTACATTAACTGGCTAGCGAGCTCATGCTAAGGAGCGATTTGGGCACCGTCACCTGCCACTGGGGACAAGGCCTGGGGTGGGATGTGACATTTTTCAGAAAATGTGCCCCTGTAACAAGGCTCCCCAGCAGCCTCGGCTGCTGTGTGACCACTGAGCCAGAGAAAGGACTCGGGTGCACCTCACCTCGCGCCCGCCAGCGCCACGGCAAGCCCTTCAGTCCCACTCTGACACCAGTAAAGAACACTTGGGTTTATCCCTGTTATTTCAGAACTCGCCCTGCAAGGTGTAAGTGGACAGTTGCTGAATTATTCGCTTTCCTAAGAACCACCTAAGTCCTACACCATTACACCATGAAAAACAGCATGGAAGTGATGGTAGCAACTACTAAGTGACTAAAGCTCAGAATAGCAGAGATTCCCATGGTCCTCCATCAATGCCACAAGCCACCAAGAAACTTCAAAGAAGTAATGCAGTGTCTTACCTGCTTTTTCCTTACACAGCTTCTGATACAGCACCTATAAGAAATAAATCAGGTTTTGTTTAATAATTATACATTTTTTCTTTCAAATAAGTTCCACATTTCAGGATGACAACATAAGTCATTCTTAAACATCACCACCACCTTACATGGGGCAAAAAATCCAGAGCTCATCAATACAAATCATGGGGAATGTCTAGTTTTGCTAAGGACAACCTGGTGCCCATTCCCAAAGCGGGTTCGCTCATCTTCTGGGGACAACTTAGGAGCAGTCCCTGGCAGAAGCAGGGCACATGCTGCCGGGACACATGAGGTCCAGCACACTGGAACATGCCTGAAAGTGTCTCACAATGCTGGTGGGGTCGGGGAGGCAGCAGGGAGGCTGCTGGTGAGGCACATGTGGGCAGCTGTACCAAGAGGTGTGAAATAGAGGACACTGTGGCCATAGCAGCTTGGAGCGGCAGAGTGATGGGGCTTCTTCGCCTGTGACCAGGAGAGGGTCCCTCTGTCTGAGGGACGTGGCCAAACTGATTTGCTGTGGTGTGTTCTTCATTGTTTTCATTTCCCTGCTTCAGGTCTGCCATGCTAACTGGAAGTGGGCATCAAGGTCGTGTTGTATGGACTGCTTGGTCCATTACTTTCCTCTTTAATAGCTTTCAATGCCCAGATCAGGAGGTTGCTGCCCATATTAAATGCATATCAACCATTCTTCTTTCATATCATAGACCCACCAACTCTCCCAGCAATGCAGCCTGTAAATGAAACTAGCATAGCGGGAGAAACTGCACCTGGCTATTTATTTTTAATGAAACGGAAGGCTGAACTGATTCTTTCCGATATCGGTGAACTCACAGGTGTGAAGTGCCCAGTCTGCAGCCAGCGGAAAAGCCGGCCGCTCCTGTACCTTGCAGGGACACGCTCCCTGTTCTCGTTATCTGCTTGTCCCCATACGGACAACCATCTGCACCTTTCCAGCAGATGTACCAAGTGCTCTGTTATCTCTTCAGTCAGTATTGCCTCTGCAGCCGTGATAGCAATCTGCCTATAAAAACATGGGGTTTATTTATCTCTCATTTGGTGAAGAATTTTTAGGAGATATTGGAAAATTCCCTCTCTAAGCACGGAACCGAATTGGTTAAGCATCACCCTGAATAACAGGAAAAGCACAACTAGACTACAGTTATTTTCCCTTCTGCAAGGTGACTCCACTGTGGAAAACCCTCCTGCCCCATTTGAAGGTCTGCCTGAGCAGCAGCTGAAGTCAGCCTGTCTTCAGCCAGCAGGCACCAAGCGAGGTGGTCACTTCTCGATGGGCAAACAATGAGTGCCTGAGTCCAAATCAGGCTTTGTTAACGGCAATTTTAGCCTGGCTTTAGCTCCAAGCCCAGGCCAGCTCTGGCACACTGCTGCGTGCTTGTCTGGACTGGATTGATCTGTATAGATTTCATCCAGGCTCCCTGTCGATTTGTAGCTCTGTGCTGGTGAAATGCCCACAGAGACTGCAGCTCAGCCCCCTTCCCCAGTGCAGGCCCACCAGCGCCAGGCTCTGTGGTACCTGCACAGACCCTCGTGCCAGACCTCTTCTGCTCTTCCTTTTAGGGAGGCTGGAGGATTCGCCTCCCCCTAGGTCCTCCACAGCCTGGAAAGGGAGAATGTGCTTCTGATTTCCATCTGGTTGAAGAAGAAATTGAGCTTATTTCCCAAGTCTTTATATATTGGCCCAGTCCGTAAAGAGTTGCAGGCAGAACTACAGCATTACAAACCAAAATTTCACTAGCAGTATCGCTTAAAAAGGGTCAGTGCTAAGCCCTCAGGAGAGGGCTCTAGCGGAAGCATCCCCCCTCCATAGAGGAGTGGGAAATTCAGACACACGCTGTGTTGATTGGCAAGGGACAGGCAGGTCCCACACAAGCGTGCCAGGTTTTTGGGGTGCCCTTCTGGGTGAGGAACATCATTCTGTCCCTCCACTATGCAGCAAGCTGTGTTTTTCTCAGTCACCCTGCTGGGGGCAGGCACCTGATTTTTAGCATGACAGCTCTGGCATAAGCACATAGTCACACTGGAGGAGGGTGCCTAAACTGCCATACTGAATCTTGGGATAAGTACTTCTTGAAGAATACAAAAACGGTATGGGAATCAAAACAAATATGTCAGTCCTGCTTGGATAGCTGGTTTCTGTGTTCCAGCGCAGCCAGAAGGGCACCAGCTATTATAAAATCAAAGCCGGGCTATGTTCACTTCCAAAATCTTTTTAGGATGCCGTACAAAAAGTATGCAAATTGGTGCTGGAACAATCCCAAGTGGCAACAGAAAGCTGCCAACTAAAAGTGATTTATGGAAATAATAATGATAATGCACTATATAACTGATTGCATAACAAAATACATTTACTGGAGGACTAGCATCCCATCTGAGCAGCATGGCACCATCTAATCAAATATATAGAAACCATGGACCAAGAGAGTACAACTCTAGCCAAAAGGCTGTTGCAGCACCTGCTGCTATGAATAATAAAGAAATCATTTGCTTACAACTCCAGCTGTAGCAATTTTGCAAGTGGAAGTGTCAAAGAGAAGCCAAAGACAAACACGCTCTGCTGATATAACCATGTTTTATTTGCTGAAACATGTAAAACAGCAGACAGAACCCAGAAATTTATTAGATACTGGGTCCGTTTCTCCCTCCTCAGCAGTCCTGTGTCTCAGCAGGGCCATCCCATGTTCACATACGCAAGCAAAGGTTCCCAAGAAGCCTGCCCGTGTGGTACCACCCTCGGCTTTGTGATCAGAGCAGGATGAGCCAGTGTGGCGAATTAGGCCAGGTCTGCCCTCAGCGGCGGTGCAGCTGGCTCAAGGGACAACTTGCAGTGAAGTGAAGCTCAGAGAGCTCATCTACGCTGTTAAATTAAAGACAGTCATCGATGAGGCCGGAGCACCATACCTGCCTCGGCAGCTCTGGGTTTGTCACGAACTGCTCTGAAGAGCTCTGCTCAGACCAAGCCAGCTGCTGGAACGTGTGCCCTCAGCAGCGGGGACGAGGGAACCCGGTGCCATTTGGCCTTGGGTGAGGGACCAGTCCCTGTCCCACATTTATATTGCCCTATAAACACAGCCTCTGAGCCGGCAGTATTAAATTTATGGGTCCTGTACAGATGAACAAGATGCCCAGAGCATTTGTTAGGGATCATTGCCTGAATCTGAACCCCATTTAGCAAGATGAAAATAATGTCTTTGTTCAACAGGTAATGAAAAGCAGGGACACCTTTACGTGTGTGAGTGATCCCATTAAAGCCACCTCCCGCAGAGCCATGCACGTGAAAAAGTGTATTTGGGGCACAAAGTAAAGGAGGGAAGAAAGGCTGTGGATCTGTCGGGGGAAGGAAAATGAATTCGTAAAAACCTGAAAGATTTTCCTGGAAGGTATTCTGTGTAGAAACAAATTACTCAAATGAACTCCTTGGATTAAGTGGAAGTGAAGGTAGAAGCAAAACACCGGCATTATGAACTCAACAAGCAAAATAAACACACTCATCAAAAAATTGTTTCTCTGATGTATACATAATCTTCCACAGTTATAAGTGATCAGGGCATGGAACTCATCAAACAACTGGATTAAATGGTTGAATAATGTCCCAGTAAGCTTATTGTCACATAAAAGCTTTTTTCTGACACAGAAGATGAATACGAAATGGTTGACTTAAACAGCTTCAAAATAATTTTAATTTCCAATAGCACAGGGATTCTGCAATGCCAGCCAATTCCGTAACATACCATTTAAAAGGAAAACAAAAAAAAAAAAGACTGTTTTGTATCCAAGTCTTTTGCTTCCCTCTTCCCCATCAACTCTTATTAGTTATCAGCTATTTTGTGCTCTAATTTAAATATGCTCAGATCCGCCAGTGATATTTCAGAGTACGTGTCAAACTGTAATAATTCACTCTCAGGAAATCACACCCTCAAAAAAAATAAAAAAGGTAATTAGTGTATCTGTCCAGCATGCAAATAACACTTCTGGATGTTTAATGAAAAGTCAGAGACTTTATTCAACGTAGATATGGTATCAGAAATATAACTGCTATCAAATAAACCCTGGCATTTTGACAGGACTACTTGACATCTGCTGTTAATAAAAAAGGCTTTGGATTCTGCAAGCGCACGTTCTGCAGTGAGCACCCAGCAGCCCCACTCTGAAACACAACGCTTCCTTCCGAGGAAAAAAGGATAAATCCGTACAACTTCTTACTGGCTAACTGATACAGGAGGAAAGCACTCTGAGCTGGAAAAGGTCCTGCAAAGTATAAAGACTGAAAATCCTGCTGGTTCTTCATTCTAGTGATTTAATAATCTGCTAGGCTTTAATTAAAGTGACATATAGACAGCTCTAAAGGAGTAAACCAGCAATCCACACGCAAAACTCAATCATCTGATTAGCAGGTTTATTAGATCCTTTCAGAAAGACGTTGACAGAAGGAAAGAGAATCCTAGTCACTACTTCAAAATGAAATTCTACAGCCCAAAATGGGAAGTAATATTATGACACTCAGCAATGTCAGCCTTAACTTGAAGTTGCCCGGCCCCAACAACGAGACCTTCAGCCTGGATTACACTTGCAGGTTCCCTTGAGAGTGTTAGTCAGCTGAGAATAATGGCAATATTGAAGTTATCCTGTAGAAAACACTGCTGAGACCGCTGGGTCAGAAATCCGATTTCTCCCAGGGACTTGCCACCGATCTTTCGTACAGGCTTGAAACCGCTGCTGGATTTTGGTGCTGATGTTGTACCTTCAAAGACTGACAAACTAGGCTTAGAATTCTCCTTTAAAATACAGCCACTGCAGAGGTGTTCTTGGAGGCCAGGTTTAATATACAGCCCGAGCATTATTAGAGAAGTCACTTGCGGCATGGAAGAAAGATCTTGGTTGGGTGGGATTCAGCCTCATAACTGCTGCATCACAACGTTTTGGCCTCCTCAACAGGTTAGAAAGTAGGGGAAAAGGGAAATTATCAATTTCTTCCACTGAAGTTGAGCTATTGCACTGGAAACTGTTCCTGACTGATGGGGTCAAAGAAAGAAGGGTAAGTAGTTCCTTACTCTGCAATGGTGCAATTCCATTTGCTCATTCAAAAGAAGCGTGACCAGCAGGTCAAGGGAGGTGATTCTGCCCCTTTACTCCGCTATTGTGAGACTCCATACGGAGTACTGCATCCAGCTCTGGGGTCCTGAGCACAAGAAAGACATGGAGCTGTTGCAGTGAGTCCAGAGGAGGGCCACAAAGGTGATCAGAGGGCTGGAGCACCTCTCCTACAAGGACAGGCTGAGGGAGTTGGGCTTGTTCAGTCTGGAGAAGAGAAGACTCCAGGGAGACCTTATTGCGGCCTTCCAGTACCTGAAGGGGCCTATGGGAAAGCTGGAGAGGGGCTGTTTACAAGGGCAGGGCTTCAAACTAAAAGAGGGGAGATTTAGATTAGATGTTAGGAAGAAATTGTTCCCTGTGAGGGTGGTGAGGCACTGGCACAGGTTGCCCAGAGAAGCTGTGGATGTCCCATCCCTGGAAGTGTTCAAGGCCAGGTTGGATGGGGCTTTGGGCAACCTGGTCTAGTGGAGGGTGTCCCTGCCCATGGCAGGGGGTTGGAGCTAGATGATCCTTGTGGTCCCTTCCATCCCAAACCATTCTGTGATTCTATGAGTCTATGACATGGGGAAACTTGGGTCCAAGTCCCCTTTTTTAGACTCTTTAATATTTGGAACAAGAAACCATTCTTAAGAAATCAATGTTTTTATGTTGTTTTCACCATGGTATTTTAAAACAGTGTAAGATATTAAGATTATGCACAGCACTGATCAAGGCTACCTTGTTCCTCACAGGAACATTAGCTTCATCATGGGTATTTGTTACCGGGCTGGACAGACCGCCCTTGCTGGACTCATAGCCCAGGTCACACTTATGAACACACTGCGTGGGTGATCTGCAGACACAGTGTTTTTACAGACATTTTAAACCTCTGTCACTTCATCTCTTTTTCCTGAGAGAAAAGAATGCTCGTGGTTTTTTGTTTTGTTTTGTTTTTTTACAAGAAAGGAATGTAAATAAAATAAAAGACTTCTCTGTAGCTGACATGGAGAAAGTCTAATTTAGGGATTCTAATTTATTTCTTTGCTTTAAACTGGCAAAATCATATCAATTGTCTTTTTCCTGGTTTCTCTGAGGATCTGACATACAGAACCTTTTAATCCTGTGCAAAGAAAATTGAACTCTAATATTTTCTGATGATATTTCTAAAATGACCCTAAGGCATTCAAATATCCAGAAGAATTCAGAGGACACAGAAATGTCTTTTGAAAACCCTAGACTTAATATGCTGAGTTGTAGTCTCAAAAGATGAAATACTGTAAATAGTGCCTACAGATATAAAGTATATTTAATGATTGTGCACAGCTTTAAAGAACATTTAATGAATATTTGAAAATTATTTTCCCTTGTTTAGTGTTTTAGTTGGCAAAATAAGACTTGTTTTTAAATGTATCTTACTCTATTCTAATTGAATTTTTCCAGGAAGATTTGTGCTGGTTTTAAAACCACTGACATAGAAAGATTTACTCAGTTGTTTCCTTCTGTTTACCACAAATCTGTACCTATTCTGCCCATGTACTATTGATAAAAGTCCAGAAAGTAATATGACATTTCATGTTGCTGTAGTTTTGAAAGCTTTGATCAGATAGAAAACTGACTGAAAAGTGTTTACAGTGACAACTTTTGAATGACTTGTTAAAGAAAAAGGTTTACACTAAGTGGAGCAGGGTAATGAGAAAGTCTGTAACACTGGAAACCATTTCAACACGTTCAAACTGAAATCAGAAGAAAACAAGCCGAAAGACTAAAGGTAAAGGAACATGCATTTTAGTAACTGTAACCTACCATACTTAACTTTAAAAATGTATTATATTAACAGACCAGGGAGATTTTTACTTCCAGCAGCTGCTAGTATGATATAAAATGTCAAGCAATTACGGCACTGGTGGTTATACCCACACTTTTATTGAGGAGGATTTGGTTCCCACACACGAGGAGCTGCCACCCGCAGCGAGTGTTAGGGTGTGCCTCTGCACTATCTGTTACGGTATTAAATCCGTCCCGTTGCTCATCATGCCATCAAATTGGGAGCTGCCATTCACGCCTGCAGCGTGGCCATGCTTATTCATCTTCCACCAGCACTGGCACTCACCTCGACAAACAGGAAACTAAAGCAGCAGAACATTAATTTTATCCCCCCAAAAGGTTTCTGCTGTTTAATTTGTTGCTTTCATCATGAGATGATACAAGTACCATTTCCTGTGTCTGACATGTTGCCCTGACGCGAGAGCTTCGTTCAATATTCTGCAACATCGGGGGGTTTGCTGTCACCATTCAGCATTACATTTGCTTCTCCTCTGATTTCCTCTGCAGGATAACGCGACACCGATTGCTGTTCCGCAGTGGTCTTTGGAGGTGGATTTGAACCTCCACCCTTCACAGCTCTGGCTCTGGTACCATAGGACAGACGATTGACATTGCAAACCTTACAGGCAGTCTGAAGCAGCAGGCCTGAAGAGCTAACTATCCATTCTACTAAATTTGATCAAACACGAAACTTTTTCTATTGTGTAATGAATAGTGAAAAGCCTCTTTGAGAGAAGAGCCTCTTATCTGCTGTCTGTGCCATACAACACACGCAGGTATGCTCAGAAACCACCGTTCACCTCAGGGAAACAAAATGTTGCTGCACGTTGCAACTGATCCAAAAGTCCCACAGAAGGACAAGAGCAGATGATACCAGAATCAGTAGAAGCGCTAAGGTGGAGACTGCAATTATCAAAGAATTTTTCCACTTTTTTTTTTTCCATTTAAAAATTCAATTGATACAGCTTTTCAACAGAGAAAGCAAATTATCAAGTAAAAAAAGCAAATGATTGGCATTGTTGAATGTTTCATTTTGATAGAATTCAATGAAAAAACACCTTTTTGTGTTTAAAATGTGTTTACTTTAAAATTTAACTAACTCTATTACATCAGATAAGAAATTCACTAAACCCTTTTTACCTGGTTTCGGCCAGTGATTTTGAACGAGATAAGGAAATTTTACAAACTGACAAAACATTTTACAGAACAAAAAAACTATTTCTACCAATACCTCTATTTTGAAGCATGAAAAAAGGGCCCCAAGATATCATAAGGTCAGATACCTTCTTCACCTTCAAACATTTTATGATACCTGTGATTTTGGAGGCCACTGGAATTAATTTTTAAAATAGCTCTGATCAGTTAAAATGGAAGTATTTTCTTTCAAAGATTTAGATACTTAAAACTCCAGAATGTTACTTTGCTGTAATATATCCATGGTAATTTTCTTAAATTTTCAGGGATTCTAAATTATGTCAGCGGAAGTCCACATTCTAACCAAAGCAAGCTGTGACCACAGCTTATGTGTTGGCATTATTTTGCCCTCTGTGGCCAGCTGGGTATCCCTGGAAGACAGAATACAGACGTCCCACTGCAGACACAGATGCCCCTCATCCCTTCAAACTGACAAGGGCAGCCAAACTGGTCCCACCCAGTAAAACGTGGTGATGTACCCCCCTCTCTTTCACTTACACAAACTCTCCATAACTGTTTCTTTGCACTTCTGTGCTTTTAAATAGGCTTTTATAGTGGCTGATATTTTTAAATCTAATTAAAGTCAGGAGCAAAGCAGGTGGTACAGGCAATCTCGAGCGTTTAGCCAAGGGAAGAGTTTGAGGAACACGTATCCAAGTTTGGTCTACATGGCATCCTGAACATTCCGTTCACCCTGCCCAATTCCCAATACCCACCCTCTGCGATCGCTTCCTTACAGGATACAGTTTTGCCACATTTCAGCAAATCTTGTTCTGATAAAAATAAAAAATTTCCTTTTTATGATGCTTTTACCTTTGGCAAATCCCAGGAGCTCGGTCATTTTGAACTCTCGACTCTGCAGCAGGGCTAACATCAACATGCTCAGAACTGTGCAAATATCAATTAATGCTTAGCCCTGCCTTAAGATAAGCAGTGAAGCTTCTGTATAAACAAAGACATGAATAAAAGCTCGAGATAACGCAGTTGTCACAACATACGTGGTGGGGGGCGGGGGGGGGGTCAGGTGGAAATGTGATGGGGTGGAGGTGGGTGGGAGAAAGACGACGAAAAGAAGAGCAATGACTGCCAAATGGAGAGGCACAAAAGCGAGAAGCGAAAGCAGGCTGTGTTTTTTATGATCCCGAAACAATACAGTGAGTCACACGTTGCTATCGCTTTTACCCTCTTGAGTAGGAAGAAGTGCTATATCTATTTTAAAGATAAAATTAAGTGGGAAAGGTACAAGAGGTCACAGAACAACAAAGAGAGGCATGAAAGCTGGGGACACGGCTATCCTGCTATGGGAAATGAGTGACTTCTAAAGCAAACTGCAGTTAGCAGAAATCCATGGCAGGACATGAAAACCAAGTCTTGTGAGCTCTGGCTACAGCTGCGCTGCTATTTTAGCTTGGCCCAGAGTAGTACTCAGCTGGGAACGAACTTCAGACTGCCATTAGGAACAGTTTGTTTTCACTACCGAGTGTCCACAGAAGTGTTTCATGATGGCTAGGCTCTAAGTGGATATTGGGTATTCTCCTTCGCGGCCTGTAACACTAATCATTGTAATAAAACCTCAACCAAAAATGCTCTTTTCCCATTATTAGCAATCAGTTAAAATCTTGGTCAACATTTTGTACTTTTTGAGGAAAAACAAACAAAAAATGTTTGTTTAATGGCCAGGTTTCAGTAAAAGACAGAGAGGAGGAAAGTGAGGAATGCAGTATTTCATTCAAGAGAGTTACTGAAAATTACAGAAATTGTGCGTAGCAGAATCGTTCTTCCTGAGAGATGCGTGAGGAAATGTTAGGTAGCATTTCTGCTTCTTCTAGTGTCCCAGCAAAGACTGATGCCCGTAGGAGAAGCAGAGGTGCTGGTTTTTGTCTTGTAATTACTTTATAGATTTCAATCTGTATATGACATTTTGGAATTGAAACCTGCTGTAAATCCCTTTCGATTTCTGATCAATTTTCTTTGATTGCCTGTGTGATTCTGTCTTTATCAGTTTGCTTTTATACCAGATTTAAAGAAAAATCTTTCACATGCCTTCTTTACCCATGCAAATAGGGTGCTTTCCCTTTGGGATGTTTCATAGTTCTTCCTTTCTAAGAAAGAACACAATGTCTTTCAGCATCACCAGCACCAGGTAGGATAATGCCATCTACCCCACACATCCACAGCAAACTCACATAAAATGACCACTCTGTTGCAAATTCTGGTGTAGCCATAAGGAAACAAACGCTTAACTATGATGTATGCCGTGTATTTTCAAAACGAGCTCTTCAAGAACAATAAATAAAGGACTATGAATTTGTTGTGATGGTCGTAAAGTTATTATTTTCATAGAAAGGAATATATTTCCCTTTGCAGTGGGGTTCACTGTCTCTTCTGCTGTCAGCAAATCATAGAATCACAGAATCATTAAGGCTGGAAAAGACCTCTAGGATCATCAAGTCTAACCGTCAACCCAACACCACCACGTCTACTAAACCTTGTCCCAAAGTGCCATGTCTACATGCGTTTTGAACACCTCCAGGGATGGTGATTACACCCCCTCCCTGGGCAGCCTGTTCCAATGCTTGACCACTCTTTTGGTGAAGAATTTTTTTCTAATATCCAAACTACATCTCCCCTGACGCAGTTTGAGGCCATTTGCCCCTTGTCCTGTCACTTGTTGCTTGGGAAAAGAGACCAACACCCACCTCACCACAACTTCCTCAGTCTGCCCTCAGCCTCCTCTTCGCCAGACTAAACAAGCCCAGTTCCCTCAGCTGCTCCTCATAAGACTTGTGCTCCAGACCCTTCACCAGTTTCGTTGCCCTTCTCTGGACACGCTCCAGCAGCTCAGTGTCCTTATAGTGAGGGGCCCAAAACTGGACACAGTACTCGAGGTGCGGCCTCACCAGGGCTGAGTACAGGGGGACAATAACTTCCCTGCTCCTGCTGGCCATGCCATTCCTGACACAAGCCAGGATGCTGTTGGCCACCTTGGCCACATGGGCAAGGTGCAATTCAGGTGCAAATGCCCAGGTGCAATTCAGGTAATTACCATGTAAACCTCTGAACAACTTCAAAGCTCTGAATTCCCAGTCATTTCCCTTATCTTATGCCTTACCTGCCAAAATTATGCATAACAGTATGCCCATGGTGAGAAAAGATGGATGAATTTATGCAGTGTTAGGAGTTGAGAACCCCTTCCTTATGCACATGTGAACTAAGGACATGAGGTTTGTAATGCAGCAAAGGACCAACACACATGTATGGTTTGAAATTATTTAGATTAGGCCTGCTTGATGTTAAGCATATCCTTAAGCCCAATTATTTTTATACACTAACTGTGGTGTTGGGCTGCATTTGACTCTATTCAGTCTGGAGAGACTGGAGCTGGGAGCCTCCATACCACACACACAATGCATGAACCATAATCACCCTCTGTTCCCCTCCCCAAATAAGTATAGACACATATATATCACAGAATCATAGAACAGTTTGGGTTGGAAGGGACCTCAAAGAACATCTAGTTCCAACCCCCCTGCCATGGGCAGGGACACCCTCCACTAGACCAGGTTGCCCAAAGCCCCGTCCAACCTGGCCTTGAACACTGCCAGGGATGGGGCCTCCACAGCTTCTCTGGACAACCTGTTCCAGTGCCTCATCACCCTCACAGGGGAAGAATTTCTTCCTTACATCTAATCTAAATCTCCCCTCTTTCAGTTTAAACCCATTCCCCCCTGTCTGTCTCTCCCTGCCCTTGTAAACAGCCCCTCTCCCTCTTTCCTGTAGGCCCCTTCAGGTACTAGATGGCTGCAATAAGGTCTCCCTGGAGCCTTCAGCATGTTATCGTAGGAGATGTATGTGTCTTTGATTCTCCCACCCTTTCAATTTTTTCCCTTCAAAAATTGCTTAGGTTCGGAGAGAGCAGAAATTTGTGTGTCTATATACTGAAGGCGCTGACTGAACAAAAGAATGGATGTTCTACAGCTAGTCATGAGCATCTCCACTCCTACAGTGACACTTGGATTACTGCTGCCCAGAACAAACCCTTAATCAGTTTGGTCCCTAACTTCTGCATCTGTATCACTACTAATACACATGCCCAAAGCCTAACTGAAAGCCAGAAGTAAAAGATGCTAGGGTATCCACAACCATATTTTATAGTTCGTAATTTCCTGTCATACAGGTATCATAAAATGCTTGCACAGAATCATTAACATCTTGATTTTTCTGGATCATACCATGTTTAAAATATGTTTAAAATTATGGACAAAAATCATCATAAGATACTTTTTTGCCTGTACGCATCGTTGTCTTGCAGCAGAGGAGAGCAGACATTTGTTAGGGACTAGCTCAAATTCTCTCCCCCTCTCTCACTCACCCATTCTCTCTCTCTCTCTCTCACACACACACACACTCTCCTGCATAGCCTAAAGCAGCTTCAACCTCATTTAAATATACGTACTACTGACTCAAGCTATTTTAAAGCAAAGAAAAGGACATACTTTACTCCTTGAAATAGGATAAAATAACTACAGTCCCACAGAGGGGTTTTAAAATTGGCATGTATTATTTCTCAGCTGTCACTGGTGGCCAAAACAAATATATTCACAGAACTATCTCTATACCTTATGCTCCTATATGATGAACTGATTTTATACTTCTCTGCAATGCAGACAAATATTTCACTTATTTTTTTTTTTTTTTTTTTTGTAGCTAAGCACTATGACCTTCGTAAAAATATTCAAGAATCTTTTAGCGGAAAGCTCCACAATATTCTCACAGTGTTACTGTTCTGGGTAGCTCAGTGTGATCTCTGCACTGAATTTAAGATTATATAATTTTAAAAAAAAGAAGTGGTATTGGGCAAATTTCAGACAACTAAAATCAGAAGAAATATTTCCTAGCATTGCCTAACAGTTATGACATTGTTTGTTGCATAATTTTTATATAATTTAATGCATATCATGGACTAAAACTAAATGCTGATGGAATTAATGAAGATTTTTCTATTCCCTTGTATATTTTGTTGTCCTTAATCACTGTGAGACAAACATCATCCTTCTCTTTTTTCTGTTTCATAACTCAAGTTAATGGCCACTGCTTGAAACTTGTTTTTACAGTTAGATTTAAGGCACTATTCATCTTTTGAGGAGCACTGATTTGACAAAAAACACCATTGCTTCAGCTGGTCTTAAATCAAGGTAGGTCTGATTTATACGAACTGAAAGTCAGGTCCAACAAGAATAAACTTTTAAAGTGAAAATTATTGCTGTCAACTTTGAAAATGAAAAAAACCCAGTAGTAAAGGATGCACCTACTGATCCACATCTATACTTTGTATAGTTTTACTCACTCAACCGTAACGACTAAAAATAATACTAATCCACAACAGATTCACAACAGAACATCTGAACTCAGGAAGCAGCTACTGCTATTCTGATTTTTAAAAATATTTCATAATTGGTGTATTCTAATGTTCCAGGAGGAATTAGAATGTGAAACATTCAACAAAGGCTTCTCAGTGGGCAAAACCTACTAATTAATGCAAGAGAGGAATCTCAGCTTCCTATGTCCTCTGGCTGGGCTTCTGGACTACTGTCAGAATGCACATCTGTCAATAACCTTGGTGATACCAGCTGCTGGAAAACTGCATGCTGAGATGCCTCTCTGCCCTCACAGCCTGAACTCTGTTTCATCATGGAGATGTACATTTGATTAGTAATTGTTTTGTTACATTACTTGGGGGTGATGGTGGCTCTTTAAAGTTTCACGCCTGTAAGATAACCAGCTCCCACTCTTTAGGCACCTTCATGCTGGACAGAGAACAATAGCTGTTGGTGGCACCTGGACATATGGGTGGGGCAAAAGCTGCAGGTTTCCACCAGAAACACCATCTGAATAATCAGACCCTCTGGGGAGTGGTTTGCATGCATCCAGGATAGCAACAGTTCTGGAGACAACTCGGTGGAACAACCACGCGTGTGACTGCTTAAATTGCCTCAGTATACTTTTATGGTAGGTAGTGGACAACAGCTGGCATCAAATTATGCTTCCCTTTGCCACTTAAACCAAGAAAGTAGAAGTTCTACCAAGACTTAGGTAGCTGTCCAAAGAATAAATAATAAACAGAATAAAAATATATATATATATATAATCATAGAATCATTTAAGGTTGGAAGAGACCTCCAGGATCATCCAGTCCAACCGTCCTCTTACCACCTATTACCCACTAAACCATGTCCCTAAGTACCACATCCAGCCTTTTATATGTATATAAAAGAACAAAAATGTTAACACACCCAATTTACTCTGTTATGGGAGATGGCACACTACAGTTGTTCTGCTTCCTGCACTCCAGTTCATAGCAACATGTAGCTGAGGATGCATCCATACTGTAGATGCAGTAGGACAGGACATTTAAATAATTATTAGAGGATGTTTAGCCACAGAAGCATGTAGCTTCATGAATTGAGTTTTCAAAGGCTACTGGCCGCTTGACAGCTGATGGAAAAAGTCTGAGGTCCTTCTTCAAGGGTTAGCTGTATCTCAAGACTGGTGTCTAGGTCTTGACTTAATCTAGAACCTACCACACTCATGAGAGCTTGAAGGAGACCATTAAATATCTAAAACCTTATTATGAGCTGCTAGAGATCTGCCATGAATTAATTACAGAATGTCTGGAATTTTTATCTGCTTATTATTTAAGTTCAAATATGGCATCCCTTACAGCAATAGCTATGACTTAATGGCTACTTGCGTTTGCATATTCAGGGACTTTCAAGTATTTTTAGGTTGTCTTTAAAACCCATCTGTCACTAGAAATACCTATTAATATTTTACTGCTGATGAAAAGAAGAAACATTCAATTAAAAGATTAATTTTAATAGCTAAGTGTTTACACTAAACCAAATACAACAGCAGAAAATCAAAGCCAAGGATGTACTTCATGGCAACATATTTTAGCTCATCAAGTATAACTGCCATGTACTGTGCCAAGCCTCCTTATCATATGCATGATTAAAGAAGGAGAATATGTAATTCTGGACAGATGATTTAAGGAGGGAGGAGAGGCCCTTACCTATAAATTAATTTGTGTTTAAGGAATTATCATTATTTCAATGATTTGTTTCTGTTTCAAAATATCGTATCCCTTTAGTTCGAATGCATAGCTATGCAAGCCCAATGAGGCAGCAAACACTGGGCACACGTATAATCCTGATACACTACCTGGAGTTCCTCTGGTGTTCATGTTAAACATTCTTAAGGCTCTTTATAGAAACAGTCTGATTTCTTGCTGCATTTTCTCTACTACATATTGCAATATTAACCTTCACTCTATGCTAAATCTAATATAATTCAAATCTAACCTTAGGCAAACCTAAGCTCATTCTTGACTAAAATGCATTCTAGCAAGAACACTTTGATTTCAGTAAACAATCAGTCAGGCAAATGACAAATTTAGGATGACTTTTTTATCTTGAACGGTTCTGGAGAAAAGAAAGAGAGACTTAAATTACCTTCTACACAAGGGTTGTTCCACATTTGCTACCAGAATGGACCCACCTCTCTTATCTCCAGAAGTCTAAGAGTTTTTGATCCTGTGTTGTGATTTTGCAGTACACTGCCTGCTACTTCTCGATAGTCGCAGCAGTTTTGAGTGCCTATTGAGAGCTTTTTTCAGTGAGCTTAAATCACCGCTTCAAGACAGCAATGCGAGAAAGGAGCAATTTACCTCTAACGCAGTGTTATTTTTTAGTGTTTATGTTACAAACCACCACGTGTTCAGGATGCAACCAGGAATGAGATCACTTTTGTATGGAAACATATAATACACGAAAGCCTAGGTGAAAAACTATGCATATGTATAGGATGAAAAGACGATTCTTGCCTCAAAGATGTTACAGTTGAGTCGAAACTTTCATTCTAGATGCTCCAGTGAAGAGGACACCTGACATCTGCGGCTGTGAAGGGAACAGCATTGCTCAGCTGGGTGCCTGTTCTCAAGACTGTAATCTAAGCTTGGACCTCAAGTGGATGGAGGATTAAAGGCATAGGCAGGCACATGAACTCCAGAGAGGACGAAGAGCTCAGAAACCCCCAGAGCTCAGCATTTCACACCAGCCAGTCACAGATTTCTGTGCCAGGAGAAGGGTTGTATGGATGGCTCTCAAGGACTGCAGCAATCACCAGTACGGGATGCTCAGGTGCCTACTAGAGATGCTTACCGTTTCTGAACTGCTGCCAGTGGATAATGGATGCAAAAAAGGAGACCATCTTTTTCCTGCCATTAGTTCTGCATCTAACAGTGTTTGTAATTAAAAACCGAAACTTGCCATTTTGCATACACAAGGAAATATGTGTTTACAAGTGATTTCAATAGGGTGCTAATTTTCCAAGATACTGTGTTTCAGCAGCCATTCTAGATCATAAAGCAAAAGGTTTTTAAGAAAAAAAAACAAAACCGTAATGAATTCCTGGCAAGTTTTACATTCCCCTTTTAAAAAAAATTACATATACCCTCCCTTCCTCCCTTCCCTCCAGCAAATACCATTCATGTTTAAGATTAGATTATTTTTCTCCTGATTCCTCTTTAGCTGCCAGAGCGTGACTCATTGTCAGATTGATTTAATTACAATTACAGACCTTGTTCTTCTGGTGTTACAAGTAAAAACTAGGAAACATGAAGGAAAAGGTCAATACAAGAAAGACTCTACAAGCCAGGAGATGTTAAACAGTGCCACTAGTGATCACGGGTAATTTCAATCTGGTAGTAGTTGCCTAATCTAAGATTTTTTACAATAATGCAACAGAAATCAGTTACATTTTGCAGGTACCTACCTGGAAGGTTGGGTTTGTTTCTGGGCACATTACAGTTTTTAGATCTCGGGCATAAGAGTGAAACAAGCATATAATAGTTTAATAAAAGGGACATTGCATCGTTAGTTTTAGCAGAATAATAAAGATCAGTTGTCTGTGTAACACAAGCATGTGTGATTTTGAAAGACTGATAAATCTGGTAATAGAGATAATTTAACATCAACTGCTCTTCTAAGACATTAGCAAAGTGGGAACGCTTTTTCAAAAGATGTTTGCAAAGTTAATTATTTTATATTATTACCCTGGAGATATTATAAAGTAAGTGTAAAGTTAACTTATAGAACAAGGCACATTGAACGTACTGTGCAGTATCTAAGCAATGAATGCAGTTTATAATTTATACACTTTAGAGGTAAAATTATACTTAGAAGAATGAAACTCTCTTCCTGAGGAGACCTATCTGTTTGTCTTTAAGTTGCTTCTAGGAAGCCAAAGAGAAAGTTCGAGTCTAAGGACCTTGCTCTGTCAGAAAGCTTATTTAGTATTAGCAACCAAGAGCATTAAACTTGTACCTTACTGTAATAACTGTAATAATTTTCGTATTTTCATGTACTTCTCATTTTCAGAGAGAACCTAATTAGAGATTAGGTATTTAACTGCACTATCCTCATCACTGCCTTTATCTAACAGTCTACATTATGCAGCTAAATATTTTACCCCTGAGAGTCTCCTCAATTTGTTCTGAGATGCTGACATGGTTGTAATAAAAAGCACATCTACCTTAACAGTTTTGCAGGGGAAACAATTAGTAAACCAGTAACATTTAGCATTTCAGAATCAATTAGCTCTGCTGGAGAAGTTCTACAAATACAATACTGATGCAGTAACACATTATTAAGACATTATTAATGCTGGAGGAGACATAAATATAAGTGGAATTAACAGAACAGGTTAAGTTGTTAGGGCTATTTCCTGCTTAAATTTATTTACTATGTTTCACTCTGGAGAAAAAAAAAGGGTCATAAATGCAGATACTAAGATTTTGCCATTTTTTTATTTTGTAGAAGAGATATTAGGTGTAACAAGTAACACTGTGTGTGGTTAATGAAACAAATATAATCTGAAAGTGGGCTAGGAATATAAAGTGCAGGTCACCTGAAAAACTCTGTACTGCAAAAAGACATCTCCTGGTATCCTGAACTCTTTTATCCACAGGGGCATGCGGGTTACAGAACGTGAGTGTCCTCAGCAGCAGCTGAGGCAGTTCCACAGAAGAAACTCAGTTCAAGAACAGAATAGAACAAATGAAAATGAGGAGTCGAAAGCAAATCAGAATTTCCACTGCAACATTTTTGTCATAAACAATGAAAAATCAAAATAATGTAAGTCATGAAAAAAAAAGAACAAACCAATGTTGTAAATGTGTGATTAATTTTTATATTTAACTGCAAATAAATTTTTGGATATTCCCAATCACCAAGATGCTAGATTTTGGCACGTGGAACAAAACAAACTTTGAGTTAATCTAACAGTACCTTGCAAGAGTGGGATTCGTTTTGTCTACAAATAGGTGTCTACAATGCAAACATCCACAGCTGAGCCAGTCATTCTACATGGGTATCGGTCATCTCACAAAATAAACTTCTGAAGAAAGTGCTCTCTGAAGTGTCTGTTTGGGCCTTCGGCTGGGATGACCATCTGCCCTTATAGGTAAAAAGTCAGAAAAATTGACGTATGCATTTTGTAGAAACAGCATTTTCCACAGAACTGTAGTTGTGCAGCGTTTGCCTTGTCTAACTGAACAGTCCCGTGAATGTCTGCTGTGGTACTATCTGACCCCTCTGCAGTACCAAGGGTTAGGGAAAGTACCGAACAAATGTGAAAAAAATTTGAAACAAACAAAAAATGTTACAGCCTCAGATGAGGTGTGAATAATCTAAAAGCCTATTTGAAAGTAGACGCTAATAGACAAAGCTGTTGATGCCAAGTTGCTTTCTTCAGTGTAAATACATTTCAGTGAAAAACATATGTTTGGTATCAAAGCTGCCTCCAAGCAGACAGTAAATGTTTGCATAAGTTTTTCAAAACACATTTCCAACAGGCTGAAATTTAGGATTTGATTTACACAGCAGAGCTAGCCCTTATAAACATATTTACTGAATGCTCAACAGGTGAATTACAGAGCAACTGACAGAAAAGATGTTGAGAAATACAAGGTGATGCAAAATAATATGATACAGGCCAGTTAATGACCTATGAACGTTGATACGCGTTCTCTGTTGGGTGTGATGTACCACCTGCAGGTCACTGGTCCCTGCTGCTCAGATACTACCCCCCTGAGACCCTGCCTTCCTCACACGTACCACTACTCCTTCCCTCCATCCCCCCCAAGATCTGCTGCTGGAAGGGTTTTCATGGGCACCTCCATCGCCTCTTCCAGTGAAAAGATAGCAGGTTACCCAAGACGTGCTGTTAAAACCATTTCAGCTAACCCAACTGAAACAGGTTACAGCATCTTTAATGAGCAGCTTGAAAGCAAGGTCCAGGGAAGCAGTAACTTGCAAGGCGGTGAAGTGGAGGATATGGCAATATTTGCAACTGGGACAGCTACAGCAAGAAGAGGGTGTGTTTGTTTCCTAAGGAAATGGAGCAGTGTGCCACAATGCTAGCTCAGTAACAGTCCACTTTCTGGCTTGCTCTAGCCAAAAGAAGCTGGTAAGATGTTAGGATACACACAGACTGGAAAGGAGAATGACACTGATAAGATGGTGATGTCTTTCAGTGAATTAATGTGCAGTGTCACATAGGACATGGTGGAAACATTGGTCATCTTCTCCCAAATTCAGAAGCACAAACTTGGAGAGGGTTCACAGAGGGACCACTGAGAGTTCCCCAGAATTATGGAGAGTGCATGAAAGGAAAGGGATGGTCACTCTTAGGAAGGAAATTAGCAGTATGGGAGATGTTTGAGAGTGCACAAACAATAAAAGGCATATCAAGGACTCTGTCTTACTTTGTAACTCCAGAAGAAGATCATCCAAACCCATAGATTTTAAAAATAGTAATACAAACCAGCTTTTTCAGAAAATAGGAAAGTACACTATAGCATGCATTTCTACAGGAGGTTTTGAGAGCAAGTGCTTAGCAACAGGCAAAAGAACTCAGACACCTTTTTGGATAGCAAATATCCAGATTTACTATTTTTCAAGGCACTGCATTTTGGAAATGAAATTACCTGAATAAACCTATTTCCACACAGGAGCTAAGTTCTCAGGGTGGAGGATGAGACCCATGTCTCATGTAAGCCTAAAACACCAGGCAATCTGGGTGTTTGTGCTCTTCTTTGAAATTTCTGTTTCTGGCCACTCTGAAAAAAAACCACAGTGGATCTCATCCAAATGACAAGTCCTATGCTCTCTAAAATGACCAGCAAACATTCAAAGCAGAGTTAAATTTAACACTAGAGGATACTTTAAAGTTGTCATTAATGATAATTATGTTTTAAAGTAATAAATGGCAGCCATGAGTGAAGCGCCTTAATTTTCTTTGCCTTCATTTTTCATTTCTTTCCTCTCCTTAGTAGAAAACTCTAGATAATCTGAGCTGTGCAACACAATCCACTCATCAAACTAATTACAGTATAAATTTCTACTCAATTTGTTTAACTAAGCATTAGTTGGAAACTTCTTGGGAAACCCTTACCAACATAGTGAAAACCTTCCTTTATATAAATGATTTGAAAGAATATAAGAAAGGGAAGAAATCCATTGAAATTTAGCTCTTAGAAAGCTGATGAATAAGCTAATCTGTTACTGAGTGGCTCAATGTTCAATTGTTTAAAAATGGCATAGGAACAAAATCCCAGGAGAATGCCATTGTTCTGAGCTATTTTCTTTTCTTAATTAGTCCTAATGCTATTTTATAAAACTATTTATTCTCTTTTTTGTGTATCTTCGATCTGAACACATAAATATGCAAAATATAGAAAATAAATACCACAAATAACTTCCAAAGTTAAAACTTTCACCTTAAATTGGAATTGCGGTACTGAGTAAATGACTGAATTTAGGCTTCTTTTAGGATATAAATTGAATATGTTAATTTTATTCATCAAAAACAATGGCACAGTGCACATACATACAAAACCCACCAGAAATAAGGGAAGGTCACCGGGCTAATCACTTTGGCTTATTTCCCTTTTGTGTACTCCCATCTGCCTATTTTCTCTGCTCTTTGTAGTGAAAAAGAAACAACTTGAACATAGTTAGGCCAAAATTTGCCCTACTTTTTTTTTGTTCATTTTAATTAATTTCTTTTTTTGGCAACGTCTCTGTAATTTCTATACCTTTTACTTCACACACAGTTTCTCTTTAAAGCGAACTAAATAATGCCATGCTTCTGCCACCGATGAGAAAACCTGCAACGGCACACTACTGAATCACCATCACCAGGGATGGAACTTTGCATTCAGACGGTGTCGTACGCAGGACTGGTGTCTGTACATTGAGAAACAGGTCACCTTATGCCTACATGAAATTAGAATTAGCAAGGCTGCAGATCAAACTAATAGGAGCGGAAGAGCATATTTCAAGAACACGGTTCCTTGGAAGCATACTCTTTTCACATAATTTTGTGCAAATAGATTCAGTTCTCTTCATATTAAAATGCAGTACTTTGCTCTGAATCACCTCCTCCCAGGCCAGCACAGCCCACGTTACTTATTAATCAAAGATTGTGGAAAAGGAATTTTATCAGTTGTTGAGTACAATCGTTTGAGAGGAAAGAAAACAACCTTCAGTATAGAAATCACATCAAGCGCTACAAAAAGTACTCTGTTCAGGTATCAGCAGTGCCAACTTTTGAAAAGGAATATTTAAAAATTGCTCCAGGATGGAAGCAGAGCCAAAAGCGACAGCAGAAACAGACAAATCTGCCAACGCCTTATAACAGATCTCAAGTCCCAATAACACACTGAAATGCAAGTGAATTCCCGCAACTGCTCTCAGATCAGTTCAGGAGTGACCGGGACTCACGGACCATATAGCTTAACAATTTGTGAGGGCTTTGCACGCTGGAATGAGCAATGAAGAAGTCAAGCTACTGACTGAAATTGCAAGAGATCTTGAATTACCGCTTTCTTCCCCAAACTTACCTCCCTGTTTTATTCTTTGGGATGGGTAAAGTATAAAAAGAAGTCTAATGAGTACTGAATACAGGACAAAGAGATCATGTAGGCAGACTTTACTGGAAAAGGAAAATAATAAAAAAATAAGCCAAATGTTCTTTAAAAGAACTGCTTTTAGATTTATGGACCCCACTCAAAAATCACATCTCAGCTTCAATCAAATTGTTTTTCCAGCCAATTTCCATGCTTGGCAGATAAGATGCAGAGGGAAACAATTTGGGTGCAGTCGCCAACCTGAATTTTATGGGACCATGCCAGGCTACCCTGATCACATCCATACTGTCTTGCTCTAGCTTTCCGAGGTCTCTAAGAAGAAGCAGGTTTGCAAAGCAAGGTGGCCCAATGAAAACTGAAGGAACAGAGAGCCTGGAAACAGACTGGCTCTGGAGCAAAAGAGCTGGTATTTCCTGTTATTTCTCATGGATCCAAAGCAAACTGAGGATGTCATCTTAGATTTTCCACCAGTCTCCAGCCAGTCTGAGACAGTTTAGCTCACCCACTTACACTTTCAGAGCTCTTGTGAGATAAGCTGATGGTGGCAAATCAATTAGTTGGTGCTGGATACAACTTTCAAACACGTGCACCAATGTCTTTTCTACCACTACTGGGGTAAAGAAGAGTCCAGCAGGTATTTCTAAGAGCATTTCACTGCACAGATACATTCACATTTCCTCCAAGCAGACAACAACCAGATTGCCTGAAGGCTGTTGCGGTGGGTTCTGAAACCCTCCAGAGAAGAACTGCATGAGAGCTGTGGATGAAAGGAAAGGACTGGACAGTACCTGCATCCCTCTCCCTTGCTGGTGACTGAAACAGAGACTTAGACTTCCCTCCTTTATAATTCTGATAGTATATAAGATCTGTCCCATTTGGGCAGTACAATACCAGAAAAAGCAGAAGAAAACAGCCTTGCTCCTCCAGAAGAAGGGAAGAAGGAATCCTAGAATCATAGAATGGTTTGGGTTGAAAGGAACACTTAAAGATCATTTAGTTCCAACTCCCCTGCCATGGGCAGGGACACCCTCCACTAGACCAGGTTGCCCAAAGCCCCATCCACCCTGGCCATGAACTCTTCCAGGGAGGGGGCACCCATAGCTTCCCTGGGCAACCTGTTCCAGTGTCTCAGGGAAAACAATATAACAAAGAAATGGATTCTTCATCTTTCCAGGGCACTTTCAAAGAGGCTAAGCTGAAGACTGTGGGCAAAGAGTTTGTGGCCGTGGTAGCTCTATTAGCTTCTCAGACAGTCTTGTCCAGAAGACAAGAGTGTACATCCCATGCTAGAGAGAATTCATATGATAAACTAAATCCTGTAGAGCAGACCTATCACTGCAGTCTTTCTTCAGAAAAAAAGGAAAGCATTGAACTATTGTGTTAGTGTGTCATGCATCCAGGACACCTGAGAAGGCAAATGTGGAAGAGAAGCTTTCATACCTGAAAAGGCAAATGTGGAAGATGAAGTGCCCTTCATGACATCCTTGTCTCTAAACTGGAGAGACATGGATTTGATGGATGGACCACTCACTGGATAAGGAATTGGCTGGATGGCTGCACTCAGAGAGTTGTGGTCAGCGGCTCGATGTCCAAGTAGACATTGGTGACGAGTGGTGTCCTTCAGGAGTTGGTACTGGGACTGGCGATGTTTAACATCTTTGTCAGCGACATGGGCAGTGGTATCGAGGGCACCCTCAGCAAGTTTGCTGACGACACCAAGCTGTGTGGTGCGGTCAACACCCTAGAGGGAAGAGATGCCATCCAGAGGGACCATGACAGGCTTGAGAGGTGGGCCTGTGCAAACTCCATGAGGTTCAACAAAGCCAAGTGCAAGGTCCTGCACGTGGGTCGGCACAATCCCAAGCAGAACTACAGGCTGGGCGGAGAATGGATTGAGAGCAGCCCTGAGGAGAAGGACTTGGGGCTGCTGGTTGATGAAAAGCTCAACAGGAGCCGACAGTGTGCACTGGCAGCCCAGAAAGCCAAACAAGTCCTGGGCTGCATCAAAAACAGTGTGGCCAGCAGGTCGAGGGAGGTGATTCTCCCCCTCTGCTCCGCTCTTGTGAGATCCCACCTGCAGTACTGCATCCAGCTCTGGAGTCCCCAGTACAGGAAAGACCTGGAGCTGCTGGATCAAGTCCAGAGGAGGGCCACAAAGGTGATCAGAGGGCTGGAGCACCTCTCCTAGGAGGATAGGCTGAGGGAGTTGGGCTTGTTCAGCCTGGAGAAGAGAAGGCTCTGGCAAGACTTAATCGCGGCCTTTCAATACCTAAAGGGGACCTACAGGAAAGCTGGCGAGGGGCTGTTTCTTAGGGAGTGCAGTGACAGGACAAGGGGGAATGGGTATAAACAAAAAGAGGGTGGATTTAGCTTGGACATTAGGAAGAAGTTCTTCCGTGTGGGGGTGGTGAGGCATTGGAACAAGTTGCCCAGTGAAGCTGTGGAGGCCCCATCCCTGGCAGTGTTCAAGGCCAGGCTGGATGGGGCTTTGGGCAACCTGGTCTAGTTGAGGGTGTCCCTGCCCATGGTAGTGGGGTTGGAACTGGATGATCCTTGTGGTCCCTTCCAACCCAAACCATTCTATGATTCTATTCTTGGAGAGGTAATCTCTTCCATCTTCTCCAGAGCCATACAGTTTCACAGGGTATGAATCCTGTCCCAGACAGCATGGTTTGGGAATTTGCTATTCTCTACTGGAGAAATGCTAATGAGCACAGCCATTATCCAGAACATTTAGATGTCTGGAGTTCTTGCCAATTCATTTGTTTGTTTATTGAGAAATAAGATTGCTCCTCATGCTGAGAAGTTGCAGCAGCAATTGGAGAGGCTGCTGTAGAGGGGAATGAAGAGAAAATGTAAGTCACATTTGGCAGCATCTGTCATTACACATAGCAGAAGCTGCATTTAAGACAGTGGTTGCTAGAGCAAATGAACTAACAGAAATATTGTCTTATTCATCAGCATCACTTTATAGGTCAGAGCAGGCAGATGCAGCATATCAATTTGACCTGGGATGCTGTCCTAAAAGACATCAGGAGGGCTTCCACAAAATGATTCCAGTAACTCTAGAAAGGCCCCAGGCTATTTGAACTGAACAGCAGATGCAGGGATAGACAATGTTCCTCTCAGGTATTAAACAGATTGCCTCTGCTGGAAATGCCTCTAGATACCAAAGGAGAAAAGAGTGAAATCAAGGCTGTCCTTTCCTTCTTCAGAGGCTGCAGCATGGGAGCTGGGGTGCAGGTCTGAAGTCAGAGGCATCTTTGCCTTCGATCATGAAGGATTCAGTCAGAATTCAGCCTGTATCTAGCACAACCTGGGATCTGGGACAGAAAAAAAAAAAAAGGGGATCTACTTAAGAGATAACTATAGTGCTCCCTCTGGTGCTCCTTTCCTTTCGCATACAAAGCCTGGACATTCAGAGAGGTTATCTCACTCACTTCAAAAAAAAAAAAAAAGGTAGAAAAAAAGGTGCTTTTACAGAAAAAAGGGAACAAACACACAAAAATATTGCAGAACTTAACCGCACAAAATTCAGCAAAGAAAGGCACAACAGAGACCAAAACCATGGCTTTCTCACAATAAAAATATGAGAAAATATATCTAAGATGAACAAACCACCATCACCAGAAAAAGATAACATAAATGAAGAAGCCTGGATTTGAAGACAGGTGAGACAGGAAACACAGAGCACTGTGATTTTGGTAGTGCTATATAAAAATAAGAGTAATTACACTAAGTCCTAATTTGATGGTAAAACTAGGTTCCCTAACCTGAAGAGCTGGGATCTGCACCAGATAGGTGGTGAGGGGCAGGGCGTCTCTGGGGAAAGAGACATACACTAGGAAGAAGCAAAGCAGGGAATATCGAGATGGGTATATGGGTATAACTTTGGAAGAAATTCACTAATACATAAAGCTACCTTATTTCAGTTTGGGAGCCCCTGGATAGAAATATGTATACAGGTGTTGTGTACTCTGTACAATAGGTAGCATCAATCCTACTGTACACACACAGCAAATTTGACAGTCTTAGGATGTTTTATCATAGAATCATAGAATGGTTTATGTTGGAAGAAACCTTTAAAGGTCATGGAGTCCAACCACCCTGCAATGAGCAGGGACATCTTCAACTAGACCAGGTTGCTCAGAGCCCTGTCCAACCTGACCTTGAACGTTTCCAAGGATGGGGCATCTACCACCTCTCTGGGTAACCTGTTCCAGTGTTTCATCACCCTCATCATAAAAAATTCCTTCCTTTTATCTAGTCTGAATCTCCCTTCTTTTAGTTTAGCCCTTGTTCTATCACTACAGGCCCAAGAGTTGTGACCAGCGTCACAAGACACTAGTCACAGACTTATGACTGAGTCAAGGCAGGCTGCAAGGCCGATTCACGTAATCACAGCAAGGCGTACTGCCAAAGAAAGGAATGCTTGTGACACTCGGGTCCAGCGCCAGGCCACACATACCTTGTAATTGGTGCTGCTGCATTGCAGCAAGGTGGCACAGGCTGCCAGCAACCCTGGAGAACTTCAACCGATCTCGTTCTGCCTGGACTGAAGTCACGTCCAGAAAAAATGTTGGACTTACGGCTGCCCTGTGTCTCAAAACAGCGTGGAAGGAGCGTTGCTGTTGCCACTGGTGGCATCTGTCACTACTGATGGTCACAGGGAAATCAAGTTTGGGACCTTCAGCTCAATGCACTCAAGTTCTGCTTGTATTTGCTTCACATTAGCTACCTCCCACAAATCTACCTTTAACTGCACAAAGCAAGTTTAGTTTTCTGGATGTCTGATTATCTGAGCTATTTATCCACACACATATTTATGTCATCAATGGCACGTTTAGCAATCATACTTTCTTTACATCTATATGCATATGTACGTATAAATGAGAAACATTTACGTCTGCTGGCCTTCCTTCCAGTTATGTAACTGTTAAGCTATGTATTCACCTATTACCCTCTAAAACTGTTCTTCTGATCCTATCCCACTTACAGTTTGCTGCATCTTCTTTCCATTATGCTGTAAAACTAAGGCAATGGGGGAGGAAGGCTGTGAGAAAACCATTTCTTCAATGAAGAACCCCACAAAATTGCAAAAATGTTTTATTGAGCTCCTATGGTAGGAGCTATGCTCTTCTGATAAAATAACAAAGGAAGTTCTCTCTCTCCCAAAGGAATGCAATTCCATTTTTACACACACAAAAAGATACCAGAAATAGATGCTAGATTTCATATTAATATAAATATATCCCAAACCAATTAACCGTTGTACTATGTCATAAATACAGGTCTGCTTTTATGTCTGTCATATCTTTTGCTGATTGAGTGCCAAAATCTCTTCTCAACCATTTCACTTCTAAGACAAATTGTCAGTATCCCCAGTGGCGTGTGTTAATTTATAGATGAGCAGGATCTTCATGGGATTACCAGCTGCTCTTCACATTTACATCTTTTGCCAAGATAATATTTCATAATATTTTCTTGAACCATTCAATTACATGGAAAAATCTCTGTAATGATCGGGCTTTGGCTCACCTTGCTCTCCTGTGGAAATACTATTAAAGTGTAATTCTATGGGGTGGAAAAAATACATGAGGATATAAGAGTCAGCTCTGAAATGTTTGGCTCCTTGCAGAAGGAACAGCAGGCTCTGCATAGGGTTGTATCTCTCCAGCTCATTTAGTATTGTTATTACTATTATCATATTAAGCATAGGCAAAACTATCATGTGAAGTACTTCTCATTTGACACTAAAAGATGCCCTATATTCCAAAAAACTTTCCCAGTAAGTGTAAAAGAGACATGAGACAACAGCATGTGAACAGGAGAGAACGAATCACCACAACGGGACTGGGTTGGTGCACTACCATGTGCAGCGCGCAAGTGGCCCAACTCCCACCCACCTTTCAGAAAGAGTGTTTTAAGAACGTTTTAAAAGGAAGATTGTTACTGATCCCTGGCTATTTACAAAGAATTTTCATGAAGGATGAGGCTCCAAGTAAAAGAAAACACCAAGGAACTTCCTTAAATCTAGGAATATGGGATTTGGGAATGGAGAGATGGAAGGTGTGGGCGTGTGCTAAGAAGAGAACATGGTAAGAAAGGAGCAGGCTGTTAAGGAAGCTTCAAGTAAAAATAAGACCTCATATTTGATACAGCAAAAGATGGAGGCATGGCTTGAGCAATGCAAGAAGAATACGGCTGAAGTGGCAGATGAAGAAAATGCTCTCTGCGGTAACATTTGGTAGATCTAGGCAGCAGGACTGCCCTCCTTCCTCACACTGAGAAGCTTTTAGCTCTGTGGCTCTGCTGACTCTGGAGGGATTACTTTTGTGAGTTATCAGTCTCCAGTGTCAGATAGAGCTCCACGATCTTCAGCGTGATTCCTCTTGAACTCCATTCACCTGAAGCATTCAGTATTGGGCAACGCATGTCAAAAAAAAGCATGGACCAGAGGAGAGAATGAAATAAATGATCACAGATCTAGAAAACATGAGTTGCAAGGAAAATGTGATGGAAGTAGGACTGTTAATTTAGAAAAGAGTGGGCTGAAACAGGAGAGCAGTTTTCAAACATGTGCCATAAAGAGAAAGAAAATAATCTTTTTTCCACATCTGAGGAGGATAAGAGGAAATGAATTTAACATGCAAGAAAGCTTCAGACTACACTTTAAAGAATAAACTTTGCAGTGTTAAAATATAGTGAAGCGCTGGCTGCACAGTGACATTGCAGGGTCTTCATCATCAGAGGTCTTCAAGAGTACGCAAACATCTCTCAGAAGAGACATGGATATACCTGATCCTACACTGTGCTCAAGGAAATTAGGTATATCATTTACAAGAATCCCTTAAAGCCTTTTTTCTCTCTTATTCTGTAACCTGCAAATAACCAGTTTTAAATAAACCTTTAACATAAGGTATTCTTCATGACTTGATCTGCACAATGAGACATTTATAACATTCTTGAATTTAACATCTGTAACCATGCTTAAAATACTATTTCACTAGTCCAAATACTGTGTTGTGGTTTTTCAAGTGTCTTTCACTGATTAGAACAGGAATCAGTTGAGACCTGGAATGGATGATTACTCTTCAGGTCTTGTTTTACAACCACTTCACACATGGACAATGGGAGATGTGGTACAGAAGTTTTCCTTGCAATAAGATAAGCAGCAAAGGTGTAGTCCCTGGAACTGTGACCCAAAGGGGTAGGTATGGAAAAGATTGTTACTGGGGATCAGTTTCATCTCAGGGAGTAAAATGAAAAAAATACCAGGATAACTCTCTAGCAAGATGAACCACTCTAATAGTAACTGTTGCTGGTACAGAACTATCTCCTTTACTATAAATTAAGCCAAAACACATGTACAATCATAATTTAATTTAAAAATAACTTTTCAAAAAGCTTAAAGACTACCTGGTTCCCAGTATGTTATGTTCCTATGTAAGTGTGGCTATACCTAACTAAGAAATTAGATATTTCTTATAATCTTCAAATGCAGCTTTGCATTCAAATTCTGTGGGCACTGTCATATTTTCAAGTCTTGTAATGAAGTTTCCTGGACAGTTGGAAGTGGTTAACCTTTATGATATTTTGCGATTTTACTTGGGTTGAGGGACTACAAAAAGCAAATACCAAAGGACTCAAATTTAGAAAACACTATTCCCATTCATGTCACCAAACTCACTACAGACACTTGAAAAGCAGTGATTAAAAATAGCTAGACTAGATGCATATGTGTCAAGCTGCAAGTGTTCCCAGAGGATAATCGCACAGATGTCCACGCTCACACAACGGAAATTACAAGGCAGGGTGCCTGCCACTAAAGAGACATTTTTCCTTCACACACAAAATGGGAGACAGTCTTCAGAAAAATGCTGATGCCTTGTTCACGCAGATTAAACGTTCAAGTCCCTAAGGGTCCTTATACTAGCAAGAACTGTGGGATAAATAAAGACTGAGTATCTGAAAAGAAACAATTCTTCCAAAAAACCAAAACAGCGTTATTGGAAATCTAAATACAAACAAATCACAACTGAGGTCAGGATGCTGCTTTTAGTTCCCATGCCAAATCTTCCAAAATCAACATTGTGGTTTGGCTGTATGTTATCAATAACTGCTTGCCATGCATTCATATGACATGACTCACTGACACTCAGCTTCCTTCCTGCACTTCCTTTGGCTCTCAAACACAGCTCTGTATTCAAACTTAATTAGTAATGATGTCACACGCCGGCCTCGCAAAGCAGCACGGAGTCAAGCCCCGTGCTAACGCGGGCAGAAGCCGACAAGCAGATATGGCCACTCACGCTGGTAATGTGGTTGGCTTTTGAAAGTCTGCCAGGGAAACACAGCAGAGCATTAAGTTACTGAAATCTGAATTCTAAAATAAATATTAATGCTGGCTAAATTTTTTTAAAAATGTCTGAATGGCTGAATTTTTCTGCCCCATTTCCAAACACACGGAAGCAGCTGCGGAGTCTGTGTTAGCAGGCAATGTGGCTCAGGCGCCTCAACATTTATACTTGTTATCTGCACAGTAAAAGACTTCAGCACTCAAATAATCACATTTTAATAAAGAGCACATGACAAAGTTTTAAGAACCTCAGTTTATGCCCCAAACAGAAATTGTATGTAATTTCTTTTTTAAAAACAGCAGATACCCAGGAAAGCTTATTGGGACACCAGACAATATAGGATGTACATTAGTAACCTCCTGTCTTTGCCAGTCTGCAAGTCTCATTATTTTGGCAGGCTGGCAATACTAAGCTGTATCTGCTTTTAAAAGAGAAAAAAAGAAAAGAAATCAAGTTAGTGCTGAAGATGTCAATGGAAGGCAGATGCTTTAAGAGGAAAGATAGGCTGTGCTTGCTCGATACTGACTTCCAAGCCACTTTGCTGAATGGATGTTGTTGTTTGGAACATCTGTATTTATTACAGACATATTTACTAGAGAAGTAGAGCAAACATTAAATACAAAAACAAAATAAGAAAAAAACCTGCACCACAATTTCTATTGCCAGAGACAGCTTTGGACTGACTTTGCTACTGCTAAATGTTTTATACCAAAAGCTTTTTAGGTTCATAGTTCTTCACAAACACAAAGTAAAAATAGATGTCTGCCCTTGAGTCTTAAGCCAACATAAAATATTTACAAGGATGGCATGACAACCAGTGTGCTTCAGTCTCTGTAAGAAGTTGGAATTCCCCTGATAAGTGGAGCCTCTGTGAAGTGTTATCACACTATTTATATCAAGTGTTATAAATGAAATTCTTATGCTGAGGTACATGTATCCAAAGAAAATGCAGCCTACTTAAACAATATTTTTACTGTCAATTTCACAGAAATTAAATTTTTTCCACCTGCCAGCAAATTCTTTCTACTTATTCTGCAATTATTTCTCTGAAACAGCCATTTTACATGAATTATTTTCCACTGTGAATAGACTGACTCCATATCTTTAAAATCATTTGCCATGGAGTTAAAATGTTAAGGACTCTTGTTCAGAGTTTTCTGATGGATGAGGTGGATCTCAGTGGTGACTGAGCACATGGAGAGGGAATGAACAAGCTCTGTCAGATCTGTACAGATCCATGCAAAGCCAACTTGGATGTCTGTGTTATGGATTCCTACACCGGCACCACGACAGCATGGTGCAGAGACACCCCAAAGGCTCTGGGTGATGTTAGCCAGATAAAGTCAGGTTTGTAACCTCACACTCAGTTCCGGATCTGTCAGCAAAGCTGGTTATGGAGAACTAAGGATGCGGGATGGCTATGATGGCAATCACGGAGCAATAAAGATGATAAAGAAGACATACAGTAGACTTACTGAGAGAGATTTTTATGAGGAGCTGAAACAATAAGACACAAAATATTATCAATATTCTCCAGTGAAGGGTCTATTACCTGAAAGTTGGAAACGAATGGTCTAGGTGTTTGTGGTACTGCTGAACACTCCCCCAGGAGCCATGCTCTGAGGTCTTGAAGAAATTCCTGTAGGACTCCTGTTGACCTCTGTGGGAACAAATGTATCCCCAGACCTGCAGGACTAGAATTACCACTTTCCTTTGCATGGTGTCTCCTTGCATCATGTTCACAACACTGTTCTCAAATATTCAAGTAGCCACAGTTGTGCCTGCTTTCCCATTATGAACAAAGCAATTTTAAGTTCTAAGCATATGTCTTAAGTCATTGGTCCCAACGGTGAGCCTATAATACAGCAATGATTTGCAAAATACTTGCAAAGAGCCTTCAGAGAATGAGTTAATGATAGGATGTTGTATAATGTCAAGATATTCACTCAGAAGCCATGAATCAAACAGAACAAACAAGCCACAACTCTAATCAACATCTTCTTGGGAAGGGGAACAAAAAAAAAAAAAAGGAAGACAGTCTTCAACAATGAAAGGCATTATGCCTGAATTTCTCTGGACACTATTCTTGGCTTTCAATAGACAAAGTTCATCAAGAGCTCCTTGCATAAGGTGGGCTACACAGAGAAAATAGATGCCTTCACCACAGGCATCAGTAGAGTTGCTGCATTCTTCAAAGCTCTTGCAATTGTGTGCCAAAGCCTGCTGGAGCTCATCTTACTTCTGCAGGGACTGAAGCGCATCAGTATGCCACTGCACCCTGTGCTTTCTCTATCCATCACTGAAGGGTCTGTGTGCCTACTGCCTAGTTATCTCCATCCCCGCAACTGAGACTTCTTCAGTCTACTATACGTCTTGCTGAAGAGTGGGTTTTGCTCCTCACAATGTGAGATTCAGGGCGTTATTGTTCAATATAAAAAGCTGCATAATAGCACATTGGCAAAATGTCAGGTAAATACACAGGAATAAAAGGCAGCCTTGGCTCATTCCCATGCTGTGCAGCATTACCATCAGGAGAACTCTGGGGAGAGGAAACGCTGAGAAAGGAAACTCAGAACCAGAAGTCATTAGGGTCATAACTCATATGCAAGACAAGGCAAAGTGTTTACTTTAAAAATTACTTAAAGTCAGATATGCCTGAACACACCATTTCCCCAGGGATAGCTGACAGTCTCTGGCAAGCACTTAAAACATCCATGCTCCTGGGATAAAGTTTTTTTGTAGACAAAATGCTACCAATATTGATTAGCATGAGAAGGAAAATCTAATTAATTTTCAAAAGCATATGATTTCTGAAAGTTCAAGCTAGTTAAGAAAAGTGGTACCATGTGTCAAATGCTCTGATGGACACCGTTGGGGATCTGGCCCTATCTCTTAGGATTCAATTAGAATTTCACAAGAGCAGAATTAGTGAGGAAATACTTTCTGCAGGGAAAACAAAACCAAACCAGAAGATAGCAACAAACAAACCAACCTCTAAATCCCAAGCCATCTTTTCTTTCTTTTTTTTTTCTCTTTCCTCTTCTCTATTTGTTACACGTGAACTGCACAACTCCATAAAAGTTTAAATAATTCTGACATCAGAACCTGTCGTTCCCATCCTCAACCGTAACTCGGTCTTGTTCTGGCTCCTCCCAGAAGGAAGGACTATGAGAGATCTTATCCTCACATAGCTCTCCTCAAAGCCCACTGGGAGTTTCAGTGAAGGCAAATCTGCCAGGTATGCAGCACACACCGTGCAAAAGGGGCATTTTGTCATTTCTGCCAATCCACTGCCCTTACTTATACCTAGAGATGTCTATGGCTCCTCCCCAGTGCCAGCAACAGATGCCCAGAGCTGGAGAAGGGCAGCAGGAGAGCACCTGAAGTGCAGCACAGAGGAACTGCAGCCACTCCAGCCCATCAGCCAGCTTCCCCAGGGCCCAGCTGAAATGCCTCTGGGCTGAAATGCCTCTGTGCAAACGCACAGAGCACGGGGAATAAACGAGGAGTTGGAGATGTGCACACGCCTGCAGGGCTGTGATCTCATTGGCATCATGGAGATGTGGTGGGATGGCTCCTGTGACTGGAGTGTTGGGATGGAAGGATACAGGCTCTGTTGGAAGGACAGGAAGAGGAAATGAGGAGGGGGTGTTGCCCTCTACGTCAGTGACCAGCTGGAGTGCATGGAGCTCCACCTGGGGATGGATGAGGAGCTGACTGAGAGCTTATCAAGCCCACAGACTGGAAAAGGGGAAACAAAATCCCCATTTTTAAAAAGGAAAAAAAGGAAGATGTGGGAAACTACAGGCTGGTCAGTCTCACCTCTATGCTCAGCAGGATCATGGGACAGATTCTCCTGGAAACTATGCTCAGGCACATGGAAAATAAGGAGGTAATCAGTAAGAGCCAACATGGCTTCACTAAGGGCAAATTATGCCTGACAAATTTGGTGGTAACCTGTAACAGGGTCACAGCCTTGGTAGATAAGGGAAGAGCAACTGATGTCATCTACCTGGACTTGTGCAAAGCATTTGACACTGTCCTGCACAACATCCTTGTCTCTAAATTGGAAAGAGGTGGACTTCACAGATGGACCACTTGGTGAATAAGGAATTGGCTGATGGTCACATTCAAAGAATGAGTTGTGGTCAAGGGCCCAATGTTCAAGTGGAGATGAGTGATGAGTGGTGTTCCTGAGGGGTTAGTATTGGGGCCAGCACTGTTTAACATCTTTGTCGGAGACATGGACAGTGGGATTGAGTGCACCCTCAGAAAGTTTGCTGATGACACCAAGCTGTGTGGTACATTCGACACACTGGATGGAAGGGATGCTATCCAGAGAGATCTTGACAGGTTTGAGGTGGGCCCATGCAAAGTTCATGAAGTTCAAAAAGGCTCTTGAACATGGCTCAGGGCTATAGAATCATAGACTCACAGAGCGGTTTGGGTTGGAAGGGATCACAAGGATCATCTAGTTTCAACACCCCTGCCTAGGGCAGGGACACCCTCCACTAGACCAGGTTGCCCAAAGCCTCATCCAACTTGGCTTTAAACAGTCCCAGGGATGGGGCCTCCACAACCTCTCTGGGCAATCTTTTCCAGTGCCTCACCACCCTCATAGTAAAGAATTTCTCCCTTACATCAAATCTAAATCTGCTCTCCTTCAGTTAAAAGCCATTCCCCCTTGTCCTATCACTCCATGCCCTTGTAAACAGCCCCTCTCCATCTTTCCTGCAGGCCACCTTCAGGTACTGGAAGGCTGCAATTAGGTCTCCCCGGAGCATTCTCTTCTCCAGGCTGAACAAGCCCAACTCCCTCAGCCTGTCCTCACAGGAGATGTGCTCCAGCCCTTTTATCATCATGGCCCTCCTCAGGACTTGCTCCAGCAATTAAATGTCTTGAAGCATCTCCAATGCTATCCCAAGCACAACTACAGGCTGGGACGATAATGGATTGAGAGCAGTCCATAGGAGAAGGACTTGGGGGTTTTGGGTGATGAGAAGCTCAAAAGGAGCCAGGAGTGTGTGCTTGCAACTCAGAAAACCAACCGTATCCTGGGCTACATCAAAAGAAGCATGATAACAGGTTGAGGGAGGTGATTCTGCCCCTCTACTCCATTCTCGTGAGACCCCAACTGGACGACCTCATCCAGTACAAGAAAGATCTGCTGGACCGAGTCCAGAGGAGGGCCACAATGATGATCATAGGGCTGGAGCACCTCTCCTATGAGAACAGGCTGAGAGAGTTGGGGTTATTTAACTTAGAGCAGGGGACAAGGGTTATTGGCTTTAAACTGACAAAGGGTAGATTTAGGTTAGATATAAGGAAGAATTTGTTCACTGTGAGGGTGGTGAGGCTCTGGAACAGGTTGCCCAGAGAAGCTGTGGATGCCTCATTCCTGGAAGTGGTCAAGGCCAGGTTGGATGGGGCTTTGGGCAACCTGGTCTAGTGGAGGGTGTCCCTGCCCATGGCAGGGGGTTGGAACTAGATGATCTCTGAGGTCCCTTCCAACTCAAACCACTTTATGTCTACGATTTTCACCATATCATTATCTCTAATACCTCCAAAATTCCTACAGTGCTCTTCAGGCTCTCACTCAGCCTTTTTTGCACCCGAGGACTCGTGTAAACTGCTTTTCCCAGCCCATCTTCCACACACGCATCCTGCAGCGGATGTGGGAGCTGAACATCCTGATCATGATATGGTAAATATAATTGCATAGTTATAGCCACCTTAAATGGAAAGCCAAACTTTCATATGCCTAAAGGGAGTGGTTTAACAAATTTATATGCAGATGGAAGCATATTAAGAGCAAACAGCTAGTCATTGACAGAATAAATATTCCCATAATAAGTGTATAACAAGGAGTGGAGGTATAACATGCAAAGCAGATGGCTGATCTGTGCAACCAAATGTGTGGGTCTCAGCAGCCTCATTTAGGCTTGCCACTTCCTCTTTTTTAGACTCTTTGGGCTCCATAGAGAATGAAAATAACAAAGAAGGAGGTAAAAAAAAAGATTAAAAAGAGAAAGAACAGGCAATTCTGGCAGATTAACTGCTGATCCAGCTGAATGAGAACTGCCCAATGACACACACTGGAAATCGGGATGCCCCAGGATCTGCTGTGTTGAAATGCCTGCTAGAAATGTGTACCTTTCAGTCAAACCAGGGGAACTGATGCCCTTAAGAACCTCAGCAGTGTGCTCCAGTTGAGCAAGGTATCTTCTTACTGGCCAGAGTCCTTTGCAAATGGAGCCTTTGCAGGCAGTGCAAGAGCAGGGTGTCACCTAGGAGGCTACTGGATGTCAACCATGTTGTTGGGATGCCGAGTCACTAAAAAGAGCAACTGCACTGATTTCCCTGGGACATCTGTCAATGGTACCCTGAACGCCTCAGGCAGCAGGGGTCAGGACTTGCCTCACTGTAGTAAGTGAGGTATTACAAAGAACGTTATTCTGGTCTAGGTAGGAAGGAGCATAGCAAATGTTGATGGGAGTATGAAAGAGAGTTCCGCACAGCAGGGAAGACAGTCTTGTGAGTTATAGTGCAGGACTGAAATTCAAAAGATCCAGTTGATCCTTTCAGTACCGCAAGAGAACTCACGTGGGATGTTGGGCAATCATTTGCATTCTGCTCTTCTGCCTTCCAGCGGCAAAATGAAGATAGTGAAGATGATGAAGTGTCCTTCTTGGGTCTGAAAACCTAAATATTGCAATTCACCTCTTTGCCTGCGGCCATTTTTCTCCTCTGACACAGAAAGCAGGGGACGCAAAGATTCCAGACGCAGATGAAATGTATTATTACAGAAATGCCTATCAGGAAATGCTGGATGTGAACTCAGTCATGTTTATATAATGCTTTTGAGTCCCGTGTCTCCCCCCCACCCCTGACAAACACTAATCATCATTACAGTTTATAGTTGAAAGCATCTGATGTATGCCTGTATGCTTTTGTACAATGAAAAGAATATAATCATTCACTGATAAACCTACACTCAAGAAGCAGCGCAGGGTATGCATTTCGGTGTTTTGTCCTCTTATTTCTTTCATGGTGATTTTTCAAAGCTATAGAAAACTTACAGCCTGGATTGCTGTACAATTTGTTTTCTGCAAACACTCTCTTCAAATTACTGAATATTTTAGATGCACCATATGGTACATAATTTTGTTCTCACAAAATGACCCTGAGGTTTTCAGAACTGGAGAATGTCTGATACCAGTAATTCTTCCCAGAGCTAGGGGGACCTTTTCAACATCTTATAGTAACACACATCTTAGGAAAAAAATCCTCCCAGCTTAATAACTGCCATACTCATAGTTGCTTTCAACCAACTAACCTCACTGTCCTGTTGTGTTGCTAGGTGAAACAAACTCATAGTCATGGTTCTTCTGTGTACTTACATAAAGCTAATTCTTACTGGAAGAAGATCAATCACCTGTGACATTGCAAACAGGGGATGGATCTAGCACAGACTGATTTGGTATAAGCAGGTCTACTGTTCACATGCACTTCCTATCAATGCCCACCTTCTTTTCCTTGTACCACCATGAGGGCTAGGACTGGGGTGGACAAGACACCTGTAATCACCCAAAACAGGTTCCCTGTTAAAAAGGGTTCATTAAAAAGGTGGGGTACATTCATAGCGCATTAGACTTCAAGTACAAATTAGTTGTCTAAGCTCTCACTAAATTCCCTCTGTGAACAGACCGAGTGGTGGAAAAGAACACGGAACAACTGTACAGACCAGAATCACCACTGGTCTAGAAAGACAGTTACGTCTGACATCAAGGCACAGTTGTGTTTGATTGCACTGCCTGAAAAAGGAGTGAAAAACAATTCACAGAGGCAAAGCTATGGATAACCATCTTGTTCGGCAGATTATCTGAGCTGAAATTTCAAGAACCTTTGGTAAACTATTTTTATACACGAATCAAGGCCGACTCCATTAAAAAAAAACCCACACACACAAAAAAAACCAACACAAACAAAACAAAAAAATCCCCACCACCCAAAACCAGCGATCAAAAGCGGTGAAGGCTTTGGCTTTCAGGCCGGTGCCCCGCCGCGCTGCTGCAGAGGGACGAGTGCCACCTGCTGAGCGGCGCTGCCTGAGGCTCCGGCCTGGCCCCGCACGGCTCTGTCCCGCTGACCACGGCTGATCCCCCGCTGGCCCTGCGGTGTTTCAGGGTGCGCCCAGATACCATGTGCCTGCCATCAATAAAGCCTCCTGCTGCGCGGTAATTACCAAAGGGAGTGAGGAGGCATTCGGCCTGGGAAAGGAAGAGAGAACAGGATTCCCTTTTCACTAACGCTGGCATAAAGCTGGCAGGAAATCTGAATCAGGCTGCAGATCTCCTGGGAATCACTGTCTGGCAGTAACTCTGTTGTGATGAATTTTATATCACAGAGATCCCTTGTGTAGTAGACACAACCATGGATCAAATTGGGTCAACTGACACAAGCTACAACATGTTCCTTAGCACATTCTACCACTAAGGATATGAAGGGTACAGAAATTAATACCATTTACAGGTAACATGTCACTTTTCAGTCATGACTGTGGAGAAGATGAAAGTGAACACTAACGAACAAGAAAGACGTTCTCTGACTTTTTGTCTGCCTGGCTATCTTCTTTGTTCTCCTTCTGTTCTTCCAACATTTTCATGAAGCCTTTGTGCTGAGAACACAGTGTCCTTCTTTCAACAGAAAATGTTAATGATGTACTCAGTTCTTGGATTTCTGTACATTCAGAGTACTGTGCATTTCTTCAATATGGACCATCAGATTTGCAAGTCTACCTCCATCAGTAATCCCTTTCAGTTATTCCTAGGCTGGCCATCACCATCACTGTACAATCCTCCTCTGAGTTCCAAACTATTTTCTTTTTCTCTTTCCTTACTACTGGCGATGTCTGGCCCATGGAGAACGCATACCGCTGTCCGCTTCAGTGTCTGTGCAACTCAACCAGAATCTGGGCATTACAGAGAGCCCAGATTCTGCTACGGCCTCAACTGCGGAAACTCTTCTGTTTCTCAGATGGAGTTGTGAGACACATAACTAGATCTGGACACGATAAATTAAAATTTACTGTGCAGGTCAAGACACTAGATGGAACAAGGAGGCGGGAAACCAGGACTTACAAGAAAAAGCTAGATGAACCGGATTGACCTGAGAAAGGAAGGCAGAAGGGAAAGAATATAAATATAACTTGTTCTGCATATCGATGCTAAACACAAGAAGACATGTTACAGCAAGAAAGCATAGTAAAACTTTCTAATGGTAGGTGGGCCACTGAAACATAACATGTGAACAGGCTCTGTAGTCTGTCAGTGAAAGTCTTAAAAAAGAAGGTAAGCAAATTTCTGTCAGGGTGACATAGGTGATTCTGATTTGGTACAGGGGAATAGCCTTAAAATCTTCCTGACGTTTCTCAGATGGTAAGTTGCTCCAATTCTTCTCTGAGGCTGTGCTAACTCTGTTTCAGTCCAGATTCGCAGTCCTAGATGCAAAGTCCAATTGCTTTAGCTCAAGTTTTCGGACATGCAAGTACCCCTGGACATTTTCAATTCGATTTGCAGCCTGCTGGCTAACCCACAACATTCTCAAGCTCTACTTTAATGGCTCATCTGAAGATCTGCATTAGGATATTTTGCAATACAGAAGCTTCGGGCACTTTTATTTTCTGAGCACTTTGGGTTTGTATCAAATGATTACTCAGTGTAATATTTGAACCACATAATGCCAGTTTAAAGGTGGTCGTAATTATGACACTTGGCTGCCTCAAATAACGTGTGACCTTTCTCCTACTGCGGATTATCAGCAGGCTCCATCTAACAGTTAATCTCAAAATCACTACTTTATCACTCTGTGTTCAGATCTGGGAGTTTACCAAAATGCCATCTGAATGGTAGCTACGTAGAGACCTGCAAATAATTTTTCTGAAGTTGCACTTCCCTCCATACACCAAGAAATGATAGGAAAGAACTTCTTTTCTGAAGCTTTTGCCTGTTTCCCCTGTGTACACCAGGCGATTATAGCAGCAAAGCTTCCATGTCTGAACTTTCTCCTGCCCTTAAGGGGAAAAACTGGCTTCCGTAAAAATGAATGGGAAGATGGAAACATTGGAGAAGATCAACCTACTTTCTCACTCTTGCTATGTGTTTTGTTGGTCCAGAGCTCCATGAGAGCAAAGACGAAGGCTGCTGAGGAGCTGAGCTTTCACACTGTGTCTAAGGCATGGGGTGTAGAAGCCCTGCCTCTCATCTGGTTCTGGATGATGCTTCATGACTCTGGGTCAACAGAGACTCAGGCACGTTCCACTGCCTCACACTCCTTGCTTCCCATGGGACACACGCATGGGGTCCACTCTGGGTAAGGGAGTAAATCCTGCCTCTAAAAGAGCTGAAGCACTGTAGAGGCTTCTGGAGAATCTATTTAAACACAGGTCAGTGAGGAAACAGTGCTCAGGGAACTGTTTGCCAGCACCATACAGCAAGCGCCCTGTTTACAGAGAGATACTGTTAAAAAGCCTCAAGTCCATCAAAAACATATACATATAACGTATAGACATAAAATGTGTATATATATATGTACAGATATCTAAACTGTGCATGTATCTCTATCTTCTTCTGCCCCCACTCCCTTTTTTTTTTTTTTGAGAAAAAGAAAGAAGAGTTACAGAAACTTGTAAGAAAAGTCCTGGGAAATTATTTGGTACACCTAAGAGAAAAAAAAATACAGAGCTGTCTGAAAAAGCTGCTCAGGTCAAGCAGAATCCTGAGCCTTCCCACACTTATCAGCTTTAGTGCACATCTCTTACACAAAGGGCTGCATAATCCCATTTCAGTACTGTGAGATACCGCACATCCCAGGACAAGAGGGTGGCAGTTGGGCAAAGATACCTCCTCCCAGCAGAAGCCCAAGAGAAATTTGTACCTTGAGAGGGATTATCTGTTAGAGAGACGGGATGCATGATTTGCTGTTTTCATTTGCATAAAAAATACTCTCTCTGTGCATTGTGCCGGTCTCTGTCTCTGGTCTGTTACAGATGGAAGTCCCTTCTTCCCTAGCGTGGGAAACGGGAGAGAGCAGCCTACAAGCTCTCCAGAGTACAAAGAGCCTGAAGGTTTGTATTATGAGAGACCTTTGCACCACTGCTGAAGTGGGACTAGGGGTCTGACACTACCCAAGCTCCGAAGCACCACACAAGCACTTCTGCAGTCCAGGCAGGACACATTTTTAACTATACATCTCTGGTAACGTTTGAATCTCTTTGCTTTCCTCTTGCTGTGAACAGTTATTGTAAAAGTCAAAGGCTCCAGCTCAATCGTGTGAGTCGTCCGATCGACGTGCAAAGTAGCCAAGAGAACCCTGCCTGAATAAGAATGACACAAGTCCCAAAACTGGGGCCAAGATGGTGAAAATGAGTAATAAAATGAGTAATAGCTACACTGGAAGAGAAATTACTTTGATAAAACTATACACATAGAACATATTCACTCTTCTTTTTCATGCTCTTGTAACAAATACACTACAGGGCCAGAAAAAGATTAAGCAGAAACCTGACAGATAGGTAGACAGATAAGGTACGATTGTACATACCTCCCTGAAGAAAACCATGCTCAACAAATCCCACAAACAAAAATACAACAGACAGTCTGGTCGGGTCCAACCCAGCACAGGCCTGCCAGGCTCACCCATGGGAGCCGGTCTACTCTATTGCCTGTTTTTTTCTGTGGCTGCTGCAAAACACAGTACAAAATTGTACTGTCACCCAGTTAAATCAACAGTGTGTTATACTCAAAAGCATGAGCCCAGCTGCTGGTATAAAACATGGAAAACGAAGAAAAGAGACACACATTGCTTCCCTTCTGCACTTCACTGAGTATAAAGTTAACTGCATGGAATAAGGTTACCTCTATATTTGCATATGCATGGGATAATTTCCTGGTATGGTTCCTGATCGCCTCTTATTACGCTTTTAGAGAGATTCTTATTTTGACAGCTTGCGTCCCACATCTACTGACAGAGTCAGGACGTGTCAGTCTGGCCTTGAAAAGCAATGCATTTCTGAGGCTGGGTATCAATTCTGAAATGTAAGTCAGTAATTATAGTGTCTCTGATTCATAACATTGCATTATTATGAAATGTGATTGTGTTCCTGCAAATAGTCAGCGTTATCAGAAATAAAACACAAAAACCAGTACGGAAGAGTTCTGGTGCCTTTTGGTTTCTCCAAAAGAAGTCAGTCAGAAGGTCTGAAAATTAATGTCATTCTAGAATATTAAATATTTCAATTTAGATATGAGGAACATGCCTATAGAAGCCAACAGCATACACAGGATTACTTGGGATGTATATATTAATGAATCCATGCCTCCTCGCAGCTCTCATCTCGTCATGACAGCCAGACCTAGATGGCAAATCTCACTCAGCTTGCTTGGGACAGTTGTTAGGAGACACGGACTGGGCTGGCTCAGAGAAGCGCTCACTCCGTACATATCGCTGACAGTCTCTGCTCACAGGGTTGCAGCGAAATCACCCCTGAGCCCAGCTGCTCTGCTGCTGTTGCTGTCCCTGGTGGAACTGCTGGCTGCCTTGCAGAGGTGGGTCACCTCTGTTTCCCAACTGCTCCCGCGCTCGCTTGCTTGTTCAAAGCTTTTCTTACAACATAAACAGAAGTTATCAGTTTGAACTACATAAATAGTCATGTAACACCAAGCAATAAAACCAACCAGTTCTGGTCTCCTCCCAATCCAGATTTGCATTTCATACACCTCTTGAACTACATCAAATGAACTTTACTCCAAAATAGTTGGAAACTTCAATTTTACTTTACACTGTATGCAAGAAAATGCATATAAATCATTTTGTCCAGACCCATCCAAGCATAACTAATTATTGTTAAATTATTTCTCAAAGCCATTTTATGAGTAAGGATAAAGAAGCTCTTTCCTTTCTTATACAGATAATTAAAAACAAATACACAAAGCATGTCCCCCGCCTCCAAAGAATCCTCATGAAAACTGAATTAAAATAAATACTTTCATACATTGAGTGATTTAACTGTTCACAGTCCAAGGTAATATTACTTGTTGTACAGCTACATTAGGATTATCATCTTCATATGACTTCAATATTTTTGTCAGAAGAAAAAATGGCACTGAGCTAATAATTAAGGAAAAAAAGTATGTTAAATATTTTCTTTAAGGAATGTTGTGAAAATTGCCAAACAAATTATTCAATAAATACTTTTAGGTCAGTTCTGAAACACACCACAATTTGCTCCTAAATGAACCAGAATAATGTAAGAGATTTCGTTTCCTTGGAACTGACACTAACATCTCACAAGTCTCATCAATCAAGAAGACACAGGCTTTTCAATCCATTTGGAGTTCAAGATTACAACCACCAAGAAGCAAAACAACCCCTTTGCTATCCAGCCATCTGCATGCAGAGCAGTTATGTCGCAAGACATTGGAGTCTCCTTATTAAAATACCCCAAGCAAAATTTAAAAGGTATGTGGTAAATCAGAACAAATAAGATGATCTGTAAGTGTGTATTTGGGTTGTGTGCATTTGGGAAGACTTCTCTTTCTCTGGCTTGTTCTTGTACTAGTGAAGACAGGTCTGCTCAAAAACAGGAAAGAAAGTGAGCTCAAACAAAAACAACCCCTTTTTAAGTCTAATCAGACAAATGCAAAAGCAAAATTCCAAGGAGAAGCTGCAATAAAATTAGCAGGTAACAATCCTGTCCTCCCTCAAGAACCATTTAATAACAACATGGCAACATTTCTTACTATTATATATAAGCACCGCAATGCCAAGATCCAGTTTAAAATCTCCAAGCCTTGTTAAACGGGACTCACAGCTCAAGATGCCATTTCAAAAAATGAACAAGCAGTGGCCAACGAACTGGCCCTGTGACCTCTTTCATTATGGTAATTCTAAATGTAAAAATCTGTAAGAATGTGTAATGAAACAGTTTGCTATTAGCCAGTTCTGATAAACACGGTAATTTTATACTGTTCACCTACTTTTTCTAATTCAGGGCCTCCTTCTGTCACCATCAGAACTGAACCCTGAGACAGTCAGTTCGGGGCATTGATCCTGCAAATGCTACTGAGATACTTGATCTGCTCGGTGAGATGGATTTAGTGTTTGCTGTTTTGGTATATTTACATCTTCTTGATTCATGAAGCCTGATCCTACTTCTACTGAGGTTTCACTGATCTGCAGAGACGAGCAGGCTGAGAATTTCAACCCTGAATTTAGGAACGTTTAGAAGAAGTATTAGATGAGGTTTTAATCTGCTCGTTTTCCTTTCAGAAGTTTTTGAAAGTTTACCCATTCACATACAAAATGTTTATACTGAGCAAAGCTAAAATTCATACCGAGCTTCCCCTGTTCTCTGAACTCGTTGTTGCATCATGATTTCAGCACAGCGTTGCTTATACACAGACAGCTTTGTGTGAAGGAGCTGACTGACGGGAGGAGGGAATAAAGACAGAAGAGGAAAGGGAAGGGGCTACACTGGACTCTTACCTTTGCAACGCTCCTTGCTGGGAGCAGAATTTAGCCAGAGTGCTGCCAGGTGCACTGGAAACAAAGTGGATGAAAAAGCCTGGAGTATTAGTTATATATATCAGAATATATAGCTCTCGTTGTTAAAAAATGAGGAGGGAAAGGGGAGGGAAAGGGAAAGGAAAAGGGAAAGGGAAAGGGAAAAGGGAGCCGTTTGCCCTTCACTCCCTGTTAGCCTTTGTTTTGCTAGAGCGAGTGTGGGTTTTTTCCTTGGACAACGAATTCCTCTACTACCAAGAAACTAGTTCATCTTAAAATGTAAGATTCTGTCTTCCAGGAGCACTTGATCATCTCAGAAACATCTAGAGTGCTCCTGGGAAAGAAGGGTGATCTCCTCACCATGAGGGCAGAGCAGGGGAAGAACGGAAAGAGCCATCCTGTTTGGATGGGAGAAAGTTCACCATAATGGGGTACAGGTGGAAGAAGAGTGGGTCACTTTCCCTGACCACTTCACCATGCCTCTGTCCCAGTGGGACACTGGTTGTATTAAATACTAAGAGCAAGAAGAAAAATTCTTCTTGCTACCTGCATCCATACTGAAGAGCTAATTTGCTGACATCATTAATATCAACATTAAGGATACACAGAAAAGCAATTCACATGATTAAAGGACACAGTCTTAAAAATGTTTTTGCAAGAATGGGAACAGTTGGAGTTAGCACTCTTTATGAGGAAAGATGATCTGGGAGGAAAAACACAGGTTGTGTATAGATTCTGCTCTTGACCGTGCTGCAATCAACTTTGAGAAAGTCAGTGAGGACCTGATTTCCATAAAGATTTGTGCATCTTATCTGCATGAGCTATGCTACTTTTACAAGCACATTGAGGTGAAGTATAGATAGAAATCTTCAGCTCCAACAAAGCCAAATAACTGCGTCTTCAAACACACCATCTCTTTGAGAAAATGAAGCATCGAACACTATGTCTCCATCACTCGGGTCTAGGCTTATTTCTTCTTGCTCTTCATGGGTTGTACAACATGGACTAACAACAGAATGGGCAGAGAGCTCTCAGAGGTAAGAAATCTTTGCCCTGAGGTTGCACAAGTCTTCTCAGGGCTTTACTATCAACCTTGTCAGTGGGGGGCAAGGTCAAAGTAAAGCATGATCTGCCTAATCTTCACCTAGGGAAACACACCCTACTAGATAATGGACATAACTGCTGCTGTAAATTGTACCATGAACCAATAACTTTATGACCACATCCAGCAGTGATAGTGTGTGAAACTTATTTCAGAGCCAGGTTATATACACTTATCTTCTAATCTCAGATGTAAAATGAAGACTGTGTTTACATATTTCATAAAGAAATGAAGGATCAGCCTAAGGTTTGTAAACACTTTAAGATCCTCAGATTCCAAAAGAGTGCTTGGTAGAAATACAAACTGTTACGAGTTGCCACATCATAACTTCCTTCTGTGCGGGATGTTGGCAGCTATCTGATGAAAGGTTTCTCACACACGCTCACTAATGGAATAATCTCTGATCCCTACTAGTCCAGGGGCAGCAATATGGAACAAGTAGTGCATGAGAAACACAATGACTTTTTCCTTTGGCTGTTTTTACTTTTGAATTTCTCTTGCCTCAAGCAATGTCAAAGGGTCAGGCAGGCATCCCATCGCCTACGGAGAGATGACTACTACAGTCACAGACTATGGTATTATTAGCTTTGTATTTCTAAACAATGTCAGAAGATATCAGACACCTCTGGAACCTCTGACCTAAACTCTGAGACACTGTTTAACCATTGACTAGCATTTCTCAGCAAAAAAAGAATAATTTTTCCTCTTAAAAGAGTCACAAACACTTCTCAGTCACATGGCACTATTTTGCTTCTGATTTTCTAAATCAAGAGGCTTAGCACAGATAAACTCTAGTTCTACAAACAGTTTAAGCTATCAGATGCTGGCACTGATGCTGAAAGAAGCATTTCACTCTCATCTCCAGCCACTCTGACCCTCTCTGGCACCAGCCTACATACTCATGTGGCTGAGCAGTGAATCAGACTGAGAATCCAGGTTAAAACAAACCTGAGACTTATAAAATGATTAATTTTAGCCTTCTGGGTTTAATGTACTCAAGCTATTTGTGGAACTAAAGCATGAGAAATCAAAAGCGTGCTCATCAAGTGTACTTAAAAAGAAAGCATAAAAGCAGACTTAAAAGCAGATAAAGGAAGAAACCCACCTTGTTACCAATATATGAAGTTTTGCTTCCTTACTGATTCACAGAGTGCATATCGCATGGGATATTGTGGTATCTGCAAGACCTAGAGGGTTTTCACACCACCTGGTATCGGACTTGTGAGTTAGACCACCTGGATCTCCTCTGCTCAGTGCATGGAGAGGCCAGGCACTTCCCAGCGAAGGCCAGACCGCAATGGATACACCACGGGAGGGATCTAGCTCGCTCAGCTCTAAGCACCTGTGCTTCAGTCAGTCAGTTCTTCAAATACTCAACCAACCAACATCAGCACTTTGGTGGGCAAAACACTTCTGACCTACATTCAGACAACTCCTTCAAGGTGAGGTGGATCCTGCTGTAGAAGTGCTTTTTTTCTGTCCATTAATGGAGTCTCTATGATGTAGACACAGACCTACAAATGCCAGCATTTGTGAGGTGAAACTTTTCTGTTTGTCTCTCAGGCACCTGACTTCCCCACCACCTTAGGTACCCGTCTCCTTTACTGCCTCAGGAATAATGATTCCCACAGTGAAGCAACCTTTTGGGGGGAAGGAAGGAGGCACGACATGACACATCAATGCCATAAAACCATGATTTTCTTTATTATTCTATCAAGATGTTGAAACAAGTGTAAGAAATCTTTTAAAGGCAAATAAACAGAATACCTGCTGCAACACAAGTTTGCTAAGAAACCTTCATAGAATCACAGAATGGTTAGGATTGGAAGGAACCACAAGGATCATCTAGTTCCAAACTCCCTGCCATGGGCAGGGACACCCTCTGCTAGACCAGGTTGCCCAAAGCCTCATCCAACCTGGCCTTGAACACTTCCAGCGATGGGGCATCCACAGCTTCTCTGGGCAACCTCTTCCAGTGCCTCACCACCCTCACAGGGAAGAATTTCTTTCTAATGTCCAATCTAAATCCCCCCTCTTTTAGTTTATACCCATTCCCCATTGTCCTGTCACTACACTCCCTAAGAAACAGCCCCTCGCCAGCTTTCCTGTAGGTCCCCTTTAGGTATTGAAAGGCCGCGATTAAGTCTCCCCAGAGCCTTCTCTTCTCCAGGCTGAACAAGCCCAACTCCTGCATGCCAGGAGCTAGACATGGCATTATTTGTATTTGCTTGAAATATGGCACGTATAGCAAAAGCAGCGCTTTGAAGGAAGTTAAGTGATGTGCTCTTCTGAAGGAAATTTGCAAACACTCAGTTTCAACATGTATCCCTAATTCAAAGCACCAGCCAATTCAAAAAACCAGCCCAGTAATTTCTAAAGAAATACTGTGCCTCCAGTAGGTTTCTAGACTAGATGGTGTCCTAAGCAACAGTAGCATTTTCTGCATTACACTGCTGTTACTACCGTATCACAAATGTTTGATACAATATATGGACTTACCGATGAAGATTCGCAGGACTGCTATTTATCATACTAGTATTTTCTGAATTTCAAGAAAAAGAGAAATGTAGACTTCAGAAAAGAAAAAAACCCAGAAGTTACTTTCTCTGCCTTCTCTCCTACTCACTTCTGGCCAAACAACAGTATTACTGCAGCATCACTCCAAAAATATTAACAGTGCCAGTGGGAAGGCAGCTAAGCAACGATACTTGTACACATCTGAACATTCGGCCGAGGTGAAAAACAAATAAAGCTGGCAAATAACTTACCTTTTACTAAATTCTACTATCTGTTCCAACTAGAACAAGTGACAAATCAGAACAAATGTTTGTGCTTTTGCAGAAATGGAAAACAGCAAACTTATTTTCTAAGGAAAGGAAATAGCTGGCAGGAAGACAATAATGTTTTCAATTAGAAAGCAAGTGGAGCCCACCTTCAAATTTCCATTCCAGTGAACAGGAGTAGGCTCGTTTAATGAAATACAGAATTTGTATGGTGGTAGGCACATTATTCTTTGGTAGATGAACAGTATGACAGTTTTAAGGATACCTTTAATTTAATAGATTTTGCTTTAATCAAAATTGCATAGATAACTTGAACTAAGTACCTCATCAGGAGAAAAAACTGCTGAGCTACTGACTTAATGTGTAATTAGTGCTAAAAGCTATTGGCTTTGGGATCGCAGAAACGGAGGCGGCATAGGCAACGCCAATATTTGAAAACACCTCTGAAGCGATTTGTGAAAGAGATGCTAGTAGGACTGATGTGCATGGCAGAAAATTACCAGAGAGTATGCTTAAGAACAGAATAAACAGTAACACAGGCTAACAGGGAAGCGTAACTGTGGCTTTTGGAGGCCATGTCTAAGTAACCTAGACAAGTTCTTTGAATGATCATGCAGATAGGGCTGACACAACGTAGTTCCGTTTCAAAAAGCTTCTGATGAAGTTATCTATCAGACTTAAACTATGCTGTCAAGGAGGAAAAATAAAAAAGATGTCAAGAAATAAAAATGCCTTTTCATTGCCAAATAAAAGCAAAAACAAAGGTTAGGAATAATTGGTTGCTTTCTTTTACAGTGGACGGATATTACTTCACAGTCTCACAGAATGCACAGTTCAGGGCATTCATCAATGATCTGGAAAGTGGATGAATAAAGAGGGACAGAGTTTTCTGATTATATTAAATTACAGAGGTTAACAAAAACTGACTGCCAATTGCTGCAAAAGGACCTCATGATGCTGAACGAGCATAAGATATAAACAGGCAGGTAAAATTCAGCACCAACAAATACAGTCAGACATGCTGAAAAAAGACCCCAGTATCAGGTAATCACTACTTCCTACAAGATTCCTAAGATTCAGTTTTTGACAGTACCAGAATTACAGAACAATTAATAATCCAGTAGCAAATCTGCAACAATAGTTAGTTGTTTTTTCACATACTCCACAACTAAACTTTGGAACTCATTGCCACAAGATGCTTTGAATATCAAAAGAACAAATGAATACAAAAGACACAATTAGTGGCAAAAAAGACCCTTGGGGGCTATTAATTACAAAACTGCTATATAGTGTCTGGCTTCAATGTGTCTGCACAACAAATACCTCAAGGGAAGCTGAGATGGCTTTCTATCTGCTTACCCTGTTCTTACACTTCTTTCCTCAACAACCACTGCTGGCCACTGCCAAAGAAAGGATGCTGGACTCTAGGTACCTTTGATTCAGTCCAGTGCAGCCATTTTTATGTTGTGTGATGATCATGGGACACTCCTGGCACCCAAGTAATTTAAAACCGAGAGGCAAACCCATATGCATTTCGGAACCAAGACACTCATCCTAAAATAGCTTACATTTAGCTATAGAGGAAGTGAATCACAACCTTTTGAGAAAATCCTTTGACAGATTTTACAGACTTAGATTCCAGACTACACACTACTTCACCTTGTTAAAAAAACAAAATAAATAATGTTACTATTCATTAGAAATAGGGTTTAGCTAAACCTCCAGAGCTGAACACTTCTGCTGACAGAGAATGCAGAGTAGAATTCACCCTGAATTGGGCCTAACCAACAGCCAAGTTAAAAATCTTAACAGACTATTTCTAAAATAAGCAACGAAGAACAAGAAGCAGTAGTTGATCTGATGCCTGGAATCCACGACATCTAACTTCCAGGTGAGATTAATTACTCTTTAGAAATGCCGATTTCTTTTCACTGAGTATAAAGGTAGTCCAAGTGACTTGTTCAGATGTAGAAGTCTTCACTAGAGTTATCTAAAATCAGGTTGGATGAATCCCACAGCCCTGGAGCCTCACTGAAGACTGACTTCACTTTTATCTTTACCTCTTTCGCAGACCAGGTTCCTCCATACAGTGCAATATTTGCAGAACAAATGACTTCGAAGAAATGCAAGGCCAATTTTAATGATAAATAGTAAATTTTGAGGTCACTGAACCTGAGAGTCAGAGAATGTTGTAAATATGCTGCAGCTACTTACATCGGTTTTAGGTCGTGCTCCAGTTGACCCTGGGTAAGGTAAACAGTCTAGATCCTGGTAGTCTGCTCTTCTGTTTTTCCAAGATCCCTTTCCTTGACGATCTCCATAAAAGCCTGTCTCCACTTGAACAGGGCACTGCAAGAGAATTTTAAAACCCCTGTAAATAAAGGCAAGTCATAAATATTTTTAATGTGAACTGCAAGATCAAAACATTGGAATTTTATCTTTTTAAAGCTTCTTTTCTCTGATGTAAGGTAAACATTTGTCCTCAATCTTTTTTCTTAAAACCACCTGCTGCATCATTTTTACATTTTGCTAAGTATCTAGACATTATGCAGTTTCCTTAACAGCTAGTATACCCAGATGGAAAACTAATAAATAGTAGCACACCTTCCTAAATATCAAGGAACTGAATCACCTCTACCTTAGAAAGATAAATGGTTTTATTCAAATTATTTAAAACTATCTTTTCACTTCATTTCACATTTGTTTTTCTAACTTAAACGGAGACCCAGCAAATTCCCAAATCAGAGATCCCGAACCTTCCAAATCCCCTTTTCCTTGTTCCCCAAACTTGAGGAGATCTCCCTCAATTGCTCCACTCCCACACCATTTTTTGGAAGATGCATGTCCTAACTCCGGGCCGCACTGAATGCAACGCCAGGAAGAGATCAGCTGCACAATATTCCTCCACATATCCTGGTTTGCCTGAAAATAACAACGAGGTGTGTGAGCAAGGAGCAAGCTGTGCTGCAATCCAGCAGGATCTGTGCTGGGAACAATCAGGGAACCAGGATCATGGGCACACTGCAGAGCGGTCCCAAGTTGTTGGGTACAATCAATTAAAAATCAGTCCATTTTCTGGCTGTTCTCCTTCACAAGAGGACAAATTTGCTGTTGGTCTTTAACAGCAACTGCCTAGTTCCCAGTTAGTGTATTTTTAGGGCTGTAAAATGAGGAGGTTTTGCAAAGCTAAAAAAAGAATCAGTATATGACCCCAAAAAAATTTGAAGGTCATACACTATTGCAAAAGAATTAAGAAAATGTGTAACTTAAAGACAAAATTTTGTTCAATGAAAGTCCTATCTCTAATAGAAGACAGGATAATTATAATCAAACAGGATTTTGGTGTCAGTATCCATGAATGATAAAGGACTAAAACTGAAAAATGTGATTCTCATTCTACAGATCTGAGGTTTTTTCTGTACTGAAACTGAGTACTAGACATCAAATTGCAATGAAACAGATACATTAAACAACAGTGAAATACACTGTTTACAGTACGACTGTTTTATCTCTGCTATCTCATTTACAAAGTACCTCCTTCTATGTTGGCAAGAAAGACTTTTTTTTATAGGAAAGGTACAGGTTTTAGAGAAGCAGTACTATTAATTGCATTTTTTCCAAAGCTAGCAGTTTTGTTGTTAGTACTTTCAGACAGCCCGGCGTTTTGACTTATAGCATGTATTTATAGCAATGGTAAGAAAATAATTTGATGCCAGTTAATTTTTTTATGCCTTTTTTGGATCAGATACAGAGTCATCCAGTCACTGCTACTGCCCAATTTAAAAAATGACCAACAGGACCTTGCAGTTTTCACAGAAGACTGATCAAGAGAGGTTAAAGCTCTTAGCATTTTTCCAAAAGTTGTTATGTTTTGGAAATTTAAATTTGTTCACCAAAATACTACAAGACCCCCTACTCTCACCCAATAAGTCCCATAACATTTATTTACCCAGTCCATTTCCATTAACTAGCAAATATTTAGACTTCTTCCTGCAAATTTTTTGTCCCATGGAGTATTATTAATGACGGGTATCTTCACATCAGGAACATGTACAGAATAATAAAACATCAAAGAGTTACTTCCACGAGCAGATAAAAAAATCCTTCAGTAGAAAACTGACAGGCTCAACCCAGTGATTAAATCACAGAACGTATTCCTGAGACACAGCATCTGCCATACAAAATACTCATCTGTTAAAAATTGCCCACAGCCTCAAGAGACCAATTTGCAGAGCAGCAGCTCCACCTAACATGTTACCACTCATACAGTAGTCACCTACTTCTGAGACCTCAGATCTACAAGTTGGCCTTGCATCTTTGAGCACTTCACCTCAAATCCTTTTCAAGCATAATTTCCTGTGTCAGGTCCCAGTTTATCTAATAGAAATAGAATAAAAACATACGAAGAACCCATAAGTGGTTCCTTATTTTGTAGAAGCCAAATTTACAGTTACTAGTAAACATATGTCTGAGAAAGATCTTTTTCCTATTCAAGTTTCATAGTGAGTGACAAGAATAAAACATTTGATATGTGTGGAACAAATTACAAGCTATAATAAGAAATATGGACCAAATGGGATGAATCAATAGAAGATAAATTACTTATGCAACTTGTATGAAAACAAGAGTTTGATCATTTTTTCCGCTGCAACTGTCATTTTAAGATTTTCAAAAATCTGTTTTTTCACAGTGAATTCATGGAGAGATTTAGGAGGACGTATTTTCCTTCTTTACTGTACGGGAAGACTCATGTCAACCCATTTTGAGGCAAATTATTCTTAAATGTTTAAATTAGGGCAGATGATGGCCTTGTTCAGAAATCTTTGACTACAAATACCTTTGCAGGAGACAGCAAAGTCCCATCATCAGTTCCACAACAGATTGTCCCTGACTCTTTTCTTGCACTGATCTTGTTGGACTCATCAGGAAGACCTTTGTGTTAAATGACCTCTCCAGCTCCTGTAGTGAAATTGGCTCTCGGAGGTTTAAAAGATATTTCTAATCTGCCAAATAAGGCCACAACAAAAATGCAGCTGTTTCACATGATGTTTGCCTGCCCACAGACAATTAAAATGAAGCAGGCTCTCCTGCATCAGAATAGGAAGATGTGACCTGATAAAGAGCAGTGTAACTGCTCAAACATCATATTGAGGAAAATGGTAATTTTGGCATTGATGTTAGAAACATCCTTAAAATCTTTTTGGACTTATCCAAACAGATGCAACTATTGGTAAGGGAAACAAATCTGCCAAGACCAGTGAGCATGGCTTGGAGGTAGGTTTTATGTGTGTATTAAGCATGACCAGCTCTGTATCACCAGCACAGGCTTTTGGTGGGACAGAATGTCCCAGGAAGAAGGCTGTGCCCAAAGTCCTGGCATCCGTACTCAGAAGATATCTTGCCACCAGACTTCAGCAAGAGAAGTGGAAGCCTCTGGGATGCTGGTGTTAGCATGCTTTATGCAACCACTTTTGACACTGTTGTTCTGATGTATCAAAGGGCATTTGAAAACATTGTCTATTCAGATTTCGTTTTCTGCTGTCTACATGCTACATGCTCTTCACTGAATGCCCCAGGAAGGGATTTGAAGTCTAATGTCCCACGATGTTCAAGTCATCATGGAAAAAGAATGATGCCTGACCAAACCATGGGTTTTGCCTCAGTAGAACAGGCACAGCCATAAAATCACAGGTGTTTGGACCTCTGGTTGCCAAAACCAGACTGCCTCACAATGGGAAGTGCTTAAACTCAGATGGCTTGGATTTCAGTTTCAGGCAGAAAAGCAGACTACACTGATACCACATTTTGACAGAAGACATTGAGCAGCCTCCTACAAGAAGACAGAACACTGTCCATTAACAGACAAGTTAATGATGAAATTAATTCAGTTGGACATGACTTGCTGAATGTACAGTAAGAAAGAAATGAGACAGTCATGGCCACTCTGTTACTAACACTCTGTCTGCAGAATATGAAAACATACCGCAAAGTGCAACACTGAGATGCAAGATCCTGAACTTCCCACCTTGAGGAACACAAACCGTACAGACATTTACTGAATGTATTTACTTTTACAAAACAAAGCATCATTGAACCAACAACAACAGCAAAAGCATTCAAACAAGCTCACCTGTCAGGAACTTTAAGCCAGCACCAACATTCAGAGCTGCAAATCCAGGCAACTCTATCTTAAGAACTGACTATAATCATAGCTTAAAGCAGAGAACACACACTCCTACTTCTCACACTGTTCACTCTCCAGTTACTTGCCCCTATAAAAAAACTTGCTTATTCAAAAATTACTAAAATAATATCACTGGTCCTTAATCCTATTTGGCCTCAAAATAAAAGCTTGGAAAACTGCGTGTCATCAAGTGATGACACCTGCCATCATGAAATATTCTTAACTAGAGGAATGCAGCTTTAAATCAAATATTCAGATAAAATAAAGAAACAAAAATATTAATGCAACTCTTAATAAAGATACAGTGTCTCTCTTGCTGTTATGTCTTTATATATATATTAAAAAAATAAAGTGCAAACAGGCTAGCACTGGAATTTTAACAATATTCTATCCTGAAAAACTATCAAATGCCATCATCTGGATTCAAATTCCTCTCTAAAAAAGGTGTTTAATGATTTTAAGCCATATGGATAGAAAACTTACAAGTTTCATGCTGTGACATTTCTGTTTACTTGGCTGTTAGCTGTCTAAGCAGCTCATGAGATTTCATGTGAGTGAAAATTGTAACTAACTTCATCCTTGAACCCAAGCTCCTCAGCCTGTCCAGAAACACAACCAGATCTGAAAACCATGGCTTGATGAGCATCTGATAGCTAAACATTAGAAAACATATCATACGGCCTACACATTCTTACCAGTTGCTTGTGCCTTTTGGTAGAAGGAGTACTGGAGGGAGAAGAGCCAGCACTCAGAGCTTCTTCAATATCTAAGTTCAACTGTTCCAGCTTCTTCATAAGACATGTCATAGAGTCTGACCATTCAGATCCTTTTTCTGGCTGGGTCTAAAAGAAATTAAACATACATTAAGTCTTAAAACATTCAAGTCTTTTGTGACTTGAAGACTCTTATTTTTCTGGCTAGCTCTCAAGAAAAAAAAAAAAGCTGACCAGCTCTTTCCCTGTTCTTGGGTAACTTTCTACATTTAGAAAGCTTCAATTATCACTCCAGTCCTGATGACACATATTCATAGCTGCTCTTCATACCCAAATGATCACACTCCATCTCTACATATCTGAATGGCTTTCTAACACTTGGGTGAACCACTGCTAGCCCAAACTAAGCACAACTCAGACGAAAACCAAAATAACTTTAATGTCTCATCCTTAAGCCATTTCTATTTTAGCAACTGTCCACTGATTGCTCGCTGTCAAAAGGATCAGGACATTCAAGGCCATCACGTGCAATGTATTTTATTCCTTATTATAATTCCAGACTTGGCCAAGTCTTGCAGCTTCCTTCTGCCCATCCATTAGGTCTGTATGGCCAAAAGACTTTACTGGTGTCAAACATTTTCTGTTTCCATGAGTGCATTTTCCCCTTTTATCTGAACTGCTTCCCTGTATGATGAAAAAAACTAATCCATGGCAGTGCAACTGCCAAAAATACTTTTCTTCTTCCTTAGTTTCCTCCAAGACCTTTCCAGTAACTCCCCTTAAGCATCTTTCCATGGCAGTGCCTGTGCATGCCACCACCCTAGGTCTTGTTTTCCTCATTCAAATCACTTCCAAAGATCCACAAGAAAAATACAGCCACACTGACCTCCCTGCCATCACGGGCAGCTCCCACTCCCCAGATCAGTCTCTGTCCTGGAGCTACTTCAGTTCTTTCATCTTTCTTCCTTTCACAAACAATATGTATTTTTGCACAGATGATCATTTCATTGCAAACAATTCCAACAGACTGAGCATACAAACTGTAATACTACATTGCCATCCTGCCTAAATCCTAAGAGCATCATACCAACCCTCCACGATACCGAGGGGAGCTAGATGAATATTGTTATTATTCTTACCTGACAAATCTTTATGGTGATTTGTTTCCTTATGAGGGTTTTGCAAGTGGGACAGAGCGATAATTGTAATTTGCTTACAACTGTAGAAAAAAAGCTTTGCAAATAGAATCCAGGAGGCTCACTCCAGTACTACATTGACATATATTATTACTAATGGAAGTGCTCATCTTCACTACGGTAACTAAAAATAAGCCCCCAGATCACCAGACATCTGGTCCCATATTACCAACTGACGCATGTTGCCTTCAGAGGGGCTAGCATTATCTTTGTAGGGATTGTTTTGAAACACAGAAAATTAAATATCCAACCTTCGGTTTTCTAAATCTTTATTTGGAATTTCCCAAGTTTTTATAACCTCTGAGTATTTTTTCCTGAAATGCCATTCCTAAGCAGTACTTCAATTCTGTAGATATTATTTAAACAGATCCTTTGATTACTTCCCATTGTTTTCTCAAACATTTTAAAGTGAAATATAGGATGTTTCACAGAAAGCAAGTATCAAAAGACACTCCTCATGTTGAATGAGGAGTGCTTTCTGAGATGATCTTAGAAAATGTGCATGTTGATAAATGTCTACAACACTAATTTCTAGAAAGAAGTAAAGATTTTACATTTTCTTGTAGTTACGCTTCCTCATGTACTGATCTTTCCAATACTAAAGAATGCTCAAAACCCTCAACAACAAAGAAAAAACCAAATCCAAACCATAAAACATAACTGAACCCAAACTCCAGCAGCAACAAATGTAGAAAGTCTGTCAAAATCTAATAATAAGGTCCTATTTCTCAAGACAGCTAAACCGTAATTTAAGGAAAAAGAGCTGTAAGAATGTGCTTTCTTATTGATCAGTGGCAAACAGTTCTGAGGCAACAATTACATAACGGAAATGAATAAAATGTGTTTGATTTCAGTGAGCTATGCAAAAATTTTACTTGCCAGGTGACACACACTGAAGGTTACATTAGAAGTTCGGATTTTGGAGTTCAATAAATAGTAGAAGAGATTTATGCAAGTGCAAACAGTCCATTTCCTGTTCCATGACAGAAAAGAGTATTTCGGGGGGCTGGAGGGGTGCCTCTAATTTAGCATTTTCTATAGCAAACACAAAGATGAAAACTCATGATGACTTTAAGAAAGGCTTCCAAACGCTTCTGACGAAGACACTCCAAATGCATGTAACAACGCACATATATGTGATACAGCGTTACAGTAAAATATACAGCTCCATGCACTGGGAAGCGCATTTTGTCTTTATCTTGACAAATACTTACCTACTGGAACAATACTTCCAGCATTCACCAACACTCTGCAATACATCTCTATGAGCCCAACCCCTTTATTTTTATAAATATTTGGGTTTAGTGTAACAGAACTCAAACCGCAGTCATTCCTTTAAAATGCAAGTCCTGAAGAGCTTCCCCAAACTATAATTCTCCAAGCTTTCTCCATTCAGTTCTTTTTTAGTTCAGTAAGACTCTATATTGTGTCTATTAAGGGGATAAGGAGAAAGATGGGTTTTCATTATCCTTCAACATAAAGCCAAATGGGCCTAGTTAACATATGCCATTCACTAATTGGAAATTTGGCACAAAAGCACTGTTTGGAACAAATGCTGATTGGCTATGTCTTTCAAAAGTTGCCTGAAATTCCTGCTGAACAGCAACAACATGATGCTACTTACATTGAAAAATATACAGCCTGCACAGTAGGACTTCCAACTAGTGAATAAATTCTGCCTAATCCATTCACAAGGAACACAGCTCCCCAGTGTTCAGCCCCAGTAACTAGGTTGGACGCTATCAAAGTGCTCAGAAGAGCTGAGTATCAGCATATCCTGCCCATAGCAACTGCAGAGGCAGTAGGGTCAGGGCATCTTTGGAAGGAAGCTTTTGTGTCTTGCCCTTCAGAAGGAAAAAAATTTCTCACTCTAAATTATCTAAGAATCATGGTCTGCTTTATTCATCAAAAAAAAAAAAAAGGATTACAGGGAGAACACTCATCTCCATGTACTCTCAAGGTCTCCTTTATTTGTTGGAGCCACAGCCATTCAGCAATGCATGATGTTTGAAGCGATGCTAGTTTTTGAAGAACCTGAAAAACTTGGAGAAAGAAGAACATGACAGGAACACTTTCTGTACGTTACTTCAGAATATAGAATCACAGAATGGTTTAGGTTGGAAAAGACCTTTAAGTTCATCAAGTCCAACCCTTAACCTAGCACTGCCAAGTCCACCACTAAGCCATGTTCCTAAGCACCACATCTAAACATCTTTTAAATACCTCCAGGGATGGTGACTCAATCACTTCCCCGGGCAGCCTGTTCCAGTGCTTGACAACCCTTTCCGTGAAGAAATTTTTCCCAATATCCAATCTAAACCTCCCCGGCACAACTTGAGGCCATTTCCTCTCATCCAATCCTAGACAGATGAGCACTAGTAGAAAGTGAGACCAGAGAATCCCTCGTCAAACAAATCTTTCAAGGTGGAACAACCTTGTCTATAATGATCACGTTGTACATTAGGCAGAGAAGGACATATTTGCCTTGAAAGTGAACTCCTTTACCATATGGATTTCTCAAGTCCCATATATACTCATGTTAGGCAAAAAAGAATAAAAATATCATAAAACAGAAGTATCATCCTCTGTGCTAAATATAAAATCAAGTGGTATGCACTTCCTTAATCTTAAAGTAGTTGCAAATGCAACTATTATGCTTCAGATAGTTATTGTATGTGAAGAACTAACTCAGCTGTTTAATATTTACTAAGACACATTTAGCAACCAGCCAAACTTAAAACTCAGCTGTAGGTTGCTACTTCCTACAGCGACCACAGCTTGTTTTAGAACAGCAAGCTTAATGTTTTTGTTATATGTACACATTCATACCCAGCTATGGTGTTCACTTACATAGCTGAAACTTCATTACTACCAATAACAAATTACACAGGTAAAACAGGGCACGAGATTATGGTCCATCACATAAACAATTACTTGTTCTTTCACTAGATAGAGAAGTAAATACATTCCAGACATTCAACTGTTTGTGCCTTTTGGACCAAAGGCTTCTGCACCCTGTTTTTCAGCTTTCAAGTGTTCTTCACTGATCTTATTCAGCAAAAACATCTGCGATAAAAGGCATATTTGTTTCCATGTTTTGCCCATGAAGCCTATTGCAATAGGCATAATAGCTGCCAGCAAATCTAAATTTAAACTGAAAGAATGTGGCAGAAATGAACAAGTCCATATAGAACATTCAGAGGTCAGGGTTAACCTCACTGCCAGACCTCATCCTATACTGGAAGCAGAAAGGCTTCCAAGTCAAGGGTTATGAGAAAATTACACAACTCTAAATTTATCTGATAACTTGTGGTTTTCACTTCAGAAACCTTCAGTAAGTCCAATTGTTCTGATAATTAACATATTGTACAACTTTGAGAGATAAATTACTAACCTCCAAATAAAAAACCACCAATGCTATTTAACCCTCCTCCCCAATATTAAATCGGTTTAGATAAAATTCTCTCTGATGTACAGCCTAGACCCACGAAGAATGATTTTGTGGAATTATTTCGGAGACCAAATACCGTATTTTGCTCTTGCTGCTCTGATGAGGCCCCTCCGTTCTCAAAGCAGCTCTGTGTAAAAGAAGGTCTCTCAGCCACTGGTGGCTTTGCCTACAGGGGCTAGGGGAGGAAACCACATTGGTTCCTTAGACAAAATCCTTCTGGAAAAAACATATTTAGAATACAAAGGACTCTCTCATTCTCTGAATAGATTTATGTGTTCCTTCTATATTGAAGACAAAGTACTTCAAAGGGAGTTTTCCCTCACATCCCACTATAGTGTTGCTTAAATATTTACAGAGCTTTTAGATGGACAACTAACTTGCAGCACCTTCGCCCTGGAAAGCAGGTAAAGTAAACTCTGCAGTTAGCAACCATTCCACTTCTAAAGAACTGTATTGCTGTCCATCTGAAGTGATCAAGGAAAGTCTCTTCAAACTCCTAAGGCAGCAGGCAAAACCACGCGCACAGGTAGGTTGCTGGGAAAGAGAAAGCTCTTCATGGATGTTAGATGAAATTCAGAGCAATCTGGATCCTTCTGCTCCCCAAAATATGGAAGCATTCACCTAGGATGGGCTATTAGGATCTCAGTAGTTTTCCCAAAGAAAAGGTACAGAAATACTAATATGAAGATAGTGTTAATTTAATTGGTTTTAAAGCAAACGCCTTTTCCAGGATGAACGCTTTTCCCCAAAACCTGTGATATTACACTTAAATACGTCTGTGTACAGAGCTTCGTTTTCCCCTCCTGTCCTGTTGCTTTCTCCGTTGTAATTTCCTGCCGGAGAGCGTGCTGCTCCAAGCTACTGATTTCTTCAAACAGGTTTTCAGAAGTGACACAAGCCATAATTGCATCAATCTGATAAAATCTTCTCAGTATTTGATGCCATAGAGCAAATTAAACTATCTTTTAAAGACATATAAGGTTATTTGTGGCTTTTCTCCATTTCCCTTTACAGTGCCACCACATAACCGACTTCATCTTCTTTCATTGAGCTTAACTGAGCATTTCTATAACCTACGTGTTTGTGTTTTAGTAAACTAGCTATGCTTTTGAGGATGAATACAGTACAATATAAAAAATATTGTGGAAATGCTAACTTCAAGACAGAGAAAAATAAGAATAAGCATTGGTGCGGGGTGGTGGTTAATGATTAAAAGGCACACAACAAGGTAGAAAAGGGAACTCAGAGAGGTTGTACCACAAGAAAATAATGTATCACAACCATTACCTCATTTCATGTATTTGACTATTTGACTTTCTAAAGGCAAACTCAATTACTTTTTATAACAGCTTTCAATCTCTCAAAGAGTGAATTGGTAAATTTGGCCTTTAATTTGCAATCAATGCACTGATTTTGCATTGTGATAATGTCCATCATATAAAAGAAAATAAAATCCTGAAGCTCCATCTCTCTTTCAAGGCTTTCTGCATCACTCCTTAAGGACTATTGCTCTAAGCTAGGCAGGACAGGAGCCGTGGTACCAAAGAGTCTTCCAAATATTAGTTTATGGAATTATTTCCCAGCTGAAGAAAGCTGAGCAAATTTCTGGTACTGAAGGCCATAAGTTGTACCAGTACGGTGCTTCACCCAAGAAAACAAAGAGAGATTGGAAGGGGAAAAGAAAGGAATTTAGCTGAAGAAAAGATGAGCGACAAAATGCTTTGGAAGATAATTGCAGGCTACTGCAGAAGTTTTAAAGTGCAGTAGCCCACTGTCCCAGACAGCAAAGTATGAAAACTCTGTTGCAGGTTTGTTTTGTTTCTAGTGAAAGCAACTAGTTTTGTATTGGACTTCTCATTTAAAAAATGACAACTTAAAATGGCATGTAATTGGTTTTAACATCAAATTGTAATTTGGATTTGTTCCAACGATTAAAAAACCCAAACTTTCTCATTTCTCCAGTTCACGATGCCTACAGCAGTTCTCCACCTTCTAACAAATTATGATGTCAAACAACACCGAATTTCACAAACAGGCTGACAAGCCCGTACTGCGATACGTGCTGCAGACCTGGCACCCGAATGGCCAGACAAGCTGTCATAATTGACATCTGCTCCTATTTCAGCACATGAATTATCCTCTTGGGTTATCCCATCTTCAGCTGCTTCAGAGCGGATGCCAGCTCATAATTTATCTATTCTACCATTTCCTCCACTGTGAGGTGGAGGAAGTGAACTGTGCTTCTTGTATCGCAGGCACCTGCTCTAAGCAGTAGTCAAATTCCCGACGTTGTCATTTGCATTCGGTTTGGCACCATCTGCAGCAGTGGTTGTATCTGCACATCACAATTAGCGACCACGAGTGTCAAAATAGTTTACACGCACAGGTATTAAGATGCATTTACCACCTTCTTCATCAAAAATTACTAACTTCAAAATACAGTGACTTTTACCATGACTACCTTGGAAAACTTAGCTGCCCTGTGCCTGTTTACAGAAGGCCGGCTGCCTGCAGCGCTTGCTGGCTAAGCAATGGTGTGTTTCAGACTCCGCTTCATAAAAGCTGAGGGGTCTCATACCACTAAATCCACAAAAAGTTCCATACTGAGACAGGTAACTTACAGATCCTTCTCCCCAGTGTGTTCAGTTGCACCTACAAAATACCTTTTGAGATTGGATAGGGCTTCATCTGTTTCCCTGAAAAAAAGGTTACGTCTTCAGAAAACATCGTGGTTAGAGCCATCAGGGATGTAGAAGAGCTGGGCTCAGCTTCATCTTTGGCCTAACACATTTTATACCAGCTCTCCCATAATTTTAAAAATCAGCAGGAAGAAGGAAAAAAAAGTATCACTTCAATACTGGGTACAAGTGGTTGTGCAGGAAGTTCCTCCTCTCCTTCTTCCCAAGGGGGAAACAAGCATGAAAACCTACTCTACCACTTGCAGCACCTACCTTGAGGGGAACAGATCAGAACAGTTTCATGAGTTTTAGCCAGCAGCTATGCTTTAGAAAATATATAAGCATTTCGATATGACTAGTGCATTGGTCTCCTAGTCCTACAAACGGTACTTCATCCCCAGGCTACGCATCTGAGTTGCTTCCATCTGTCGTGGTTTAACCCAGCCAAATCCCGCACACATCACATGTAGTTTCTCTTATTTGTCTAATACATCTCAAATTATTTTTGCACAGGCAAAGGTACAAGGGAAAATACGCTCATAAAAACTGACCACCAGAAATTCTTCTGGGAGTTAGAAAACACAGGGTAATATCTTTCAAACAGGTGAGAAAGCTGAATCCTTCTCTTTTGGGCAAGACAAACCATGAAATTACAGAAAATGTAAATAGAGCTCCTCCTTTTCCAAAGAAAGCAGGAGTTGCCATTGCATTTTGTGGAAAGTCTCATCCTTGGGATATATGTATTTATATGTATATATGTAGGCTCTGTGTCCACGAAAGTGACTCTGAGTAACCAGTCCCCCCTATGTGCTGCCTCCCAGCCAAGGCCAGCCTCAAGATAAGCAGCAAGCTTTGAATGAATCGTGTGATTTTGACATACGCAGGAAAAAGAGCAAGCAGATCTTCAACTGAGAAAGCAGCCCAGAAAATAATAAACTCCCCTACTTAATCAATGCCTGGCTAGCGTAATAGCCAGTCTGAGTGGTCAGCAGCTGATGCCTTCAGAAAGTGTGTGAGAACCGGGCAACAATAACCTGGGATGTCACACAGGATACTTCCCCAGTTTTCAGTACCATAGCTGCAAGGTGTATGACAACGGTGGCCATTAAGCACCAAACTGAACAAGACTTTCACATCAAGCAACCAAACTCTGTGTCCTAGATTCTTCTGGATTTGATCCAAGCATTAAAAATTCAGTGCAGTTCTGGATGAATAATCAGATCATAGCCAACAAAAGCAAGACAAGGGCAGCTCTTCAGTTACGACATTTTCACTTAGACATCCAAGCTACAAAATACTGCAAGGTCCATTGTGACTTCTGAAACCTCCATCTTCTGTTAAACACAAGCACAGCCTGATGGAGGTCCAGCTTACTTAAGCAGTAACACACTATTCCAAATTCTTCTGTGATAATGTTTGAGGACTTCAGTAAATAAATGGTCCAGTCTAAATACTAGACCATTATAACAAATAAATCATAGAATAGTAGAATATCCCGAGTTGGAAGGGACCCATAAGGACGATCGAGTCCAACTCCTGGCTCCACACAGGACCAGCCCAATCAGAGAAAATGACTGAGAGCGTTGTCCAGATGCTTCTTGAACTCAGCCAAGCTCGGTGCTGTGACCACTTCCCTGGGGAGCCTGTTCCAGGGCCTGACCACCCTTTCAGTGAAGAGTCTTTTCCTGATCTCCAACCTAAACCTCCCTGGTCACAGCTTCACACCATTCTCTCAGGTTCTATCACTGGTATAGACTAGACTAGTATAAATATTCTAGTCTGACTCAAGCCTTCCAACACATAACATGCAAACCAGGTCATCTTGCATGTTAATACAAGTATTGAGAAAAAAACCTTCTCCAAAGTGTAAACAACTGCTACCTCAGCAGCTTTTAAATGCTAACAAGGTTCAAAGCTCTAATGCTGTTCTTGTGTGTTACATAGAGCCCTCCTTACACTGAACTAGTACAAGAGGAAAATGTTTATGCACACTTGCTTCTACCCCAGCAGATCCTTATTCTTGTTCTTTTTCTGTTCTATGTGGAAATGAGAACATACTTCTCCTGTATGGAGAGGGAGTCTCATTTGGCAGAAATTAGGGAAAACAAATACCCACATGGAGCCCACAGAGGACTACCCTGATGCCACGACCTTGATGGACACAAACGTGTATATAGCAAACTTCACCCCTCCTGGCTGTAACAACAGAAAACGAGTGTGACTGGTGAAACTACAGTGTTTGCCTGGAGATTAGTAACTCAAAAGTACCATTGGAAGAGACAAATACCTGTGCCTGGAGATCAGTAAAGTAACGTAAGGGAGATAATAGTAACAGCAGATAAAACGGATAGTGATAGGATGATATTATTAAAAAAAATTTTTTTTAAATTGTGACCCACATAACACTCAGGAGATCCCAGACATGAACCCCATAATGAGGGGTTCCCCAAAAGCAAACTTTGGGGAAAAGCCTTCAGAAGCTCTAGAAAAAAGTCTACAGGCTTATCTGCAGCATAAAGCACTGGAGCCTGAAAAGAGGAAGCTGTAGTGCCCGACTCCTGCTGCTGGACCCAGAACAAAGCTGTGCAGCTGTGTTGGGTCTGTGTGGCAAGGTTTTGTTAGTAGGGGGCGGTGGCTGTGAGATGCTGCTAGAAGCTTCCCCCATGTCTGGCAGAGCTAGTGCCAGCCGGCTCCCAAATGGACCTGCCACTGGCCAAAGCTAAGCCCATCAGAGATGGTGGCAGCACCCCTGGGATAATGTAGTTAAGAAGCAGGGGGGAAAAAACTGCTGCACAGTTGCAGCTGGAAAGAGGAGTGAGATGTAAGAACAACACTGCAGACACCAAGGTCAGTGCAGGAGGAGGCAGAGGGGTTGCTCCAGGCACCAGAGCAGATTTCCCTGCAGCCCATGGAGGGGTGGGTGATGGGGTGTAGAGATTCCACCTGCAGCCCACAGATGGCCCCACACTAGAGCCCCTGAAGGCATCCAAAGCAGCCTGTGACCCCAAGGGGAAGCCCCAGCTGGAGCAAACACAAAAACTCTGGCCCCACACCAGAGCAGGATTGCTGGAAGGACTTGTGACCCTGTGGGGGACCCATGCTGGAGCAGTCTGCTCCTGAAGGTCTGCACCCTGCGGAAGGGAACTGCATTGGAGCTGTTCACAAAGAACCATGGGAAGGACTCACATTGGAGAAGTTGGTGGAGGACTGTCTCCCATGAAAGGGACCCCAGGCTGGAGCAGGGGCAGCGTGTGAGGAGTCCTCCCACTGAGGAGGAAGGAGCAGCAGAGACAATGTGTGATGAACTGACCACAACCCCCATTCCCCATCCTGCTTTGGGGGGAGGAGGTGGCAGAGAAATTGGGAGTGAAGACAAGCCTAGGAAGAAAGGAGTGGTGGGGAAAGGTGTTTTAAGATTTGGTTTTATTTCTCATTGCTTTACACTGTTTTGCTTAATAATAAGTTAGATGCTTTTTTCCCCCCTCCTAATTTGAGTCTGTTTTGCCCATGACGGTAACTGGTGAGTGATCTCTCCCTGTCCTTATCTTGACCCCCCAGCCTTTCGCTGTATTTTCTCTCCCCTGCCCAGCTGAGGCAAGCAGTGACAGAGCAGCTTTGGGGGACACCTGGCCTCCAGCCAGGGTCGACCCACCACAGCAGTGTGCCCTGACGAGGAACAGGGGAAGCACTACCCATCCCGAGGAATATGAACCAACACGGGTGCCTGCCCCTCCTCGCCTGCCAGGGTGTAGCTGTGGGCACCCAACCCTCAGCAGGTTATCGGTGCGTGCTGCGCTTCACCTCCTATTCCAACAGCTGGAGTAGGGTTGCATTTAGTATTAATAAAACAGTAACTAAAACTGGTAAAGCCATCATCTTATTAAATACAGCAGCTGAATTAAGCAAGGATTTGCCTGCTCCCCAGCGTACCACTACCCGTGCTGGTCAGACAACTCTTGGAGCACACCTTGACAGAAGCTGGTGCTTGGTGCACGGGCAAAGGGCGTTAAAGGTACCAGGAGCTGCAAAGCAATCCCAGCATGCCAGCAGCAATCTAACACACCAGTTCTGTCTTTTTTTTTTTTTTTCTAAAAATCAGTGTCGATGTTTCCTCAAAAAAATCCTCAGCAGATTCTAAAGATTAAGACAGTAAAGGATAAAGACAGAGGGCTATGGATAGCTGGCAAGTTTCTAAAAGTAAATAAAGAACCTGTTGTGACACTAAGTGCCAGAATACTTAAAAAAAGCCCAATCTCTGTGTAGGTAACTATATCCTTTTTTCCTTAAAATTCCAACATTTTAATGTATCTAATTTTCAGTTATTTTAATTAAAAAAATTAATATATACCGTGAAAGAACTTCCAAAGACACTGGTACCACAGACTGTCTTCATGTTTATGGACCTTCAACTACTCGCCACCTTCTGAGTGCGTGCTTTGAGGCCTACATTACATGAAAAATGGAACTCAAAACCACTACTGATCAAGATGAAACCAGTAAAATGACTGTAATACCATCATTATATTTATGATAAACTACCAAGAAAACCCCAAACCGCACTACACAGAATAAAAAGGATACTCTTTCCAAGACTCAAGAGCATCCACAGAATCATGTCAAATGTGACATCATTCCCTGCCCAGTCTCAGAAATTACTACTGACTGAGAAGCAGTAGTATCACTAGCAATCCACTTCTAAACAGAAATTAATGGAGAAAATGAAGAATGAAAGGCACCTTCTGGAATTAGAGAGTACTCAAGGAGAAAGGAGAAAGCTTGGCAGAGGGGCAGGTATTTTTGGTGGCTAAGAATAGGTGGTGATGAGGTAAAGGACAGAACATGAATTATCTGAGAACAAGAGAACAGCAGATAATTGAAATATTGTAAACCTTCTAAATTATATCCTGAACCCATTTTCATCAAGTTAACAATAAAGAGAGGGCATCAGTCCCAGGCCCAGGAAAGTAATTAGGCACGATTCCCAGATCTCCACTTTAAGTCTGACACCTAAATATCCAGGTTTAACTACAAGGCTTCAGTACTATGCAAAAGTAAGTTCTGTGCAATCTGTGGATTTGCTGTGAGTTAAGTATTTGTTGATATATTTAAATGCATTTTAAAAATCCATTACTCTATGAACCACTCCTGAAATTTTTAGAGCAACAAAATAACAAATGATATAACTAATTTTCCTAACATTAAAGACTTAGACAAAAAGTGATAAAAATCAACTGTTTTTCTTAAATAAAAAGCAACTATAATTGTTAAGATACCTGTATTATTTCACATTACTTAGCTTCATGCCAAGTTGTGTTTATATGTTCAACTAAAAAAACCCCTAAATACTTCCAAAACATTACAGTTTCGGTATAATGTATACAAGAGCCTAGGCCATTTCCCCATGTTACACCAATATAATTCCACAAAAGTCCTAATGGTTGTCTCAGTATCATACAAACCTACAAGTTTTGTGACACCTGGGTATAACCATGACAAATTAAAGGTGGCATGTGCTTTAATTTATGTTTATGTTATGGCAGGCACACTCTAACATTGTATTAAAGAAACCTCATTTTGAAACAGCAGCTCTCACATCAGCAGAGAACCTCCTTTGGATTTTGGGCACGAAACAGCAGAATAATCCAGTAAAAAGCAGCACAAAGGCTTTTTCCTAAAAAAAATAAAATCACATAGCAGAGAAAGAACAAAGAAAGGTTTTCTCCACTTCAGTCTAAAAAGCAATTTGTTAACATTATGACCTCTAGGCCACCAGATTTCACCCAGATTCCTCCAACATTTAGCCCCAAGTAATCTGTTTGGCAGCACACATTAAAAAGAAATAGATTTTATAAGAGGATTGTTTTTCCCCCATCTTTCGCTTCAGAAATATCTATTTTACTAAAAATAAACAAACAAAATCCAGAGCAGGCTGTGACGCCTCCAGCCCTGCGCTCAAGGGCACCGCACAAGGCCCCGCTCACCAGGCCGGCCCCGGCTCCGCGCCCGGAGCGGCGGGGCCCGGCCGCGGCCCTCAGAGCAAGGCAAACCCCAGCACGTTCCGCCGAGAGGGGCCGAGGGGCAGGGCCAGCAGGGCCCGCTTTCCCGGACAAGGGGGGTGGGGGGCGACGGGTTCAGGGCACGTTTCGACCGAGAGCCGTCCCTTCCGCGGCCATTTGGCACAGGCTGCCGTGAGGCAGCGGGAAAGGGCCTGGCCTGCCCCCCCCCAGCCCGCTCCCAGCCCAGCCGCCATGC